>JBAMHX010000009.1:5174473-5190430 GCA_037177515.1 Pseudomugil tenellus | reverse complement strand
TTATTAAATTTATATTCTTCTCAATCTAAAGAAACCAGTGTCCTCGTCCTTGACAGGAAAAACGGTCTCCTACAGAAGGACGCCGGCCTTGCAGATGGTTTACTAAAGGTCAGAATGACATCAGTTTAGGAGCCTTATGGTCAGACCTTTTAACTAGACATTAATTAAGAGTAAGGTAATTAAGCTAACACATGAAATTCCTCAACAAGTGTTTGCATAAATAAATATTAAACCAAAAGAAAGTTGTTGCACAGTGGAGCGGTGGTTAGCGCTGTAGCGTCACAACAAGAAGGTCGCTGGTTTGATTCTCCAGGCCCCCCGCAACCCTGTTAATGGATGGATGGTTGGATGGAAAGTTGCCAGACCTTTGTGTATGTGTGTGGTTGGCAGCTCACTCTGCCATCAAAGATATGACTAGTAATTTAGGGGGATGGACTATATTGTGGTACATATGGTTCATTTTAAGAAATATGACCAAAGCAGACAATGTCATGAAATATCAGGGAATTTTATCAAAGCAAAAGCTACATGACCAAAAGCATTTGTAATGTGATCAGTGCAATAAGAAATATTACTCTGATGTGTATACATCAATATTGCTGTGGAGTTTGAACTAAAAGTTAAGTGATTGTTTATTCTGTTGTGAGAAAAACACCAAAGTGATTGAGAAAAACAATAATTGGTTATCATTGGTGAGATTGACTCTACAAGTTTTGTCTAAAACATTCACATGTAAACAAAATACCCATGAAGAAGCATCTGTTAGTGACCATGAGAGCACTTTGTGTTACATTTTATTGCATGAAAATTACGTTATAAATAAATACTGATTTCTTATTGGGTTGAAATAGTTAAAAAGGGAATTTCCCAACTCTACAGAGAGCAAGATTATCCTTAAGTGGAAAACATTCATCACAAGAGCTATATTTCAGACCTTGCATGTTCAATCTAAAATTTATTGCCATACAATGAGCAAGAGACTGAGCAAGTAACCTGTGATGTTTTTTTGTTTTTGTGGAGGGGGTAGCAGCACCTGGGGGGTTGGGAAGGTGGGGTTTCAGGCAAAATCCTCCCAACAGCCCACACAGTGTGTAAAGTTACATATGAACATAATTTCTGGAATGATACATCACATTCACTCACTGCTCACAAGCAATTTTGTTCTTAAGTCCAACTTTTCAAACATTTCATCATTCATCAAAATCTTCCATTTGTGTTTAAGAAAGAACAAATTCTAAAAGCTCATATGAGTGTTTGAGTGCTGGTTTGAGCTGCTGGGCTAAAGTTCCAACAGCAGCCTTTCTGTGTGGAGTTTGCATGTTCTCTACTGGTTCTGCAGCTTCCTCCCAGCCCCACCCTCCAAAGACAGTATGCCATGTTAACTGGGCACTCTAAAGCCCTTTTAGAAGAGTGCGGGCCTGCGATGGGCTGGCGATTTGACCAGGGTGTGCCCTGTTTCTCACCTTCTAATTGCTGGGATGGGCTCCAGCCCCCTGCAACCCTGAAATAACCTGTTTACGGAAAAGAATAAGTGTTGCTATTTCAAAATAAATGCCTTGATATTGCAGATTGTGTCCTGCCATTTCATTTTCCCTATTGAGGAAATGTCACTATTTTCCATTCGTATTATTAATTCAATAACAAGCCTCAGTCAAAATAGGATTTAATTATATTACTGGTCCTCCTATAGTATCAAAAATTTGGACACACCTTCCCATTAGAAGGTCTAACGGTTAGTGTAATTGAACTGAAAAGCTTAATCAGAAGGTGACTGAACTATTTTCTGCAGGTGCTAAGGCTTCATCGCCAGTGACAACTAACATGATTGTAAATACGAATGGTTTTTTGTCTCATTTGGTTCTGTGTTGGGCCTGTAGTGGACTGGTAACTTACCTAATGGCATCTGGGATAATGTCCAACCCCACCGTGACCCTTAAAAGGATAAGGAGTGTACAGAGAAGCAGTGGGTGGGCATGTCGTTAATATGATGTTACATTTAGCTCATTTTAAGCCCCTTTATGGACCTTTCTGTTGATGCTTATATCTCCATTTCTAATAATTTCACATTACTTCATATAACTGCTTGGCCGATAATATATTATCAGCACCAGTGAAGAAAATATACAGTAGGTGTGAAAATAAAAGGTGCACTGATGAGTTTCAGTGTTTTTAAATGCATTTTCTTTAAATATTTCCAGCATGTATCTCCATACTACTCAAGCTTGAAATAGCAAGGGGTTAGTGGCTCCTCTCCCCTAGTGAGCCCCTAGTCTCAGTTGATACATGGTATCTGTCAGGTCCTCCCTGATGAACATCTCCAGCAGCAGCCTCAGGGACGTCAGCACATGCAGCTGCTGGCCAGACTCTTCTGGGTATTCAACCCTGCTTTTGACTGCAGGCAGCAGATGTAGCAGCTTGGTGATGCCACATCTCATGAGGGGCTGGGACAATGTGCGGCTCCACTGGGTTATGGAATCAGATGCAGTCATACGTTACACAAAGATAAAGCTGATTTTTCCTGCTCACAAGCTAGCAGACAGAAATATCGTCACAATTTTTTTTAACAAATATTCTTCCTACACTGAATCAGTAATGAATTCTTCAAATTAGCACTTGTCAAATGGCATGTTATCATAACAAGGCATTTTTTTTTTTTTTTTTTTTTTTTTTTTAGCTAAAGAGCCGTCGAGCCAAAAATGTCTGGTTGGATTGTGATTCAGTTTGTCTTAGAGCATAGAAAGCAGTATGGCATCTAGGAGACTTAATGTTTGTTTAATTTAGAGTGCATACCCAAATCACAAAGAAGAATTCAGGATTCATTTCTTGCAGTTTCAATTATGCAGTGCTCGCATAATACACTGATACCAGAGGTGAAACGAATGACATTCAGGTCCGGTATAGAGGACACCGTTCCATTTCTAGGAAATTATTAGACTTAATATGTTGTTATGGCTTTATTCTACTAAATATGAATCACAAACATGAAACACTTATTTGCTTTAAAAGTCTTATATGATTATCAACTATTTGACCTTTGGAGGTTACCGTCATTTTCCCTGCACAATGCATTCTGGGACAATTATGTAAATCAGTTGCTTTCAAGACAAGAAAATGAGGAAGTGAAGGCAAATGGGATATGTTTGTGGCTAGATTTTCTTTTCTATTAGTGCCCAAATTTGCATTTGAAGAGTGATGAATAGAAAAACTAGAAGCCCTCAGAGAGCACAGACCTCCACCGAGCCATTTTTTAAACCAATGGTTACTGTAAATATTTTTAGTTAGAGGCTCTAATGAGAAAGTTATTCCTGTCGCCGCATAGTAATGAATCCTTAAAAAAAATCCTGAATCCAAGCAGTCACCAAGATCACCCCCAGAATCTAATCACTTGTTTCTTAGCCCATTTGTAAGATTTCTTAAAAATTAATCAATATCTGTCCACAATTTTTTGAGTTATGTTGCTAACAGACAGTAAAAAAAACACAACTCTGCTGAATCCGTGACCTCTGCCATGGTGGAGGAAATTACCAGTTTTTAAAACACTGAAAAAAGTCAACTAGACCTGAATTTCAACTTGAAAGTATTTAATTACTCATCCAAATGCTTCTTTAGCTGTAACTAGTTGGTGGGGAGTTGTAGTGTACAAATGTTTAGGGAGTAAACGTGGGACTTTTAAATCCTCTTTAATTCCGAATAAAAGTTCATTCCGCTTTAAACAGACGAAAAGTAACCATGTAAACACCTAGAAATTCAGAATTTTTAATGCAGAATTAAACTTAATTCTGAATAAACTGGCTGGTTTATTCTCATTTTAAAACAAAATTAAATAATTCCTGTCTCATGTAAACCCTTAATTCCTCTAATGGTTAATTCTGATCGTTGTGCTTAGCTTCTCCCGTTGCAATGACGGACATGTACAGTCTTCTGTCTCCCGTCTTGTTGTTTGGTAAATGCAATAAAGTTTTGTTTTTTTTTTAAAAAAATGTTTGCCTCCCAACTGTTATATATTCGGTCCATCTGTTTTTCTTCTCCTCCTCAGCTGCTCAATATAGTGTAGTTGTATACTTGCAACAAGCTAGTATTTCAAAAACTGAATCAAAATTGAAGCTAAAGCTGTTTATTTTAGATAATTTCCCATTTAGCCGCCAAAGCTACAAACACGAAGACATTTGCTGTGTGATTACGTCACTTCGGCCATCACGTCAGAATTAAGAGATGAGAATAAACATGATGCCATGTAAACATTTTATTCGGAATTAAAATTTCCATGCAAACTTAAAGTTGCATGAATTTAATTCAGAATTTGTTAATTTGGAATTAATAATTCCCAATTAAAAGCATCATGTAACGTATGCATGGTGTCACATTTCAAGCAAGAGTCAAAGCTCTGTTGGAAGGTGATACTTGAGTCTACCTCCTCTGTTCAGAGATGGTTTCCAGTTTAACATAGTAGACTTCCTTTGCACCCATATACCTAAAACATGTACATTTGTGTCCTCTAAAGAGTCGCTTGTTGCAAAAGGACCTCTTAATCTTCATTGTTCAGTCACTCGCATGTGTCATGCCATACATTCATGAACTGGTTGTTGGGTCCCCCTGGTACGAAGCTCTGAGCGCTCCTTGTTGTACTGCACAGCACACACGACACCACTCAGCTTTGTGTTTGGGTGCGTTGTCCTTTTGGTGAACCAGCTTGTGTCTGAGAGTTTTATGTGCATTGAAATAAATCAGGATGTTGCATTTGGAGAAGATCTTCGTGGTATTTTTAGACACTTCTGCAATATATGAAATGACAATATTTCCATGTTCTTAGTCAGTTTTACTTTGCTTTTTGCAGTTGGGTAATTCAGCTGTGGATTTGATTCATATCTAGATGTGCATGCAATGTCAGGAACAGTCCAGGGATTAAGGGCCTAGTTGGGAGTCAAGGGGCTTGAACTAAAGTTCTAAAAACTGCAGATCACCTCTGTGGACTACAACGTCTCTCTGAAAGGCAGTTGGTTAGATAGAGGCCAGTTTGTTTGGGCTTTCATTTTATTCAACGTGTATATGTCCCAAAAAATATTCAATCTCCAGACAAGACAACATGTTTTCTTTAATATTATTTCTAATGAACTTGATGTTGCTTTTCATTGAATAGAAGAATATGACTTTTTAAAACAATTTCACTTATAATGAATGATTGTCAGGGTGTATGATGGTGTGGTGGTTGACTATGCAGCCTTGCAGTGGGAAGGTAACTGGCTTGAGCCTCAGCTCAGACTGTGGCCAAATGTTTTCCCCGTGAACTTCTTCCCACCATGCAAAGACATGCATGTTAGGTTGGTTGGTCATTCGGAATTGTCCTTAAGAGTGAATGACTGGTTATTGGCCCTGTAATAGACTGGTGACCTGTAATTGGCTCCAGTTACCCGCTATGCTTTGTTGGAATAAGCGATATGGAAAAAAAACAAATGTTCCTAATAGAACAATGGTTAAGAATCAGAAAAATAAGGAGATGAATTATTGACACTCATAAATTTAAAAATAAGTCTGTGATAGCAGTGTTTTAGCAAAGAAAAGACACATGGTGTGGAAGGATTACCTATTAAATTACACATAGCAGGGGAAGAATAAAGCCACTGAGACAGCATGGCTCAAAAGATCAGAACTAAGTAAACCCCTGTGCTGCTTCAGGTAAATGTCAAGTGAATAAAACTTTTATCAAGTGTAAGTTATTACATTGTTTCAGGGGCAGTTTCTTCTTAAGACCTAATACTTAAGACCTAGTACTTTCTAATGACTATACCAGATGTATTTTCAGTTGGTTTAACACAACCATGAAATTATGTGGGATTTTTTGTGTGTCTACATGGACAAGATTGCCAGAGAAAGGGAAAAATAAAGGCAAAAGGATTTATCACAAAAAACAAACAGGACCCAAGAAGACAAGCAATAAAATGATAATTTGTGGAAATCTTGTGAGGAAGAAGTGCAGACTCAAAACTCAGGAGGCAGGTGTTAAAAGAAAACAAATACATTTCTATAAATAAATTACAAGGGATTGCAGAGATGGGGAGGCAGGAAACATAAACCTAAATTCCTAACCAAAATGCAGGAGGCAACAAATCTGCTGAAAATCTGAAGCAAACGAAGATAAGAACCTGGAACAGGACAAATGATTAAAGTGATGCAAATGTGGTGATTGGTAGCTAACAGGTGTGTGTTAAGAACAGAAATCAACAGAGAAAAAAAATCTGAAACAGACTCAGGAAATAACACGAAACCAAAAGAAAAAAGTCATTAAGACAAGATAAGCTTTACAAATCCTAACACAGAAACTAATCCCATGACAGAAATAGTGCAGGATGTAGCACCAAAAGTCAGACCCGCAGTTTTGTAATCATTGCCTTAAACAGATGAGCGATTGCTTCTGACTTGCCACAAAGGTTTCAGCATCGTTCTTAGAACAAGCTAAATTTAGGGGAAGGATGCCCCATGATCTCCTGCCATCCTCAAGCCAGCCCTTAGATACAACCCGGTCCAACACAGCGTAAACCAATGAAGGGCTCATTACCAGGCCTCTGCAGAGCTGGATGACATGCAGAAGAGACATCAGATTGTTGTTTATGGGGTGTTGTAGAAGGGGTGCATCTAAAAGTTGCAGTATGGTAGATCTCAAGGACCAGACTTAGGCACACTGGCACAGTGTGGACTGCTTTGAACAAACTCTGGTCCACTTTAATGGATAATATGGTTTGTTTGGAGCTGTGTGAGCCATTGTTCACACTCTGGTGTGGATCAGTGAAGTAAAGCCAGGGCTGCTTGAAATTGGTAGGTTTTATTTGCAAGTTAACCCTGGTTTGCTTAAGTGTGAAAGCAAAATAATCATCCAGTGAACCAAAGAGAGGTTGGACGTAGAACACTTTGTATATTGCAGTGCAACCTGTTGGATGGCTCCATGCTCACCATGATGAGCATACTAGACAAGATTTTGTGAGACGCATGGGTTTTGAACGCCACAGTAAAATTTGAGACTCCAAGACTGCAAAAGCTTGATGTTGCTCCATTTTCACCTGCATTGAAAGAACCATTTTTACTCCTCGTCGAATTTTCTTCATGTTTCATCTTGTAGCTGATTTGGGGAAGATCACTCCCCAATGAGCAAATGTAACTTGTAAAGCGTGCCGTGAAAGCAAAACTCTTCCAAAAGTGCGAAATCTTACAGAATTCCCCACCCAGTGAAACAGAATTCCCCCAAACTCTCCTGATGTAAAGGCCTAAAGGCTATGCTTTAACAGACAACCTAGAATAAAAAGTTTATTCTGCTTCAGTAAAAACTGGCTCAAATTTTTCTGGGACTATCACAGAGTTTGCAAGTATACAGTTAGGAGGTAATGATAGAAAGCAAGGACTAACATAAGGGAAACATACAGAAAATGCAGACTTTTAGGTTTTAAAAGGCAAAAGAGAAAAATTCCAGCATGAAAATAATTCAAAATATACAAAATGGGAGGTCAACGAATGGACACTATGGTATTTGCTTGATGAGAAAGCCAAAGTCTCACTTTATATTATTTATAAATATATAGAGTCAATAAAAATAGCACGTAATTAAGATGAGATGAGATGAGATGTCATCAAAAAGGCTTCGTCGCACTTAAAATTACCATACAAAAAGAGTTCACAAACATACATGCATATTATTAAATAGAAAAACATTTAAAAATGTTAAGTTACAGTTAAAAGAAACTTTACCGAGGGGAAAATTTATTTTTTGTAAGTAATTTTCTTGGCAAGTGGGTCATTTATCTCCATCCTGATGTGAGTAACTGAACGTCTGTAAGGGATGAGATGGGTCTGTAGCTGTAGTGATATGGCTGGCCTATTATATAACTTTTCAAATGATAGTGTTGTGTTAACATGTCACTCCTTGAGACCATCGTTACCAGTTGACTGGACGTTACCATGACAACACCCTGAAGAGACAAAATCCTTAACTAACTTAACTAATAAATAACTAACTAATAAATCATGACCAGCACAGTGATGTTATAAATGTGCACTTAGTTGATTTTAAAGTTAATATTATAAAGTATTGCATTAAGGGAAATTTATGCTAGTGAACAGTCTCATGCTTGCATACTGTATTACACCAGAAATTCAGCAGTATGCACTTTGCATATCACTGACTTTGCACTATGGTATCTGACATGCAAAGAAATAAGAGAAAAAAAAAAGAATCACATACTTTACTGAATTCATACAGCATTTTAAAAAACCCCAGGAGAGGATGCAATCACCACAAAAAACACTGACACAGCAGACCACTGGCTGACTGAAATATTTCTCCAAATAATTAGATATATGTCATGGCCTGTTACTCTGGGCAAGGCTGTACACAACGTTTTAGAATTACTGAGGTCTAACACTCATTATCCTCTGCACATCTATGCTAAATAAGAAAAAAAATTAATGACCAAAATGTGTTTAAAATGGGAGCAAGCTCATATTTTACATTATCCACTCCCTCTCACAAATGGTTTTCTCTGAATTCCAACCTACATACTCAGTTTTTTCCTCTTTATTTGTTTTTGTCTTCTTCTTTTTCCATTTCTAGTTCCTCTATAATTCCTGTTAATTCAGCTGTCTCTCCATCATAGTGTGTAAAAAATAATCTTACTAAAAACACTCCTCCTTTAGTTTTCTGTATGTCTATAGAAATTAGTGTAACAAACAAAACACACCTTTATGATCAGTAGCCTGCTCTGAATACAATAGACTGTTTGTACTTCCATCACCTCCGTCATCTATCTGCCTTTTTCCCACTGCCTCCCATAGCTGAACTTTTCATAGCACAGACTTTTCATCATGTCAATTGTAAATAATGGCCCAACATGCATTTATAAATGCTACTGGCCTTTGTTACGTTTATCTTGCAATCACTGTGTACCATATGATATTTCTATATACTATGAGTTGACTTAAAAAAACTCAAAACCTTTATTAACTTGTCAGTCTGACTGAATGGATGGAAATATACCTTTTAACTTGATTCAACAACCTAGTAAACAACCTGGTTAGGCAAGTAAAACAGGGTTACTTGTAATGATTTTAATATAGCATGCAACCAAAAAATTGCTAAGCGATTCAAAAGACCATGGTGACGTTGTATTATCTGGTTAGATATTTTCCATTTCCCATGCTCTCAAAGTCCATTCAAACTCATGTCACTTCATTTGAAAATGGGCAAACCATGAAGAGAAAGTGGCTGCTTGGAAGGAGTGATTCTGAAATCAGTGACAGACCATTGTGCAAACAACTGCTGCTATGGTCACCACATGCTGATACTGCCAGTGGCCGAACATGGACCTGTTTGAAATCATATCCAGCCAGATTTCACATCATATCTGTAAAGTATTGTGGGGTTGAGTTGACTACAAATGTGTACAGTATAACCTGAAGTTACAAGGGGCAGGGAGAGTTATAGTACATTTTAAACGTTAAGGTTCAACACCTAATATTTATAAATAGATTTAATATTTAAGATTTAACATATGTATAATTATTAGATTTAAATTTAAACATTTATATGTAAATTAATTGTTTAGATTAAACATAAAATATTTAGATTTTAATATTTTAATTTAATTCTACATTGACATTAATAAATCAGATTAAATTTCTGAGTTAGATTAAGTCAGAAATTTAGATTTTATATGTAACATTTAGTTAAGACCATTTTATTACTAACGAATAACATTCGGATATAAATATGAAAAATTATATTTATTTTTTATATTTAGATTTAATGTTATATTTGACCTGTACCCAAGAGGTTTTACTAACAATGGTCATTTAAGTTCATTTCCATTTTAAAAGTAAAAAAATGCTAAATATGAGGAGTGTGAGATGAATAATGAAAATGTAGACTAGCCATACATCTTTTAAACAAATGTTTTATTCTTGGTACCATGGAATAACAGATTCTACTCCGATAACTAAGTAGCTCTAGCGCATTTATACATTTAAATTTTATGTAGATAAAAAAAAAAATAACAAGGTAAGAACCTCACTCTCTTTATTAATTGGCTACCTGGTGGTTAGACACTATGTGGTGTCTGTTATTATCCTCTATCCTCTATATGCTAATTCAGAAGTTGTTGTATTTCCTATGTTACATAAACAAAAGAGGCACATCCACAAAACTTATTTTGAATTTTTAAACTTAAGATATATTTAGAAAAAATGTCAAACTTTATCAGTTGTATTGAATGTACCATATTTTGTTTTACCATATCAACCAGAATAGTTAGCATTGATTAGCTTATAGCTAGTTTGTTGTAGCTAGCATCAATTCTTTTTCTTTTGTTTCCTTTATCTTCTTAAATAATCTTAAACATATCTATTCTGTCTATAGGTAACAGAGTTATATTTATGCTAACATACTTATTAATCTGGTTTAGTGTAACTAGCAGGTTTCTTAGCTAACATAGATTTCTTGCTAGCTATTAAGACCAGCTTTTCAGTGCTACCACAACTTAAAGAAGTTCCTTTCAAACAAAAGATTTAGTGCATTTAATGGGTTTCTTTTTGCTAATGCAGACATTTTGTAATCTCGTCTTTAATTTACACAGGTTTTCTCTAGACAATACAATAGTAGATTTTGTCAACTCTTTTGTTTGTGCACTTTTATTTGAACTTGAACTAGTGATGCTGCATAAATAATTATTTGTATCTTAACTTTTTAGAGGCTAAGATTGTGTATAAAAATGAGAGAAGCAAAAAGGAAAAGGCTTTCATATTCCTCCAAAAGGTAGATCATGCAATATTTTTATGTTTAATTACATACAATCCAACCATAATTTAATTTTCTTGATCTAAAGTAAATTTAATAGCCAGTTTGGTTTATCTTGCCTTTTGCTGGTGTGTTGTAAGAAATCTGCTTAATTACAGTGATTTTTCTTAGACAATTTTTCTCATTTAAATTCAGAGCTGAGCAGGTCCAGATAGGTGACAGAAGAGAAGAACAGCTTGAACAGAAGAGAGCAGAAGGGCAGCTTGAGGAGGCGAGAAGAGTGAGGCAGCTTGGGGAGAAGAAAGGAGCAGAGGAGCTTGAAAATGAGAGGGGAGGACAAGAAGGAAGACACACAGGAACACAAAGTAAGGAATTACCTGACATAGAAGTCAATTTCAGTAATTCATTAGTATTTACCCAATTTTCAAGCTAAAACTGAAAATTGAGAAGCAAATTAATGAGGCCTGCAGGGTCACCTGAGACAATAAAAGCATGAAACTGAACTCAGATGTTAGTGAGTATTATAGAGTAAATCAATAAGGGGACAAACAAATAGAATTAATGAAACATCTGTGAGGATAAATAAAGATTTCTCCAAAGACATGTAACTGAAATGATAGAGAAAACTCTCCTAAAACAAAAGTTGAAATCTTAACTTCAGTCCAAAAAACAATCAGCTTTACCATCCAAGAAATGGAGCAACAGCGTTTAAATGGTGTAAATATATATGCTTTCATGTAACGCCTTTGACCTTTATACATTATCTGGAGCTACAAAATGGCCAAAGTAAGCTTACCTTACAAAACGTCAGGTAAGTTTTTATTCTAATTGAGTCTTTTTAATGTTACTGAAAAAGAAAAATGCTTTACTCTCTTCTGGAAACTATGTTTTTCAGGCTTCATATTTTGGCATTGTTAGAACCACATGGTGTAGTTATCCGATGCACCCAAGCACTGCACCAACACCAGCCCCTTCACAGATTTTCTTTGATTTATTCTCTGTACAATTACTCACTAAAGAACTTAATAGAAATATTGTATTTGACTTAGTAGGTGTATATCTTTCTAAGGATTGGTTGAGTCATAAGGATAAAGTGGGCGGCTTAACCTTTAAGAAGAGAAAACCCTGTTTACACGCTATGCTGCTTTCACAATTTTTCTTAGCTGTAAGTGAAGATGTGAAGCAAAATTCACATTAAACACATATGTAGAGGGGATTAGCAAGGTTGAGTCACAGTTATTGTTTAAATCAGTTATTTAGATTATTAAAAAAAAAAAAAAAAAAAAGGCAGCTACATATTTTCAGTCCCCTGTGCAAAAATCCAGACAGTTTTGTCAACAAAGCAGCATGCGAGGCCGCACAGCAATACGCTTTTAATGGCATAATCCTGAACAGTGACTGCAACCAGAAGGACACATAACTGTCTTTAAAGCAAGCGTGTAGAAAGTATGCGAATTGTCAGAAGTGAGGACAAATCACTATTTCGTATATTTATAACACATGGTTCATCACTCAATTATTAATTCACTGCAATACAATCCTTTCACGTTTTTATTTTAGGGTTCAGCATGCAACTTCCTTGTGAGGTTTAAACATGTGGAGAAAAGATTTTCTGAGTGCAGTGCAGAGCGTAAGAGAGGTCTCAGATATAAATTCAGATGTGACATGCACTTACAACTGAAAACCGAAAATGTCTCTGCTCCAGTGTTCATTAAAATGGTTGGACCTCTTGGGATGCCACAGCATATGTCAAGAAGCGAGTCTGCAGACCAGACACCCAGGAGATTTTGCTTACAAAAAGATTCATATTTTCACCAGCTGCAAATTTGCACACTCTCAGTGGAACAGTAACTGTGGTACTTATATTGTCCCCGTTTGTTCCTGTTCACCATTTTTAATGGGTTTACATGTTAAGATGTTTCTGCAGCCCTTATTTAATCCAATTTTTTAAAAAACTGAGTTACTAAACTGCTGCTTTTCAAGCTTTGGCACAACCTGAGAACAACAGACAGCCTACACCCACTGTGCTCCTGAAGTCCATTAGCTTTTGTGATGATCTCTGCAGTTTTTGCAGCCAGGTGATAACACAGTCTGCTCTGACCACTACAGACTGGTTTTCACATGCAAGCCACTTCAAAACTCGTAATAAAAACTAATTAAATAGATCCATTGAAAATAAAACACATATTTCACAGAATGTTTTTAAGCAAACCAGCAGGAAGTGGTAAATAGGTAAACACTGCCACCTGGTGGCCGCTGCCTGCTTTGCATCACTGGGCGGAGTCAGGCTCCAGGTCCGAGCTGCCTTTTTATTTATGTTTCACTTTAGGAAGTAAATCTGAAATGGTCCGTGAGGAGTTGTCGGCCCGGCTGAACGACAAGGGGTACAAAAACTGGCTGAAAGCTGGAAGATGTCTGCTCATACTGAAGGATGCCCTCCATCCATACACCGACCGCCAGATGAGGGCTTTCCACGGAGACCTGCTCAATCAAAATGCTGTGTTGCGGAATCCCTGCGAGACGTCTTCATGCAAACCACGAGGGAATAAGGTGTGGAGTCATTTTTGCCTGGGTTTTTATGATTTGTGTTGATAAAAAATAAACTTAATTTATTACTAAATTCATGCTTTTTACTGTAATTCAGTTGTCAGGAAGTGATACAAACATAAAGTGTGTGTTTTTCTTGTTGAATAGCTGTCGTCACCGTGCAGGGTGTGTTCAGAGTGGCAGAAAGTGATCCTGATACACCACAGACAGCCTGATGCCACCATAAACTGGGCCAATTGTTTTCCACCACATTGGGGCACAGACCACTGGGAACTGGCCAAGGTAGTGGTTTCAGCTTGCACACAAACTTTGTCTAAAACTTCTGTTAATCCCGAATATAAAAATATTTTCATCACACCGAAACAGATTAATGTTTCACATGCAGTCAGGTTATTATGTAATGAGACACGGTTTGAACCAGACATGCCCAAGTTCAGCCTGGAGATCTACCATCCTACAACTTCTCCAACACGGCTGAACCAAATGAATGGCTTTTCATACAGGTGTGTTTGAGAAAGGATGCATCTAAAACAGGAGTGTCACAATCCTCCAGATCTAACATCCTGCATCTTTTAGAAGCATCTCTTCTCCAGGACACCTGAATCAAATAGTTGAATTCTCCCCTGCATGTCATCCAGCTCTGCAGATGTCTGGTAACGAGTCATTCATTTGATTTAAGTGTGTTGGACCAGGGTTGCATCTCAGAGCTGCAGGGTGGGAGACCTCCGGGACTGAAAACCTGAACCTAAAAACTTTAAATGATGTAAGTGGGCTGGAGGCTTTTGGGAGATTTAGTCCACAGAACTGCTGATATTTGCTAGTGTTTATTTATCTTCCAGGTTATATTATATTTATTAGACACAATGAGATGTAAATGCAGTTTAGCATAAATTAATTCTGAAATATTTTAATCAATACTAAAGTTAATCAGAAAGTATTTTTAAAAGGAAACTAATGACTCAGCTTTTCAAACTTAGCTTAACTCTTTTGCTTGTTTAAAAGAGCAGGAAATGCTATTTTTAATGAAAATGTTTTCTTGTAATTAAGCAAAGGGACTAGTGCAGGATGAGGAGGAAAGCAAAAAATAAATACATAACCATGGCAACACAGCAGTCAGACTAGCACTTATCTACTGCTGGATTTCTCCAGTTGTGTTGTTGCTTTCAGATGTCGTTTTGGAGAAAAGCATCTGTTAAATGACTTAAAGTAGATTAGAATTAAATAGAAAAGAAGTTTTAAATACATTTAAAACAGATGTGTATACTTCAACAGCAAACTGCTAAATTATTAATAAATGATTATAGAAATAAGTATCCCTTAAAACAGAAAAAAATAAACATCAAGTTAATCCTATGAAATAAGAATCTGTTTGCTTAGGTTAATATCTGAATCATGTATAAAACATTAAATGAATCAAATTAAATAGGCAAAACATCTAATTAAATAATTTATTTAACTCATCAACGTGTCACAAGAAGTTGGGGATATTCTGCATTTTTCATCATTTCCGAATATCCCTAAATGTACTTTAATCTTCTCAGGTAAACCTAATTTGACTTTCTCTAAATATGTGAATATACAGCTGCTCGGTGAACATTATATACTGCACAATTCTATTTAAATGGCCTGTGTTCTCCATAAAATATCAATGCAGCATGAACTTTTTACATTTCACCAGATAGATAGATGGATAGATGGATAGATGGATAGATAGATGGATAGATGGATAGATAGATGGATAGATGGATGGATGGATGGATCTGACCTCTTTGTCTCTCTGTCCTCTGCAGGCCTACATGCCACGAGGTCAGGCTAAGGTGCGGGCGGCAGATCAGTGTGATGCATCTGCTCTGCTCAACCTGATCAACTACTGCAAATGTTTCTGTTCTGTGGATCCAAAGTTGGTGAGGCAGGTAAGCATTGACAGAAGTCACTGCATGATGATGCTTCAATGTATTTATTATTTTAGGCAAGTTCAAGATTTCAGAAGCAGCACGCAGACTATAGTTTCAACATTTAACACATTTAACCTAGTCACATTTTCCCATTTCCAAAGCAGCCTACGGTAAATCTTATCCACAGTCCCGTCCTCTTTGTAGTGTCATGAATCAGGTCTAGAACCACACCATGTATTGTTAGAGCATCTTCATCCCAATGAGCATGTGTGCAACAATCCCATTGTATAATGAAACATATAATCGGGTCATATCGCAAGAAACTGAAGCATTCATTCATTTTCTACACCACTTCCTCCAGTGCAGGGTAACGGGGGGTAAGAGAGGGGTAAGATCCCTGCAGGTTAGCTGGTAACAAGCTAACCTGCACCTAACATCTGTTGAAAATTCCTGCGATTCTTCATATCGCAATATTTATCGCAGCGTAAGTGAAAAATCGCAGACACGCAACACCCCTTCTGTGTTTGAGCAGAACAGAGTTGCAGACACAAAAGTGCAACCCACAGACTTACTACCAACACAAGCAGGGCAGGCCGAGCCAAGAAACCC
Organism: Pseudomugil tenellus; assembly: GCA_037177515.1. Taxonomy (NCBI): domain Eukaryota; kingdom Metazoa; phylum Chordata; class Actinopteri; order Atheriniformes; family Pseudomugilidae; genus Pseudomugil; species Pseudomugil tenellus. The sequence goes on along the minus strand of JBAMHX010000009.1, from coordinate 5,174,605 downwards.
AGCTGCACTGAATTTTTATTAGCAGCCTGAATAAATAGCCAGTCTCCAGCTTGTTGGAGACCGTTTTTCCTGTCAAGGACGAGGACACTGGTTTCCTTAGATTGAGAAGAATATAAATTTAATAATGAAGAT
>JBAMHX010000009.1:5115105-5131429 GCA_037177515.1 Pseudomugil tenellus | reverse complement strand
GTCTGGTCAAATAGTTTTCAATCTTTTATAGAGGTACCATCATTTTTGTCCAGGCCTGTTTCATTAGTTTTTTTTTTAATTATTATGTTAATCAGCAATTCAAAAGTGATGGCTGATTTTGATTATTTAATTTGCAATAATTTTTTATTTATTGTTACTTTTGTAAGTTTCAAGTGATTTCAGTGAGAATTGTGGGTTTTTCCTTCTTTAACTGACTGGTACCAACAATTTTCTCCACGTCTGTATAATTCCATTGTGCTGGTTCAGATTTGTCACATTACAAGGATTTCCTGTCAGTATTCACATGTCTGAGCTACAATAAGGCAGATCACGTCTCGTCCAAGCCTGTTACAACCTGTAGGAAAAGTGTGATGAGATCTTTGTTAAAAATAACTTAAAGGCTTATCTGAAGGCAAAGTGTGCATGAAAACTAACAGAAAACACCTAAAACAACAGAGGAATAGTTGTATAAAGATTTGCTGATGCTTGTTCTTCAGGTGTACTTGATCCTGGCATCACAGCTCCTCCTCACCACAGCCATCGTGGCCATTTTCACGTTTGTGTGAGTAGAAGAAATATTTACTTTATGCCACTATATGAGTGTTTTCCACCTTTAACTTTTGGTTTTCCACAGCAATCCAGTCAGAAACTTTGTAAAGGCAAACCCAGCCGTGTACTGGGTCTCATAGTAAGTCTCATTCTGCTGTCATGTCACAAACTTTATGATTTGCCTCCTAAAAGTTTTTATACAAGGATTTTGGGGTTTTGCCATTTCAGTGCTCTTTATTTCATCACACACATCGTGCTGGTTTGCTGTAAGGGCCCAAGGTGAGTGCCAGGAAACATTACAAATAACGCTGGATGTCACTTGTTACTGTAAAATAATGGATACGTGTGTGTGTGTGTGTGTGTGTGCGCGCGCGCGCAGGAGGAAGTTTCCATGGAACCTCATTCTGCTGTTCGTCTTTGTGAGTGTTTTTTTCTTTTAGACTTTGGGACGGGTCAGATGCATGAAACTGAAGTGAAATATTTCATTTCAGCCTTTTCTCTTCAAATTCCCGGTAGCCTACATTAGACATTTAGATAGAAAGTGCTGCCAGTCACTGTTTTGCAAATACTTTTTGCTTGTGTTGTGTTTTTTTTTTTCCTCAAACAGCTAAATTCACATCACTGCCATGTTGGCTAGAACTTTATTTACAAATCCAAAAGATCTGTATTAATGCAAAGCATCTACTTTAGTTAAATGAATGCAAAAAGGTATTTACTTACATTAACATTTGATGATGACATTTAATAAACGGATTTTATAGCCATATATTCAGATTTACATTTAGGACCAAACAAGCCCTTATTTACAGCAGAAATCTGTCTTCATTTTAGAAAAAAAAATACATCACACTGAACATCGATGTATATTAACAGAAAATGTTATTTGTTTGGCTCAAGACAGTCTTATAAATAGAATAAGTATTGGGTTATTTATTTAAATCCAGTTTTATATAGATTATTTCAACATTTATTTTTACAGACGTTGGCTATGTCCTACATGACCGGGACCATATCCAGGTAAATGCACAGCCAGCTTGATTAAAACTTCCAGATATTGTCGTCATGGTCGTGATAACGCGTGTTTCTCTTTGGTTTTAGTTACTATGACACAAAGGCAGTGTTTCTGGCCATAGGAATCACGGCCGTCGTCTGCATTGCTGTTACCGTCTTCTGTTTCCAGACAAAGGTGTAGCTTTCTGTCACAGTTTACCAGGTTCACATAACTCCAGCCTGTTTGTTCAGAAACATATTTTAAAGCTGTTGTTACACCATCTAGGTGGACTTCACTAAGTGCCAGGGCCTCTTCTGTGTCCTTGGGATTGTGATGCTTGTGATTAGCATCATTACAGCCATCGTCTTGTCCTTCAAATATGTGAGTTAGAGCTGATGTCATGAAGAAAAAACTTTTTTTTTCAGGTTTCTGTTTGCTAACCACTGCTTATTGTTGCAGATCCCGTGGCTTCACATGCTCTATGCAGCTATAGGAGCCATAGTCTTCACCATGGTGAGTGTCTTATAACATGAGGAGCAAATCATCTGGTAATTTAGGTTTTGTTATGTGAACAGTAAACCACCCAGAACAAGATCTCAGTGTAAGGAAAGTTTATCCTCAGGGCAGCACATTAAGTGCTTTAGTCTCATTATTTATCAGAAAGCCAAAATAAAGATGTCGGAACAACTTTTAGCAGCAGTAATTTGACGTTTTCATTCTTTTTATATCTCGGTGGAGGAATTGTGTCCCAATCTTTTCTGTATTCAGCTCATTCAGGTTTGCAGGATTCATTTCTGCACAGCAACATTTCCCTCAGGTGAAGGTCTGGATGTGGACTGATCATGTTTCAGTCTTTCTGTTCATTTTGGGATAATTATCTTCAAACTTCAGTTGCCAGACAGGCGGTTTCTCACGTGACTAGCGTCGTAACTGCAAGGTGTCTAGGTCCTGTGGCTGAAATGTAAGCCCGCATGATGACGCCTCCACCGCCCAGTGAGCGTGTAATATTAGCAGCTACTTATCCTGTTACTATAGAAGTACTACATGTTTACTTATTTTTTCATAAACTTCATTGTTTTCTGCTTGGATTTTGTTCAAAAGGCATTAATTAAATGATGTCCTTTTGTTTATCTGAGCTTGTATAAATATAAAACCTAGTAAGTTTTTTTTATACAGAATTTAACAGAAAGGAGGCAGTAATGGGTTTTTTTCTACTATATATATTTTTACATTAATTCTCTGTATCTGTGTTTCAGTTCCTGGCTTATCACACACAACTACTCATCGGGAACAGGAAGCACTCCATCAGTCAGGAGGAGTATGTGTTCGCTGCGCTCTCCATCTATGTTGACATCGTCCAGATTTTCATTTTCCTTCTGCAAATTATTGGAGCTTCCACGAAGTGAAACCAAACTCCAGCTTGAGTCCACGTCGAGCAGCAAAATCATCTTGATTCTTTTAAAACATAGTCTTAGTACAAATCTAAATACGTCTGTAAAAAGTCAGAGGGCTGGATTGTAAATGTATACACATTGAACGTGCACTTTTCCTGAAACTGATATTTTTGTCTATATCTGAGCAACTTATATTAAGTTAAAACATAGAAACATTAGAAATGTTGCCAACACAGATGACACCTCTATGGTTGACTGTACTATGGTGCAAAAAGTGTGGCCAGTACTTCACACTAAAGTGTTTTGGAGGATAAGTCGCACAGTTTACTTCCAACAGTAGCTACGTAACCAGCAGCTACAAATCCCCCAGGACCTCCTAACACTCGTTAGCTTTGCTATAATTGCTTTGTTAAAATGACTTATTTACCTTTTTGCTTATCAGATCACTTTAAAAATTCTACTGAAAAGATTTTTGCTCTACCAAATTATAGAAAATGTTTTTATAGTATTATCTTTTTTGTGTTATTAGGTGACGTTTTCCACACTGTTCAGCACATTTAGTGCCTCCATTTTTACATCTGTGGAAAATTTCTGAAAGTCAAGATTCCAGCCAAAAAGACTGAATCTAAAACTTTCTGACAAGCTCAGCTTCACCCAGCTGGTCATTCAGGTCAACGTATATGCATACCAAAGCAAAGTTACAAACAGCTGTTTACTCAGTTCACTATGTACAGCACAGATCGGCGGATGTGAGGAGGGATGTAATTACACATATCATTCACAATGACAATCTGCTTTTTCATATCAAATAAAGATTTTTCTTTCTGAGTTTGTCTGGGACAGATGCATTTATACCAGAGCTGGTTTTAATTCAAATATACATACAAGCCTTTTGCTTACATCCATTAAAGCGATAATAGTCTTTCAGCGCTAGTCAAAGTGTCAGTACGGAAATGATGCAAATCATATCTGAAGCGCCGGGTCACTGGTCCAGTTTAGGCTCCTTTGCATGGTGACGGTAGCGGCTTTCTCCATAATCTCCCTCGTTTGATCGTTTCATCCTCTGTCTAATCTTCAGCTGCTTCAGTCTGTTTTTGTCCACTTGTCTCTTGGCCAGGATGAAGCCGATTATTCCTGCAGGTAGACCGATCATCCTGGAAGGGGAGATTTTAGTCAGCAAATGCAGGACGTAAGAATGTAAATGATGGCGTGTTGATGCTTTTAGTCATACCAAAGTGTGAATATGATGCAGCCGTCAACCTGGACAGATGCTCGCATTAATGAGATATCCATGTATAGTTCATTTTTTTCTTTGGTGAAAACAGAATTTGGCTTTTTTTAAATACCACAAATGGATACAATTTCCAGATGTTGGTGTTGAACCATGCACCAAACCAGGTCATCACCACAAAGATCCACATTTAATGTTATTTAGTGGTGTCCCGTTTTCTCCATTTTCTTATGCTGGGGTTCAGTTTCTTGAATCAGCAGCAACTGAATACATTTAATTCAATTCAGCTTTATTTGTATGACGCCACTTCAGAACAGTGTCATTTCTGGGTGCTTTACAGACACAATTTGACTCCTTTCATAATAGTCTAGTTAAAGGAGACGTAATCAAAACCTCTTACGGTCATGCGAGGTTCAGAATGAGTAAAAAGGATTTAGGTGACAGAAAATGTGTTTAGGTACCAGATGGGCTGATTTGAGTATTTCAGAAAGTGCTGATTCACCAGGTATTTCTCTTGACTCTATGACACGAGTTTATAGAGAATTTTATTTTTTGGGGGTGTTAATATCCGTTGAAACCAGTTGTCTGGACCAACAGTTATTTTTGTAACTTTATTGGTTCTATGCACAGCTCCACTACTTCCTGACTTAGAGCAACTCCTTTGTTTCCTGTCTTTCATTACTGGACAAACTGATTAATCCAGATGTTTTTAGCCATTGTTGTGGTTACTGAGGTCAGACACACCTGAATTAATCAGTTGGTCCAGTAATGACAGACAGGAAACAAAAAGGGTTTTAAGTCAGGAAGTAGTGGAACTGTGCATAAAACCTATTTTTATTCAGATTTTAATCCAGACACCATTTGTGTGCAGCTATCTTTCTTTACAACTGCACACATTTTAAGCAGTTTAAAGCAAATCGTTATAAAAAAAACGAGCTGTTTTGGGAAAAAGCACCAGAGGAATCAGTTTGACGTGAAACAGTGCATACAAACTATTTAAAAGTAAAAAAGAAGCGCAGTATCTTCAACCTAAACTACTTCAATACTGACCTAGATTAAGGAGTGATCTTTGGAAGAGATTGTGTGGGATATGCACATGCATAGGAGTGTATGAATCTGCAGGACTGCAGCCTTTGTAGGACTAAGCAGAACATCTTTAGGTCCCGGAACTGCAACGGGGGAAAACGCAAATAAAATTACCAGATGTCTGTTTAGTTTAGACGGCAACAGAGTTTTGGAGGGTAGAAAACGCCTTCCAGAGTGAAAATCTTAAATGCTCCACCGTCTTGTTTCCGTCTAAACAGCTGACAGCGCAAAAGTGCGTTGCGGTCACATAAAGATGACGTCATAATCACGAGCATTTCAAGAAAACAACAACATGGCTTAAACCTCACGTTACATTAGCAGCAGTATATGCGGTGAGCTTGTAATGTCGGCAATTGACTACAATCATCACACAGAGTCATTATTCTGGCTGGTGTGTTTTAATGTTTTAATTTATCGCGCTCATAGACATGTATATACTAACTAGAGGCCTCAACCACGCTGGAGTCAACCGGACTCACTCGGCGGAAATCTTCTGTCGGTCACCTCGCTGCTCCATGACATTAGCTGTGTCCCAGTTCAGGATCTTTTTAATAAAGCATTTACTTAAAAAACAAAAATAGCTTGCTGCCACCTACACACTAGGCGTGCAACAGGGAATTGGAAGGTTTGTGCACTTTTGAGTCTACGTGTGCACGCATTTTTCCCCAACCAAAACAGATGCAGAATTAAAGTGAGAACAAAACGCTGCTTTTGCGTTTTTGCTTTTAACAGTTTCGGTCTAAACGTAGCCTTAGTGTCCAGAGGTAACCTTTAACACAATGAAGGGCTCATCAACCGGCTTGCAGACTGGAAAGAGCATCAATCTGAACCAGTTGTGTTGGACTGGGAACATCTACAGAGCTGGAATGTGAAATACTGGTCTAGAGTGTGTTTACAGACAGAACAGATGATGTTCCCATAATACTTTGTATTAGGGTGAAACTTAGAGACTCCTTCTTTTCCATTATTACCAACATATTTGGCAACACGTGGGTGAAACAATTACGCTCTTCATTATAATAGTTTGTCCCATAAATGTATGAAATGAATTGGCGCAGACTTACCAGGCATAACCAATCTTAATCATGGGATTCTTGGCTTTTCTCCTGGGAATGTACTCGGGACCTTCGGCATCTTCTGGTTCTTCTCGCTCGCTTTTCTCGGAGCTGTATGTCTGGGTGCTTTTCTGCGGTTCTGCTCTGGAGCTACACATGGAGGCAGCCGGGAAGACATGTAGCTGCAAACGTGGACATACCGTGTGTGCTGGCCTAAGCTGAGTGGGAAGGAACCAGCCAGGAGCAAGGTGTAACCCTAGAGGACAGATTCAGTTCTTACCCGATGTGATGCTAACTGCTTTGAGATGTTACGGTTGTATTTTAGTTGAATTAATGTAAAATCAAAACATTGATGAGTTACTACTTCATTCAATGGCTGTTAAATATAGTTACTTAAATATGATCTGATTGTTTCACTTTACCTGTCAGTGCTGTTCGGGCAACTCTTAGACAGGAGGACGCCATCTTTGTTTGGTAACTGCCAACGGTCATGCGCAGTGCAGTTTAATTCAATCTACGTATAGTGCCATCTAGTGGACAATTTTTACAATGGGCTTTTATTAAAATAACGTCAAAAAAAGAAGTGTTTACAAAAACATTTTATTTTAGACAATTTCCCATTCACTTAGTTATATTACAAAAAACAAAACATCTTGAAACTATGCCAGCCTTGGCGTTTGTCTCCCTGATACTGATGAAAAGCAAACAGCTTAGTTCAGTTGGTCGACTCGGTCCCCTAAAGCCAGTGAACTAGAAAAACCAAAGCAGTCTATTTACAACATCTTAATTTTCTTCATAGCCACAGATTTAGTCTTTTTACAGTTGAGATAAATTGAAACCTACAACAGCATCTCAAATACCTTTATCATGCTTATGGTACATTCAGTAAAACACTGAATATTATGTGTGGTTTTAAGCTGTCGGGGAAAGTTTAGTCCTCCAGATTGTAGTTGGGGTTAACGACCAGAACAGCTTCTCCCTCTGTGCTCTCGGATTCTGAGCCCTTCAGACCAGCCTGAGACAGCTCAATGAGGATGTGATCCTACACAAAGAGGTTTACATTTAACAGACAGGTCTGCATTTACAGATTTAACTGGACTTTATTTCTGCAAACATAATACTCACATAGTGCACCAGCCTGTGGATAACCTTCTCTATCAGACCCTTCTTATTGATGAGCTCCTCCTCCGAGTCAATCTCTGACTCGATCTCTTTCAGATACCAGTTCACCACTGCAGTTTTCTTCAGCTCGCCCTCTTCCTCGGCTGCAACACAGATAGCAAAAATGTGAAGGGAATAAAAAGTCGAATCAGAGATAAAAAAACGACGTAAATAAACAAATTCAGAAGGAAAAGTTCCAACTAGGTATGAGAGAAGAGCCTCCTACCATCCTCTGCTCTGCGCAGATGCAGGACCAGCAGGTTGGAGATGCGTTTGTACTCCGAGAAAGACAAGCGGAGAGACGGTTTGGGCTGGCTCTCAGGCTCAGCATGGCCATTCAAACCATTAACATGACCATTAATACCATCTGCATGGCCATTTACACCATTTGGAATATTCCCTGCAAACAAATTGCAGTAAATTAAGTTTATTTTGACTAAATTGCGTATGAACATCATGGTGGTTGTGTAGTCGGGATCGTACCTTCCTCTTGCTGCTGCTCCTCCTCCTCCAGCTCCTCCTCCTGCTCCAGGTTAACGTCAGGCGTCTCCACCCTGATGATGGACTTGTTGAGAAGACGGAAGGCTTCTTTCACATGTTTCGGCTGCACCTGCAGTCATCAAGCGAAGAGTAAACACCAGTTTCTCTCCGACGCGAGATTTCTGCGTCGTTCTTTTTAACGCGGGGTAAAACGTACTTCATCACAGCAGTGCATGCGAGCCATGGCCTCTGAAAGTCTGATCATGCTCTCCAGCTGTCGCACCGTAATCCTCCAGGCAGATTTGGACACGCTTCCAGTTCCGTCACGCTGGCGGAGACGCTTGTACTGCTCCACGATGAACTCCTCTGATTCGCTGGAGATCTACGAAACCACGTCGCACATGAGAACAGATTATAAAACAAATAAGCCCCTGAAGTCGATCATGAAAACAGACCCTCACAGCCCGCCAGAGAGAAGCTTCAGGTCAAAACTGCAAAAGACTCAAAGCAACTTCATACAAAGATGGGAGTCTTTTTGGTGTTTTGGTTCTTGAACACACACAAACCTTTGGTTTGAACTGCCTGGCAAACAGCAGGTATCTACGGATCTCATCCAGAGTGTACAGTCTGTCCACTGACTCTTCCACACGCGAGTGCAGGTCCACAATGCGCCTGGCGATAGCATAGTCTGTAACCTGACATGCACACAGATACACAAAGGCCATAGATAAGGTCAGAGGTCGGTTACTGTAGCATTAACAAGATAGAGATTTAAGGTGTAACTAAGGCAAGGCAAATTTATTTCTATAGCACAATTCAACACAGGGTGATTCAAAGTGCTTTATAGAGCATTAAAAATATAGCAAGAAGAAAATAAATAAATAATTTTAAATGATTAAAAACTATTAAAATCATGATTAATTTAAGGTTACAAAACATAAAAACTTAATATAAAATAAAACTTATTGAAAGAGCTGAGTACAGGAGGGTCTTTAATCTGGATTTAAATAAAGTGTGTTTCAGTTGATCTGAGGCTTTCTGGGAGTTTGTTCCAGACCAAAACTACTTTTTTTTTTGCTCATAAACTGTCTAAATTGGGCTGTAAGAGCTAAGCTCATGCACCTCATTACAGTCATCCACCAGGATGAAGAAGAGGTCAAAGCGACTCATGATGGGGGCGGTCAGGTTAACATTCTGCTTCAGGCTCTTGCTACGGTCGTAACGGCCGTTCACGGGGTTGGCAGCAGCGAGGATGGACGTGCGAGCGTTCAGGGTGGCCTGGAGGAGAGAAGAAGGAAAAAAAAAAAGATTATTCTGCAGCAGGTGACTGAAATCCCTCTTGGATTCTAGCTTGCATCTAGTAATAATTTCTCTTATCCAACCTGCATCGGTGTAAAATCTGAGATCGTGTGGAGCCATTTGGATCTGATGCGTTACCTTGACTCCGGCCTTGGTGATGCTGATGGTCTGCTGCTCCATAGCCTCATGGATGGCCACCTGATCCTTAATGTCCATCTTATCAAACTCATCAATGCAGCAAACACCCTGCATGAAAACATGGCTGTTAATACCACAGGACGCATTTACCCGTCAGGGTCTTTCAGATCTCGCAGGACTCACGTTGTCCGCCAGCATCAGAGCTCCAGCCTCAATGACAAACTCGTGCGACTCCTCGTCTCGGACCACCGCTGCCGTCAGACCAGCAGCGCTACTGGCTTTCCCGCTGGTGTACACAGCTCTGGGACTGAACTCCTCCACGTGCCTGAACACAGTTTCCCATTACAAAAAGATTCTTGTGACAGTGATGCAAGTTAAACCGATTCCCGTGTCATGTTAGCATACTTAAGGAACTGGCTTTTCGCGGTGCTCGGATCCCCAACGATGCAGACGTTGACGTCTCCTCTGAGAGAAGTCCCCTCCATGGTTGTCTTGGGAACACCTCCGAACAGCATCAGCAGGATACCACGCTTCACCTCGTCGTTGCCTGCATCATCAATCATTTGCGACATTTCACTAAAACACACTTTTGTAACACAAACTGAATCTAACGGTTGGATAAAAAATGTTTAGGCGACGTGGGATGACTGACCGTGGATGGTGGGGAAGAGGCTGGTGCACAGGTTGTGATACAAGTTCTTATCCTGACTCATCTCAAACACCTTCTCCCACTCCTTCTCCGTCATCTGGCTCTTGATGCTTTCAGCAGTTTGCTCCTCATCGCGCAGCTCTTTACCTCCAAACTACAATAAAACATGAAGCTTTGGTTCCACTCCGGGCGTGTTCTGACAGTTTGAGCAGCGGCGTGCGGTGCTTACCCGCGGGTTGGTCGGGGCCACGTTGCATGCCAGGAAGGCCAGTCTGTAGGACAGCTCTCTCACTCCCAGAGCTTTCAGTCCTCTCAGTCCCTCAGCTTCAAATCCCTGAGGACCTCCTGGCACACGAGTACTGTTCTCTGCTCGAATACCTGGATGACACCCATACAGGTCATATAAGGGGAAAAACTACTAATAAGAGGAAGTACTTTGTCGATTGAATAGTAGTAATAGTGATAAAAACTAGGGATGCACAATATTTATTAGACCGATAAAATATCTGCAGATTTGTTTTTTGTTTTTTTTAAATCTGTTCGATAAATACATTTTTCTTTTAAAAATCCCTGATTATACGTTACATTTTTGGGTTATTTTATTCAGGCAACGCAGTGCTAAAGCAGCCCAAGATGGCGGATTATGCGCGCCTTACCAGCAGGACCCAGGCTTGGCCCCGTCACTGCCTGACTAATAAGCAGTACGGTCGTATTTTAGTTGATGAAACCATATCTATGGATGAAACGGCATTGCTGGGAAGTCCAGGAGGGAAAAAGATTTAAAGTTTTAAAACAATTAATCAAAATCGCTCACCTAAAAAATCCTCATCGCAACAAAGTTGTATAGAAAATATACGAAGCTGCCGTGTTAGCAGCTAGCGGTGCTGAAGTTAAAACAACAGAATCCATCCATACATTCAGAACGATATAAAAACTTTTTAAGAGACAGCGAAAAGGTTACAGATCTCACTTAATGATTAACATTTTGATTACATTTCTGTAATTGAGGCCGACACAATAAGTCAGAACATATAATTTCATATTTAAACAGATACCTTTGTAGATAAGTCGTTCATCTGTTACTGAATTTTGTATCTGAATGACCACATTTGTGCTAACACATGTAAAAAATAAACATTCGAAGAGCAAAAAGTCTATTATTTATTCTTTATTATTACTACTGACAGTCTCATACTGTACTGCTGCTATACATGACTACTGCCACTGAATGCCGTGCACTTTAATGTCTGTCATGTCCTTTTTTATTTATATTATTTTATTTGCATTTTCTTTCCTTTTTGTGTACGCATGGGACAGTGAAACGCAATTTCGATTTCTTTGTATCTCATTGACATGCAAAGAACTGACAAATAAACCTGACGTTGATTTTATTTGGTGTTCCAGATACACCAGAGCTACTTAAATATGAGGTTTTGATCACTGCATCCAGCACAAACTGCAGATTATAGTAAACATGAAAATATCGGTAACTTATCGGTTATCGTCATTGAAATTTTTTATACAGCGCACCACTAATAAAAACGTACCAGGAGTGCTGAGTTGAGAGACATCTGGTACGACAATAAGGGTCCCTGTGAAGTCACAGCGGTCTCCAGCCTGAGCCGTCTCCACAGCCTCCGCCCTCAGGACGATCTCCAAGGAGCGAGGGATTGAACCGCGAGGCAGCTCCGCCTGCGTCTCCTGGATGCGCACCTGCACGGAGAAGATGATGAAAAGTCAGAAACCTCTGTTGCAACGTTATTATCCACAGACCAACATCTGATGTTACCTTCTGAAAGTCAATGAACTTGGATTTGTGTGTGTCGAGGTGGAAGCGGGAGCGGTTGTTGCAGACGGGGTTTCTGCAGATAGTCGGTGGGGAGTATTTGAACTGCTGAGGGATATCTTTAATCACAGTCTGGCAATCCATGCACACGAAGGTCCCACTCACCTGCAACAGAGTAGATATATCATTATAAACTCACAAAAACTAATCCGTTCTATTAATGGGGCATAATATCTCACCAGTTCTGGGTGGACTGGGTGCGTCCTCACCACCTGACCACTGATCTTCACCAAGGTGCCAATCCGCATGGAGGACAGCTCCCGAATCCTAAATGATGCATGATAAAGGTCAGATGGGTTTTGGATGCTCCATAAAACGGGCTCATCTCGTGTCTTACTTGTGCCTGGTTGGCAGATCCTCAATAGCAACATAAAACTCTTTGTTAGGAGGAACATTTCCATGATCCCGAGCAAAATTACGCACCGCCCGGCAGAGATATGGATGCACTCTGAAAACAGAAAATCCTTCTGATTAAAAAAAACAGGTGGATTAATGTGGAATACAGTGTTTAAAATGTCTACATTTAATTTGAGGCTTAGTTTCAAGATGATATCAGGAAAGCAGCTCGTTTCGTTAGATCGTGGTTTTCAGCGCGACTGGCAGAATTTGGGGGTCCTGTGTTTAATTTACCTGTAGTATTCCTCCTGGATGGTTGTAGCCAGCTCCTGGTTGAAGCCCTCCAGGTCTGTGAAGCTCACCAGCAGAGTGTTCCTCTCAGGCCTGATCAGCTCCTCGGCCTCTCGGACATATTTCACTTCTCCATCTCCGCTCTGAAACCTGCAAAACACAAAGTTCTTGTTACAAGCAGCTCCAGCACGCCAAGAAAAAACCACCAGGCAGAACAGGAGGGATAAAGCTTCATCAACGCGTCCGGCCTGATAATAAAACGTCTTTGTGGTCCGACTTACTCCTCGAGGAAAGCCTGGAACAATTTCTGGCATTTTTCAGCCAACTCGTCTTTCACCATCACTCCGGCATTTTCCGCGGTCGCTGTAGCAACATCCATGCTGCGAAAAAAACGATCAAACTGCGATAAAATGAAGACAAAAAACCCGCAGATGAATGCAAACTGCTTTAGCTCTACACAACACGTTAACCTCCTGACAACAGAGCTAAGTTTCGCGCGAAAAGTGATACCACGTGACGTTTGGCGCGCTGCTTTGGACCAATCCGTGTTGCTATCTAAATGTTTTCCGATGACTAGCCAATCAGAAGTAAGAACGCTTTCTCTACTTCCTGTGGGACGTTTCCTGCTTTAAATGTCTTTTTTAATCAATTTTTATTGATATAAAGCATAAAGTCAGGCCATACAAAGAAATATAAACATACATTTATCCTTACAGTGTAAGTACTCATAAATTAAACATATTTTAACAGGTGGAAAAACAAAAAGTAAATATTTTTTTCTAAAAGCAAATAAAACAACAGAAAACAGAGCTAGTCTTCCGCCGTGGGGTTAAAACATTTTAATAATCTTAAACATACTAAAAATATAGGTGGTTTTACGTGCCTTTTGCTTTTTACAAAACAGAAGTGAGTTAATATTTCCTGCTTTAAATAAGTCAGGCTTAAGGGGGTTTATGTAGATTGTGTTTTCATACTGCGCATGCGCTGCGCCATGTATTATACAGTTTTGTTGCTTCCAAACAATTCAAACTGAACTATATCGTTATAAATATCAACCCTGATGAAAAACTCATCACAGCCAAAGTGCGTGCATTTCCCATCAACACTACACGTTTGAGCTTAATGATCAGTCTGCAAGGAGGAAACATTTAGTATGAAAAAGAAAACATCAGAGTACCTGTGTTTGGCCAGAATACAGCGAGCTTTTGTGCAGATTTTTCTAAAATGTAGTTATTTAGACAGAGTAATAATGTAAACCAAAGATGTCTGTAGCGTATCAGAATCTGTTTGAGAAAACATAAAACCTTGTTTAATTATGAAAAGTGTCGGAGAGACAAGTCATTCAGCAATGACCCAAAATATTAAATTGTAGGAATTGGTGATGTTCTTAACTGGTTTAGCTCTGCTATGAATGTTTTAGGACTTAAGTTTATGATAAACCTTATCTCATGTCTTACTTTGTCTTTTAGCTAAAACTATCCGAAATACACAGGATGTCAACAAACAAGAATCATAAAGTTAAAATGCACAGAGAGCAAAGTAAGCAAAGAGACTGATGTAACTAAGTATCATCACTTTAATATCTGTCAGGTCTGTTGCATTAGATGCACACCTCAACTCAACATTCACACATGATGAAAAGCACATCCTGATCTATCACGATACTTGGCTAATTACAATCATCTATGCAATGCGGTTTGCATGATAAGCAAACATTTGCCTTTACGTATTAAACATTTACGTGTGGCGGAATACAAAGTTTAGCAGTTTGATATTTTGTGGAGGAAAAGCAAAAAATAGAGGGATATTTATTGTGTAAAGATGTTTACCTGGTTTATTATTTACATTTTTGCATCTCATCACAGGAAACTGTATGACCTTAATAAGGACATTAAACATGACAAGGACTTTTAAATGGATGATAGCATCAATATTTCTATGCAAACAACATAGTCATGCTGAGTTAAGTGCAAATAATCAGCTGTCATTCTTTACTGTGACCACTAGGTGGCAGTAAACACTTGTGTTAGTCCAGAGACAATAAGTTCATTTGAGTTAGAAACGCTCAGTCGAGAAAGTATCAAATAAATAAATGTGTTTTCCTAATATAAGTTACACCACCAAAGAGAATATGTTTATAGTTGCCCACTATTGTTTGCTAAAGATTTTCTTATTGTGATGTATTGCATCATGTACAAGTTAACGTGTTTTTTTTCCAGATTTATTTAATTAAAACATGGGTCACATAGCAATAAAGCCTTTTATTTCCTGTATGTGCACATGTTACATAGTTTTAGTCATTCTGGCGTAATTATTTGTTTCTATAATGCAAAATAAAGTGTGTCATATCTGCCCTTTTATTGTTGTTTTGTTGTGGCTTGTGGTACTCATGTCTTTAAAAGTATAAGCTATTCTCGTGTCTGTGGTATGTGCCTTGGCTGGTTGTTTCTGCATGTTTTCTTTTTTAGTCCCAATAGTCTTTTTACAGATAATCAGTCAAACTTGACCGGTCTGTCTGCACAGTTTCCTTCTTTGAACTTTCATGGTGGTTGCTAATCGGCTCGTTGAAAACAGCAGCTATCATCATCTTCAACCCACACCAGTTCTTAATCACTTCTGTTAAATGACTGTTTGTGGAAAAACAAGAATAATTGCAATCCACAGTTCAAATAACAACGGCAACTGTTTGTCCTGAATGCAACTAGGAAATCAAACACATTAAGAAGTAAGTTTTGGTTGTTAGGTGACATGAGGAGTCGCTAAAAAAATAAAAAAAAACCCAATTTTTTTCCATTTCTTTAACTAAAACATAAGCTATTAGATGGAAACTGGCAGGATAACATGTTTTTTTTCCTGCAGTTTAATTTTACAATTGAACAATTTAGTGCTTTTCCTTTCTTTTCGTTTGTTTTTTAATTCAGGATAAAGAAACAAGAACCAGAGAAAATCAGACTAAACAGCTTGTAATCGTGAATAGCAATTGTGCATACTAGAGAAGAGACAAAAAATGCAGATAAATCAGTCACAATCAGTGAATACATAAAAAAAAAAACCAAATGACAATAACAAAAAATCACAAGTGATTAAAAGAGAGTTGACTTGAATAGCTTATATATTGATAAACTATTTTATAACACTTTAAATCACAATATGAATTAGAAAAGCAAAGAATAGCCAGAGTAGCCTAATATATTCAGACTAAAAAAAGTTAATAAAGCCTACAAAAAAAGCTGCTTGTGCAGTAATCAGCTCCATCTGTCAGTTTAAACTTCTGCTTTACACGTCCACGGATTTGTGTTTCTCATTTTTCCCACATCATTCTCACGACTTACACCTGCTGGGGTCAATACAAACCAGCTATTGGTTTCACCTGTCACATTGTATGAACCCACCAGGAACAAAGCAGGAAGTTATTGCAGCCCATTTGGATGCAACCCAGTCTCTTTATTTCGTCTTTTGTCTTGACCTCTGGTGTTCCCACAATTGTTCAGCAGCAGGAAACTCAGCCTGTTGGAATATGAGGAAAACAGGCCATCTGTAGGCACACACATAAAAAAGTCTTGCAAACACTCACACGCATCACACAACCTCACTTCCATTGATGATACACAAATATGTTTATCATAATAGTGTGTATGTGTGCATACATCTGCATGGCACCTCTGAATGTACAAGTCCAGTTCCTAAAAAATCTGAGATTCTGTGAAAAATGTCAGTGAAAACTAAATATCTGAATCATGAAGTCAGTTGAATCTGATGGTAGATCGTCTCATAAAGGACAATATTAGCATTGTGTGCCGTCTGACCTTATAAATGTG
>JBAMHX010000009.1:5091586-5101716 GCA_037177515.1 Pseudomugil tenellus | reverse complement strand
GAAGCGGCAGAGGGAGGTCCCGGCCAGAGCTTCCCGCAACCTGGGGGTACGAACCCCAGCAGGCCTAGGTCGGCAGTCGCGGAACCCGCCAGATGCCAAGGGCACCCAGGGCAGGCAGAGTGCAGGCCCAGTGCCCCAAGAGCACGGAAAACACTAATTTAGTCTAATTTATTATATTGTACCTTTACGCACTCATGGTTTTCAGTTATTATTATAAGAAATATGTTTGCTTCTCAAAGAGCGGATACTGTCTTTAAAAAAAAATCTGTTTATTCATAATACATTAATTCAAAAATGACATTTCAGAAACTGAACCACACCAAAGAAGTCTGGCTAAAAAGAGTCACTCTAACTCTTACCATATTAAGAAAGGAATACTCTGAACATACCAAGGATAACAAATTGAAAAATAAGTTTGCTGGCATGTAGTAGCTTGTGGTCACAACTTTTTGTGTTATGGCCTGAAGCGTAGTGTTTTACTAGGACCTTGTAATCAGTACCTTAAGTAATTTCACATCTTTAGCACAGAATCTCATTCCATCAATGAAGACCACTGGAACTTTCCATCTGGTCTTCTTATTGTCTTTACGTGCTTGTTCAACCAGTGGCCAAAGTTTATTATGAAATTCCCATCAGACTGGGTCATGTCCTCAGTTTCATCTTCTTTATGACATCTGTGGCACGTGAAACTCTTCAGATCTTGTCTCTGAAGTTTCTCATGTTAAACTGGATAATGACAGCTCGTGGGGACTTGTCTTCTCTGGGGTGTCCAACTCGATGAATTGTGTAAAACAGAAATCCGAGCTTCGTTTGGTCATTTGGTGCAATTTGGGTCAGGATCTCACATTTTCTTTTTCTGAAAGGTTGTTAAGCCGTAGATTCCACCTTCGTCTGTAGCATTCCGCCTCATCGATTTTTCCATTCAGTTCTGATTCTTTCTTTACCAACTTCTTTCCTTTTAAAGTTTTTTAACTTTCTTTTCAAGTTCATTATTTTGAATTCTGATTGATTTTATCTCCTCTTTCACTGTCTGCTGTGTTCTTGTTTATTTTGCATCTCAAAGACAGAGAAGCAACGACTAAGCTCGCTGACAGCTTTGAACAGCTTAGGCACTATCAGCTTCCTCAGTATTAGCATCACTACACACTTTCTTAGGGTTTGGGCTATTAAGTGGGGTTGTAGGGAGAGGAGTACAAAAACCTTGAAAAGCATCTTTTAGGTTGTCCTTCACATCTAGTATGCCTACTAATGTCCCTTTCTTGTCTCCTTTCGTTCCTTTTATCTTCGCGTTGTTCATCTTGTTGTAATAACGTTTCTGTCTTGTTCAGTTTAGCAGTAACTTTTAGCTAGCTAGTCTGTATATTCGGGGGTGGCAAATTGCGAAAATGGACGAGAAAAAAAGAATTAAAACAATGTCACCTTTGCTCCTTCGTTTTTGTATGTTGTCCAGATAAGTGTCAGTTGTTCAGGTAATTTAACCAGTGATTATTTGTTTTTGGTACTCCAAGTTGCTTCAGAGAGTAGCAAAAGACGTCTGCTGCAGTCGCCATCTTGGTCCGACGTATATAAAGCATTCCCTGTAATGTTTGTACTGTAATACAGTGATCTGAGTACTGTCGGTGTATATTGTCCCATTAATTAACATCGGATGATCTGACGAACTATTATTTTTAGCCAGCATTCCTTGCTATTTTGCTGCAGTAACAGTGTTGATTTTGCTTATATTTGGCTTATATTGCATATATTTTAAAATACTTAATATTTGTGGAGAATTATAGTGTTATGTCCAGGAACGACACAGACCACGACAGTCTGCTGGACTAACTTGTTTTATTCTGTCTCGAACATTCCAGGTAAAACACAAAACAGAGGCAACCCACAATTAGCCCACTTTCACTACACTACATCTACCCCCCTCTCTTTTGAAGAATCGAAACAAAAGCCCCCACATCACCTCCCACTGGACCTAGGCGATCCAGGGGAAGCTTAAGTTTAAGCTCCAGCATCAAAAGTGCTGGGGAGCTGCCTGTCGTAGCGTGAAGTGTTGCCCTGTAATGGAGTTCTGACCCGAACTGGAGGCCTTCTGCTAAGTGTGCTCTGAGTCCATTCTTTAGGGTCTGGTTGAACCGTTCCACGCCACCATTGGCCTGTGGATGATATAAGGCGGTCCTGATGTGTTTGATGCCCTGCCCCCCTGCGAAAGTGGCAAATTCAGCCGAAGCAAACTGGGGTCCATTGTGGGTGGTGATGGTATCCGTTACATCCCATTGGGCAAAGAGGGAAGAGAGGTAACCACGCTAGTAGTGATGGTACCGGCCGGCAGCACCTCAAGCCATTTAGAGTGGAGATCGTAGACCACCAGTAGGAAGCATTGATGTGGAGGGGTGCCACGAAATTTGCCACAGATGTCAACCTGGATATGAGAACAGGGTCTTGGTGGCCAAGGCAGGGGCTGCAAGGGAGATGTTGGAGGAGGGCCTGTCTTACCACTCGTCAGACAGGCTGAGCAATCTCTCACCATGGTTTCTATGTCCCTGTCAATGCTGGGTCACCAGACCAGCCCTCTGCACCTTTGCTTGACTCTGTCCATGCCCAGGTGGCCTTCGTGTGCCATTGCTAGGACGCATGTCCTTAGGTCGGTGGGGATCACTGCGCATAGTCCTCTTGCCACACAGACATTGTTCCAACATGAAAGGTCATCTCTAACCCGGTGGAAATGTGCCAGCTCTGCCAGGACTCTCGCAGGCCAGCACTCACAAATGAAAGTGCAGAGCTGGGTGGGAACGGGTCCTGTGCAGATACAGCACAGAGCTCCTGGAGGGAGACTGTATCTTGGAGGGGTGCGTGCAGCATGAGGACTAGTTTTGGCTCTGAGAGGTCCTGCATAATGCCCGGTGTGGAGCTGGTTGTGGCTCTGGAGAGGAGATCGGCTACAACATTCTCCCTGCCAGGTGTGAACTGCGTGATAAAGTTATATGCCTGCAGCCTGTCAGACCATCGGTATAGGCATAGGGGTTTATGTCCTGAACCGGTTGTGGCCAGCAGGGTGAGTGCCTGGTGGTCTGTCCGTAGTGTGAAATGTTGCCCATACAGGTACATATGCCACTTTTCGCATGCCCAGACACATGCCAGTGCCTCCCTCTCCCCGACCGAGTACTTCTGTTTCGTTGGGGTGAGTGACCTTGAGGCAAATGCTACTGGGCATTCCACGTTCTGCTGATACTGTGAGAGAACAGCGCCAACAGCGGTGTTAAAGGCGTCGCAGGTAACAAACGTGGGGCTCCTAATGTCAAAGTAGGGGAGTACTGGTGGGGTGGTAAGCTGTGCTTTAAGTTGACGGACTGCAGCAGAGCATTCCGGGGTTCAGGACCAGGGCACGTCCTGCTTGAGGAGAGCACGGAGCAGGGCGGTAGTGTCAGAGTAGCGCGGGAGGAAACGCAGGTAAAAGGCGGTCATTCCCAGGACTGACAACAGCTGTGCAGGGCAAGAGGGTTCAGGTAGGCGCAGGATGGCATCTACATTTGAGTTTAGTGGGCTCAACCCGTTCGCCGTGAGACGAAAACCCACAAACTCGATGGCAGGTGGTGCAAAGACACACTTCACTTTGTTAAGCTTGAGGTTGTGGTGGGCAAGTACATTGAGTACCCGGGAAAGACAGTCGTCATGCTGGGTGGGTGACGTGCCATGCACTACGATATCGTCCAGGTACACAACCACACCCGGGATGCCAGCAAAGATTGTGGTCATGATCTTCTGGAAACAACTCGGGGCTGAACTGAGACCGAAGGGCATCTGGGTGTAAGGGAAGACCCCGATGTGGGTCACAAAGGGGGTCAGATTCCGCCTGTCTGGGTGTAGGGGAACCTGCAGATGTAGGTAGGTCGAGTTTAGTTTCGTGGGTCGACTGTTGACCCATGAAATCTGGCTGACAGTTCCTCCAAGGTAGGTAATGGGTATTTGTCAGGTATGACTTCTTTGTTCACCTGCCTGAGTTCAATGCAGGGGCGTAAGCCCCCAGATTTCTTCTTTGTCACCACCAGATTGGATATCCAGGGCGAAGCATCAACATGTTCAATGATGCCAGCATCCAGCAGCTTCTGCAGCTCAGTCGTTATGTTAGCCCGTAGGTCCAGGGGCAGACGATGCAGGGGCTGAATGATGGGACACACCTAGTCCAGTAAAGAGCAATGGCCAGAGGTGCTGTCAGGATGTTGTAACTGTCAGAATTGCGGTGCCTGCATTGTCTGTGATTGAGAAGCCCAGGGCGCAGAACAGATCAAAGCCGAGCAGGTTGGCACCATGGTGGGAAACCTGGAAGGTAAACTCGGGGAGGATTTTGGAGGGCCTGCTCTGCCCTGCTGGAGCCAATCAATTATGCAAATTAGTGCAGTTGCATACAAATCCCAGACTTCTCCAAAAGATCACCACAGCTCTTAATAATTTCCAAAACAAACAACATATTTTTAAACCTAATAAACAATAAAATCTCTAGACCAGTAAAAAACACATTTTAACTCAACAAACTTGTATTTAGGCTCCTACACAAGGTGAGCCTTTTTTTAATACCAAGTCTCCTTTGTTTTTGCAGGCTAAACCTGCTGCTGTTTTGCGTTTGTTGTTGTTTTGTTAAATAGTTTTACTTTTGAATTAAATGTTTTTTTGTTTTTTTTTTTGCTTTATTTATGGTCATTTCTGTTCTTAGATTAAATACAATTTGGTTTGGAAGCATTTTGTAATTTTCTTTTAAACTGTTTTTTTTTTTCTATTTTTCTTTTTAAGCAAGATTCTTTAAACTGGGTCTTCAATATTCTTGACATTTATTTTTTTGTTTTAGCGACACGGGACGCCTCCCGGTGGTTGGGCTAGGCACGTTGGTGAGGTTCCCTCACTTCGCATGCGATTATGTGCATGTGACTCACAAGTTTTAGTTTTGCACATTTCATTTGCCATGTCATCTGCTGTGTCCACAAAGTGAGTATGTGGTGGCACCCCTGGGCACACCCTCGTTAGTTTGCTCACCACTGGTGGACCTAGCTAGCTTCTTGTGTTTAGTTTTTCTCAGTATTTTTTTTTAACCATTTAGACTTTGAGCATAATTTTAGACTTACTGATTTTTTTTAAGATTTTGTGTGTATTAAGTGTTTGAAATTTAGTTTTCTTTGTCTAACATCATCTATCACAAATTTTAAATAAAATCTTTTAATATAACTCTTTTGTTTCTCCCGCTTATTTTTCAGAATCTTGTCTGTGTTCCTTTCAAATTACAAGGTATGATTGTGACCCCCTAGACAAATTTACCCTCTGAGGTAACCGAACCACATAGTATTTGAGATACATGCGCCAAAGTATCAGTCTCATGTCTTGATCACATTAAACCGATAAAAAACAGTGAATTTAAATTGTTTGCATTTATTCCACATTGGTTTTTAGTATTGAAGTTTAGTAGATGTTCCAGATGTGGTACCAGCAGTCATCAGATTGATATGCACACATGTACGAAGACAGACCAGAAATCTAAAAGAAACAAAAAAAAATGTATACATGGTGTGCCTGTGTATACTAAAACCAGAGATCATTATCACTTAACTAATTATAAATATAGAGGAGGGAAATTTGCCCGAAGCAAATTTATACTGAAAATTCATCCTTCAAATGATAAACATTTTTACAAGCTCTCCATTATTATTCACAAGATAAAAGACAAGACACAACTACACATTAGCCATAACAGTCATGAGTACATTTATATTATTATTATTAAAAAAACTGTCTTGAAGGCCAAATAGAAAAGATTTTCCTTGTTTGAGAAATTAACTTTTTCTGACAGAAATAGACTATCATGTCTAATGAGTATGTGCAACAGTGACTGGTGATGAAGACGATGATCTTCATACAGGAAAACTGAAGGTGAAGCTGGTGCAGATCCTCCAGGGAGAATAATCTTTGCATTGCAGTCCATCCCAGTCAAACCGAAACACCTACACTTCACTACAT
Source organism: Pseudomugil tenellus (assembly GCA_037177515.1). Lineage (NCBI taxonomy): Eukaryota > Metazoa > Chordata > Actinopteri > Atheriniformes > Pseudomugilidae > Pseudomugil > Pseudomugil tenellus. The sequence goes on along the minus strand of JBAMHX010000009.1, from coordinate 5,095,722 downwards.
CTATAGACACTACGTCTCTGCAGCTCTGAGCATCATGCTGGATGTCTGAAATTAACCAAATGGTGTCTATGCAGAGAAAAAAAGTAGAATTATGAAAGACTGAGGTAATGACAGCTGAAAAGGGAAATCAGATTAAAGTACCTTTTACTATTGCACATCTGCAGGCCAGAGGGGGGAAAAGAAACAATGGCCAAATTAAAAACACAAAAACATTTATTTCAGTGTGGAAGTCTGAAGTGGACAAGACAGATACTTACAGGTTTTTTCTGTGCGATAGATGTGGTGGAGGAATCACAGGCAGCATCTGAAACATCTAATAAAACTGCATAAATTATATATTGATCAATGTCATTGGTAAAATGTGCATATACTTTGCAGAACTGACCTGAGTTTTAATCATCTATGTAGACTGTTACTAATCTAAGTTTTTCTTCATATAATTAATATGCTGAATACAAACTTTTATCTTGTTCACCCGACTATGAATTTAAATCAGGTCTTCAGAAACCTATGGGTGACATCACGGAGGCACCATCCATCTTTTATATACAATATATGGCAGGACCTCGTTCCCGACCCGGAGAGGGCACTCCACTCTTTTCTAGCTGAGGACGGTCTCAGATTTGAAGGTGCTGAATCTCTTTCCAGCCGCTTCACACTCAACTGCGAATGGTTAAGCGAGAGTTGGAGATCACCACCAGAAGAAGCCAACAGAACCACATCATTTGGAAAAAGCAGAGACCCAATTCTGAGGTCACCAAACCAGATCCCTTTAAAACCTGAGCTGCACCTAGATGTCCTGTCCATAAAAGTTATGAACAGAATCGGTGATAAAGCGCAGCCTTGACCGTGTCCAACCCTCACCGGAAACAAATCCGACATATTGCTCACGGATCAAGCTCTGACATCGGTCGTACGAGGACCGGAAAGCCCATACATACTCCCAGACTATCCCATATTACCGGTGCACCACCGATACTATCCTCACCCGATAAAAAATAAAATGTATTGGTGTGTGAACAGTGGGAAAATTTGGGGTGCAACAATTTTTAATTTTTATGATACAATTTTGAAAAAAACCCTTTTTTTTAGTTTTACATTTATCATGAGTTTGGAGTCTGCCTCCCATACCCACACTGAGAGCTGGTTCCATAAGAGAGCGACTTAATAGCCAAAGTGCTCTGTTTGGATTGTACAGAACTACAAGATCTCTAATATACAATGGAGCTTGGTAATAGAGAGCCTTATATGTAAGGAGAAGAATTTTAAACTCTATCCTAAATTTAACAGGGAGTCAATTAAGAGATGCTAATCCTGGAGAAATATGGTCTCTTCCACCAGTTTTTGTCAGAAGCCTCGCTGTAGCATTTTGGATCAGGAGGAGACCTTTTAGGGCATATTTGGGACAGCCCATAAATAAGGAATTGCAATAGTGGGGTCTAGAAGTAACTAAAGCATGAACTAATTTTTCTGCATCACTCTGAGAGAGGATATCCCTAATTTTTGCTAAGTTGAAAGAAAGCGGTTCTAGAAACTTGTTTTAAATGCGAGCCAAAGGATAAATCCTGGTCAAGAATAACTCCAAGGTTCCTCACTGTAGTGCTGGAAGCCAAATTAATCTCATCCAGATTGATTGCAAAGCTAGACAATTGGACCCATTAAACCGAAAAAAGATTTTGGAGCCACTCTGTAAACATGTTTATTTCAGCAGTGAAATTGGACATTTTAACATAGGATTCTATGGGGATTGCAGCCATCTAGCGGTGAGGGGTGAAATGCAATTATTTCGACTTCTGCATTGGCGTCACCATCAGCAGCCAGAGATTATCTCCTGGGTCAGATGAGTATAAATTACTTTCTTCAGAATTTTAGATATGAAGGGCAGGTTGGATATTGGTCTATAATTAGCAAACACTTTTGATATAGATTTGTCTTTTTAAGTAAATGTTTGATTACAGCTGTCATAAAGGATTGAGGTATTGTGTAATCGAGTATTCAAACATTTTTAGGAAATAATCAGACAGCATACGGTTACGAAGAAAAACTGTTAGTTCTTCACTATCAATGCTATATGTCAGAACAAGATCAAGAGTATGATGATGAGAATGAGTAGGTTTACGGACATTTTGTGAGTAGCCGATTGAGTATGGAATTAAAAGCAATACTTAAACTATCTTTTTCAGCATCAGCATGAATGTTAAAGTCACCCAGTACAATGACTTTATCAGTAATTAGCACTAAGTCTGATAAGAGTTCCGAGAAGTCCATCAGAAACTGTGAATACGGTCCAGGTGGACATTACACTACTGCTAAGAGAAGTAGCTTCTCTGATTTCCATTTTGGGTGAGATAGATTAAGAGTCAGGTGTTCAAAGGAATTAAAACTAATCTTAGGTCTAGGACTAATCAGTAGCAGTGATTTAAAGACAGCTGCCACACCTAAACTGTAGTCCTAGGAACATGAACATTTAGACAGTCAAGTGGAGTTGATTCATTATACTAATATAATCCTCCTGCTTCAGCCAGGTTTCTGTGAGACAAAACAGATCAATGTGATAATCACTAATCAGGTCATTAACTAACAAAGACTTAGATGGAAGAGATCTGATATTCAGTAAACTACATTTAAAGGTTTTATTTTTCATCCTGTTAATTCTATTGTTTTAATATTTAGGAGGTTTTCATGATTTACTCTATATGTGCTTTTTGATTTATTTATTCTGGGTAGTCGGGAACAGAGACAGTCACTATGGGTTTTGGAGATGGTGGCAGCAGGTGAGAGACTACAGGAAAGTGTGCAGGTTGGGTCGCAACCATGCAGACTCCAACCCTGCTCTATTTTCTGGTCTCATCCCTAACTAGCCATAGATTTAAATGGCAAATTAAATAGATAAGACGCTATGTCTCCTGCTCTGGTTCCTGGAATGCATGTTACTACAATCTCTGATGTATCTGATGCCCTGTTTCTAACAATGGAGCTCAATCTGACATTTCTCACAAACGTGTCTCCAATTAGCAGAGTGGATGGAGAGAATGATGACAGGTTTTACCTGAGGTGGTCACGGTGTTCTAGCGGTGAGGACAGGAGAATGGGTGGACCGTTGTGGCGCGGGAGTTATAGCTTGTCCCGGATCTGCGCGTCTTTCTGCAGTTGTGGCGAGAGGAGAAAACCTGCGGTGTCGGTGTACTGCTGGGTCGAGACTCATTGTCCAATACGGGGAATTCCTCCAAGCTCAGGACATCAAATCTGTTGTTGGAGTTGAAGCCATTTGATGGAGGTGCAGCGAAGGGACGACTCCTCCTTGCTCACTGTGGATAAACGAGAGACCAAACACTAGGATCGTGTGGAGCTAACTGGGATCTTAGGTTTAGCTCCAAGTTGGATCCATGGCTTCAGTGGCGGGATGGCCATTGACATTATTAGGCTTGCCGGGGACTGCTGACCGCTGACATCTACCACTGCACGATAGGAAGCGGCAACATGCGGGGCCTGGGACTCCGGCTAATGGCTGTAAGGCATTTCTTTGGGTAACTTACACTAAAGAACTCACTGTCTACTTTTCTTTACTTTTTTTTTTTTACTCATCCTGACAGCACCTAATGAAGAAATACACACACATAGTTACTCGTACGTTAAAAATAATGAAACTCCTGATACTACAATCCTTCCAGCTGATGTAACCCAGACAGAGCAAATGCCAAACTTACAATATATTAACAGGGACTCCTGTTAATATATTGTAGCAAGGTGGAGTGACAGTAGGGACGACCAATCACATGAAAAAATGGCAGAGCCCATCAAGGAGCTTGTGGCTGGCCTAAACAAAGGGAAACAGGCTTTAGCTCAGGCGGCAATCTCTGGCTGCTGATGGTGACGCTAATGCGGAAGTCTGATAACTGCAGTTCACCCCTCACCGCTAGATAACTGGCAACAATAGCAAGCAATCCCCATAGACTCCCATGTTAAAATGTCCGATTACACAGCTGAAATAAACATGTTTACAGAGTGGCTCCAAAAACCTTTTTTGGTGTAATAGGTCCAATTTTCATCCTTCGTCATGTAAACTCTGGGGGGGGGGGGGGGGGGGTTTCAGTTTCTCTTTTGTTTTCCCTTTTTTGTTTCGTTTTTTTTCGCAC
>JBAMHX010000009.1:5075352-5086818 GCA_037177515.1 Pseudomugil tenellus | reverse complement strand
ATATATATATATATATATATATATATATATATATAAAATACCAAATATTTTTTATATATTCTGTGATAGAATATTTGATCTCAAAACTTATTTTTTACTCAAATATTATTTTTCGTTATCAATGTGAAAAAATTGGAACATGGTTGGAACATGTGTAATTTTTGTTTTTGCAGAGCAGCTTGCTTATTGTTTGCCTGCCGTGAATATGTGACTAAAACAACAGTTAAATGAATAAAATCCCATGTTGTCCTCAGAAATATGATTAGATGATATGCAAGCTGATGTTCCACACTTTTCACCATACAAACTGACCCACCTCTCCTCTGAAAAAACTGAGAGACTTTCTGTCGACCCCTCTGCTCTTTTTCCAGCCTCATCTTTTTTCTTTTTTAACTCTGATTATTTAGACTAGTCCTGCACGGTGGAGCCGTGGTTAGCGTTGCAGCCTAGAGCCAAGTAGGTGGTCGCTGATTCGAACCTCCACTTGGCCAGTGGCCTTTCTGTGTGGAGTTTGCATGTCACCCCGTGTTAGTGATACTGTTACACTGTAAAAAAATATGTCTGTCTGATTTTTTGTTTATCAATGAGAAAATTTTGTCGGCGTTATTTGGCTCCTGTCAATCATGAGCCCCTAGAAACCTTCTCCTCTTACCCCCATGCCCCCTTTTTGGCACCCCAGCGTCAGAAAATAAGCTTCATGATTAGCTCCGTTCATAGACGCTTTTAGCTTTCCATTGATTGGAAGACATCTAATATTATATTGGACAGAAGGGCATCTGATTGGACATAGCGATGGGAATTCCGGCTCTTTTTAGAGAATCGGTTCTTAAGGTTCAGCTCACTACAAAGAATCGGCTCTTTCAGCTCCCCAGTGGCTCTTCATATTTTTTTTTTGTTTTAATATATTTATCCTTAAATGACATAAAATGAATTACCAATGCAAAAAATATAAACAAAACAAACACTATACAATTTCTATAGTTTTGTTAATTTACATATCACAAAATAAACTGTAAACTTCAAACACAAAGAACATAGTATGTATTTTTTTTTTTTTTTTTGTTTTTTTTTTTTGTATTTAGCAAACAAAATGCAAACAAAAATGTGCAAAAACAAAAACCGTCATTGATGTTAGAGTTGCTGGTCTCGGAAGAAAGATTGGCATTAAAACAAAACCGGCATCTTTGCTTTGAGAGTTTGTGTTTCTGTGTATTTACTAATCTCTGCTTATGTAGCAATCCTCTCCTACGCTCCTCCCGCCTCTCCTCCTCTCCATTGTGTGTGTGCCGCTCACTGCCATACTCCCCCATGTCCTATCTGCCCAGTGCAGACACTCAGACGTTCACACATCTTGACCAATCACGTATTGGGAAAAAAAACAACACTGCTTCTAATCAGATCGGTTCCCATTTGAGAGCCGACTCGGTTTTGTTGCAACTGACACATCACTAATTGGACGAGATCCATGAACACATTGGGCGAGGAGAGAGACTCTTGTGAGTATTTGTTTAGTAACTGGTCAGAACAGCTGCCAGACAGGATTTCTACTCTCTGGAGCAGGATTATACACCTCTGGTGCCTGTATTAAGACGTAGGGATACCCAGATCCAGTCCTCGACGGCCACCATCCTGCAGGTTTTCAATGTATTCCTGGTCCCACACAGCTGACTCAAGTTAATCAGTCATTATGTTGAACTTCATTGGCTTTTGTAATAATTTAATGGAAGCCATGTGTGTTGGAACAAGGATACATAAAAAATCTGCAGGACAGCGATCTTTTAGTGGGTCTAATACAAGGGTCAGGACTCAGGTCCTTGGTAGTTACTGTCCTTCAGGTTTTGGGGTTTCTCTGGTACAACTAGGGTTGCCAACTCCCTGAAAAATAAATAAGGGACACCTTGCTGGACAGGCCTATCAAATTGCCTTCACCCTTCACACTGTGTCCTTCCCTGTGTGTGTGCAGGACACAGTGTGTCCCTTTTCAGCTCAATACGAAACGCGTACTTTGTTTCTAAATACAGGACGATTCTGTTTATCAAGGGACGGATGGCAACCCTAGGTACAACACACCTGATTCAAATGAAAATCTTGTTGTCATCTTCTGCACCTGCTTCTTAATGAGCCATTGAGATGTGTTGCAGTGGGGAAACACTATAAACTGGTAGCACTTGAGGATCAGAATGGATCCCTGGTCTAGTCTGAGATGCTGAGTTCACACACAAACGACAGATGCGTAGACACACGAACATCCAGGTCTATTGCAAACAAGTTGGCGTATGAAGAGTAGTTTGTATTCTTATGTCTTCATTGTAGACTAAAATTGTTTATTTTAAATTTTAAGCAATTAATTACTTTTAAAAAACATTCATTCTGTGGAAATAGTTATTTTTTATCTCACAACTGAACAGCTGGTTATTTCAGTATTTATAGTAAAGTCTTAACAGGAACTGTGTCCATCAAGATGACAATGTTTTGAAATTTCACAATGCTGCCCTCTGACCACCGAAGTTCAGGAAATCAGTATGAAATCTAATCAGTAAATATTCTCATAAATCTTGTTGAACACATTTTGAAATGTTTAAGCACATATACTTAACATTTGTCAGAAAGTGGAGGCATTTCTTTCCCACTAAAAGAGAAGATTAAAAAGAGTAATTCAGTCCTTCCTTAGTGTTTGAGTTAAAAACAGTTTCAGTTCAAAATATTTCATAATCCTTATTTAACTGGTATGTAAATTGAAATAAAATGACAAAAAATACTTTATTAATTGCCAAAGATAAATGAAAATAAATAACGATTTGGACTTTCCATTTTTGGTACATTGTGTACTGATGTCTGAGCAAAAGCCCGGTGAAGGTTCAGCAAAATGTTTGCTATTTCATCACGTCTTATCTCTGATGGGAAATTCCAACAATTATTAACTGGCCCAGATCTGAAAAGGTTTTTAACTTTGCTTTTGAGTGGTGATTTTAATTTCCCATCAACATGTGGACAAACTGCCTTGGATTTGCTCTCCTGGTCTGGATTCCTCCAGTACTGAGTGGTGAGTATTTCAGAGAGATACCTGATTTCTGTTTTCATTTAGTTTCTTAAAAAGTCTTGTGGACCGTGGTTTAGCTTTTTTAATGATATTTTAGCAGAACTGAATTGTGCTGCTCCCAGACTGGATGGTGGATTTTTTGTGTCTGAGCAGCAAACATATAATCATGGAGCAGAAATCTTGTATTCCTGCGATACAACACACAGACCAGTGGCGGGAGGCTGGTGGGCCACCAGCGTATGTAAAAACGGTAATTGGGATCATCAACCAAAATGTATAGGTAAGTATTTACTTCTAAATTCTAAAACAGTGGTGGGAAACCTTGGTACTCAAGGGTTGCAGTCCGACAAGTCTCCCTTCTCTAACCCACTCGACTCAAATTAAAGAAGCCAGCAGTTGATCCAGTTCGGCACACTGGCCCATTAGGTGTGATGGAGCAGGGAAACGTTAAAAACCAGGTTCCACACCACTTTTCTAAGTTGGTTTTCTCCAGGTGCTTAGACTTTAATGGACTTTAATCATGTCAGATATCATGAAAAAGTTAGATTTGCAGTTAAAAATGAAAAGATTTGACTAGAAGCTGTTGTGCCAAACATTACAGTACAGTCATTTATCAGATGCTTTTCTCGTAAAGCGACTTACATCTGAGAATAATAACAACACAAGCACTAAATCAAACAGTAGAGACATCATAGATGAGTGCAGTCGAACTGCTGTAGTGTAGTTGGGCACAGGTGTTGCCTGCAGTGCTAAGTGGACTAATATTTGTTCCCCCTATGTTAAATAGATCTGAGTTACTGCAAAGAACCAGAACAAATTTCTCAAGTTAGTATAATTTCCTATTGAACACAACCAAGTGCAGAAATGTTGCTTAAAGAGCTGCGTCTTTAGCCTGCTTTTGAAAGTAGATAAGGATGAAACATAAGATAAAAATTTGTCGCACATTGTGATTCTAAAAGCATCCCTTTTTCATTGTCATAAATATTGGGAAATAAGTTCTATAAAAAGTCTACAACTTGTACTGATGCAGTAAACAGTTGAATACTTTCGGAGGGGTAAAAAAAAATCAGAGTAAAAGCTCATTTGAGGTTTAATTTTCTTTTTTTAGATGTAATTAAAATGTTTAAGTTTACAGTAATATAAAATCTGTTTACAAATGTTTTTCTTTTTTTCTTTTTTAGATAAAACAGCCTGTATTTCCCCAACCATTCCCAATGCGATGCCTGACTCAAAGCCTTTGTATGATGATGGGACGTCAATGAAGGTCACATGTAAAAAAGGATATGAAGCCAAAAACAAGGACGACGTTGCCCACTGTAGAAATGGAGAATGGGTTCTTCCGGTCTGTGGGAGTAAGTCTGGTAGACGTTTTGTTGTAGTTAGCTATAGAGCATCTTTTTCTGTCACAACTTAAAATGTTTATCTTTTTTTATCTTCAGAGAGTTTGGAATCATGCACTGAGCCTCCTTTTATCCCTAATGCTGCCATTTATCAGCAATACCAGGAGGTGTTTCCTGAGGGGTCAAAAGTGGCATATTATTGTAAACGTGGATATACTCTGGATGAAACAAAGCCCCTAGAATCTGTCTGCCAAAATGGGACATGGAAAGGAATCCCAGCATGCAGTAAGTGGACATCCAGATGGGTTTGGTCACTGTTTCGTCACCATTTGATTTGTCTGTCTGTAATTGTGTTAGCAACATAAACAAGTCAATATGTCATGGATGTATTTTGATTAAAATTGCAATGAAATGGGATGGGGAATGTGTGATTAGATTTTGGAGGTAATCCGAATCACTGACTGGGGGTATCTGGTATCTAGACCCACTATCCGAGTGGGGGGGTTAGATGTTTACATCAGAGCTTCTAGTTCAACAAATAATGATCAGAATCTGTAGCAAAAAAAAAAAAAAAAAAACTACAACATGACATAATAGAAGAGGATAACATTTAATCCACATCACTGCCATTTGAGAAAATGCAAATTTGTTCCATCATTTAAGACTATTAAGTAATTTGCATAATCTTGGTGTTGAAGGGTTTATTTCCAGGCTCAAGGATTGTAAATAATATGAGACATATCCTGAAGATGCAGTAAATTACAATCAATAAATTACAGAAAGACGGCTGTGAACTGTTGATGGATGCCACATTTTCCTGCAATTTGACCATTTCTGACATGCCGCACCCCCTTATGACAGAAACTGTCCTTGCCGATCACGTTATGGAAATACGTCACTCAGGGACACTCAGCCGCAAAGTGCATTCTTGTAGTCGTCACAATAACGTATTTGCCATGGCAACCGAAGGCGCCATCTTTGTCTAGGGGTAAACAACGGGTTAGTCTCATTCAGTTATATGTGGTTGGCTCACTGTAGGTTAGTTTGAATTACCTAAATTTTGATTTACTTATTCCACGTGACTTTTTTATATCAATGTCACCTTACTGCTAATGAATTTGTACAGAAGCCGTCACAAACATTAAAAAAATATTGGACCAGTTTCTCAACAAAAAACATATCTCATTCTAATGTGACAGTTTCTTGATATAACAAGATATTAATCTCATTATATCGAGAAACTTTAACGAGAAGGTTTCTTGTTAAAACAAAACGTTTTTCTTGTTTCTACAAGGTTAATATAATTTTTTTCATTTAAGTGACAAAGTTGTCTTTTTATCCTGAGTGGAATCTTCTCATCTTCTTGCTGTTCCCTTCGGAGCAGAATCAAAAGATCCCCAAGAAGACGATGTTACGGTTAAACCTATCACATAATGACAAGATAACTGTGTCACTTAGCTGAGAAAATATAATTATATTAACCTAATTTTTAACAAGAAACTTGTTTCATTATAATGAGAAACCTTCTCGTTAAAGTTTGTCAATATAACAAGATTAATATCTCGTTATATGGAAAAACTTTCTCAGTTTTTCGAGATATGTTTTTCGTTAAAACGAGAAAGTGGTCAAATATTTTTTCATGGTTGTGACGGCTAAACGCTTCAGTAGGAAGTAGGGCTGGAAAAATGTCCTTAAAGTCTTCCAGAGAGCATATGGTTGTACGAACCATTAGCAGGGCCAAAAGTGGAATACCCCGATCATATTATGTGTAGAATATCACTGAATGTGCACCTACCGGTTGTAAAATAAAGGCCACAGACATAGGTATAGTTGGACTTTGGTTGCCACAACTTTTTAACCATTACCATTACATCCGATCGTATTTAGCATCTGTTGACGGCGCTCAGCCGCTTATCTCTCCTGACTCCACTTAAGGGTATACGGGTATACGGGTCTTGAACCCCTTGTTTTTTAAAAAACTGGATGTACAACATGATTTTACCATGTCTCCTCTGTAGTGTTGCTAAAGGCTGTTTCCCCCACGCTAAGATGGCGAGCTGCTTTGCTATGTGATTACGTCAAAATGTCCCGGATGTCCGTCTGACAGAATTTGATGGTATGCTGTTGGTTGTTGAAAATAGAAGTCAAATAACTTAGATAAGTTATTTGACTTAAGAGAAGACCCATTACGGTTTAGTATCAATTGCGAAGTAACACATTGACTAGGAAGAAAAGTGAGCTCTTAAGATAAGCGAACTAGGGATAATGTGAGTATATACGACTGTTGAAACAGCACATCTGTTGCCGTAAAAGTCATATGTAAAAGAGTGATATTAGAGTGGTTTTAGATTGTCTCCATGCCGGCAGGCAGTCATTCCACACGGTGAAAACAAACATCCAAACCTACCTTCACTTCATTCACAATTACAAAGACAATCAGGTATATCAGGCAACTTAGAGCCATATTGATTGTTGCTGTTTACATTCGGTTAATTCCAAATAGTGGTCCGATAGTGGTCCAACAAACCATAGTGTTAATACAATGGAAATTAATAAGAAGCTAAAATCAAGTCGTTTAAAAGTAAAAGTGTCTACAAGGTAATTTAGCTGACATTGTACTAGGTCTTTAAGGGGTCACAGAACTGTATCTTTCACACATGAGGATGAAAAAGACAATGTTCGCGTAACAGAGCAAGTCTAAAAAGGACAATATTAAATAAACAATATTCTTACCTCTTGTCTTCCAACATTGCCGGCTCTTTACAACAGTGACTCTCACAGCCAGTCGGCAATGGACCACACATACTGCATGTACACCACTACGTCTGTCTAAGTCTCCAGGCATCCGGTCCAACTTCTTCATCCTGGTCCGCCTCTCTGGTTCGCCCCCCTCTGAATATTCCGGTTCGTCTATATATGACTGAATCCCAAATTTCCTATATCCTCAAAATCTTCTGTCTTCATCAGAAAACTGACTCGAATCGGCTTTAGTCGCGGCCATTGTTGTTGATTCTTTGTCCCAGAGTGACGTCACAACTTGTGCAAGTTTGCGGCGTGTGAATGCGCCCTGTGACTGCGTACGAACATGGCTGCGCCCATAATTTGCGAGGTAAATTTTAAAAAAATTTTATGACTTGACTGGTAATGTTTACTACTGATTTTTTTGATGGCTTGTGATAGTCTTTCTTTAAGTGCTCTATAAGGGTCTCTCTTATTGGTGTTAAAAAACACCAATATGCTACATAGTTACACAATAACAGTAATCTCTCATCTGTATTGCATAGTCCTTTACTATACTAAACAATCAACCTCTGATATCTGATACCACTATATGGATAATGGCTGATAAATTTGAAATGGCAGCATCCATACTGGATGGGCTTCTCTGTTGGCAAAGTTTGACAATAGTGAACATTTTATCTGCATGACCTGTGATGTAACATTTAGGCAACCCAAAATAATAGTATCTTTTTGATATCTAGTTTTCTGACCTGACACGGTTTCATTACGGTATTGCATGTTTATAGTAGTAAGCATGGAATGGCTTGTGAATAATGAATGATATCGCTAAGATATATAAGATTGATAGTGACTAAATAGGTGTAGATAATACCTGCATTGCACTTAGGATTGTTGTATTTATATTGTAGCTGACTTTGTTGGATTTGAATACTTTTATCTCCTGTTGTGAGGCGAATGATTGACACAAAAGTGAGAACTTTTGTTTTTCATTAAAATCGAAGACTATAAAAATATTCAGCCGGCCCTTGGTGCCCTTAAGGGTTACATGAGCTGCAGATAAGGATCCCACTTGGGTCTGCCCACAGTTTCTACTGTGATTTCACCTGTTTGCCCATATAGGTGTTATGTTTGGTTCTGACTGGGTTTCAGCTGTGGGGCCCATTTATGGCCCACATGGACTTTTTAATATACCCATACCTACCTAGCCAACAAACTCTCTTACAGCGGCCCATAAATGGGGCTTCACAAATGGGGCCCACATAACTGAAACCACATGGGAACTGCTAAATTTGCCCAGTCCAAGCCCACTCAGTACCCACATAGCCATGGTTTGATCCTTATGGGCCCCAGGTGGTCATGCTGGCTGGGAGATGAGGACTACATGGTTCCTGTGCAGCCTACTAAATTAGGCCCCAGCTGAAACTTAGTCAGAACCAATATGAAACCCATCAGTCCAGTGAAAACTGTAGACAAACCCCCTTGGAACCCTTATCTGCTGCCCAAACGTAACCCTTACAGTCTCCATATGGACATGCTGGCCGGGTAAATTTAACATAGTTTTTTTGTGTTTTTATAAACTCCGAAACATCAACAGAATTTAGTCTCCCAGTAAAACCAGGAGAAACTCATCCATCATTCATCTCCAGCAGACTGGATTACTGTCTTTTAGCAAGACTTTCTAAAAAGAGCATAAAACATCTGCTTCTCATTTGGGACCAGAATACATCTGTGATATGTTCAGAGAATATAAACCAAGCAGAGCTCTTAGATCCAAAGACTCAGGTCCACTAGTCCAGACCAGAGTCCAGTTCGCTTTTATGCTGCAAAAATGTGGTACAAACTGCCACTAGAGATAATACTTTCACCACATTTGGACCCCTTTAAATCCAGGTTAAAAACATTTCTTTTCATCTGCAGCTATGAATAAAAACCGCATGGTAGCTTTTTGATATCTTCTTTTTAATTATTTTAAATTAATTTGTGATTTTCTTATGATTCTAGCTCTGTTTTTATTCTCTTTTTTATTTCTATTTCAACATCTGTAATGCTTTTGATGGTTTATTATAAAGCACTTAGAATTGTTACATGAAAGGGGCTTTACAAATAAACTTGTTTTGACTTGAAATGAAACTTTTACCACATGTAAAAACTTTAAATCCCGGTTAAAAACCTTTTGCACCTCTGCATGACATCTGGATGGTAACTTTAAACTGATCTTGCTTTTAATTATATTAATGGATTATATTTATTGTGTCTTTTGCTATTTGTTAGTGTCTTTTATGCTTCTTTACACCATCTGTAATGCTTTTAAAGTTTTTAGGTAAAACATTTTGAATTATTTTGTGTCACATGAACAAACTCTCCTCCGTGATGCTAACCTGTGCAGTTAGATTTGAGCCACTTAAAAAGAGGCTTTAACCCTCTAATTTGGGCATAAATACTTCTAGGTAATGATGATTTAATTACTGTTAAATGAATAAACCTGCTAGACGTAATTAATGTTTCAGCAGATCAATTTTTATGGACATTGTGAATGAAACAAATAAAACTCACCGATATGTCTGCTGTGTGTCTCAACAGAACGTTCTACTAATTCTGGGTCAAAGGATAAAACAACTTCGCCTGCTTTTACAACAAGTAAATTTCTTTCTCTTTTGAAATGACATGATTGATTTTTATTTATGAAGTGAGCACTATATAACACTAAAGAAACAAAAATCTGGTGTAGAAAGTAAAGCATGATGTATGTGGTTTACTAAAAAAATGTTTTCCTTTCCAGTTGACAGATGCGGTGCATTTCCTGTAATTTTGAACGGTGATTTTTTGCAAATGGGACAACAATCTTTAAAGTTCCAATGTCAAACTCAATATAAACTAGTTGGTCAAGAGTCAGTGATGTGTTACAGCAACGGAGAATGGTCTGAAGTGCCGGAATGTAGAGGTAAAAATCAACACTGTTTTTATTCCAAATATCTGTTTCAGACACAGGAAAAGTGCTCATTTATGTGTTTCTCGTGTGCAGAGAATTACTGCTCTGTGAATACTGAAGACTTCATGGACTTACTAAACGTCGGTGTTAAATACATAACAAACGGTCACACAGACAGACTAGATTGTGTGGATAAGTGGATTTTTAATAATTATGCTTTAGTGGCGTGTGAAAATGGAATACCAACAATATCCAAATGTAAGTACTTTAAGTTCATTATATTTATTTATTATAGTTTGCATTTAAACGGTCTAAAATTAACATCCATCCATCCATTTTCTACCGCTTATTCCTGAACGGATTTTATTTACCTGTTTTCTATAAAACTTTTTCTGAAATGTGGTTCTAAAATGGTCTGACACAAATGTATTATGAGTGGTCTCATTCTAATTTAGGAGATAACAGAATAAAAGGAGATAAGATAGTCTGATGATATTCAGGAAGTTTTCATCTTTAATGGCAGGTTATTAATATTCTGTTTTTACTTTACAGGTTGTAACAAATTACAAATAAGTATGGTGAGTGTTCCTCTTTTATGTGAAAGAAACTTTATATTTATGTTCTACGTACTGATGCATACATTTTATCTGGATATGACTAATGAAGCGTCACTACTCTAAACTTCATATTATTCTACATGTATATGTTATTATTTAAATGACATTTTATTCTTTATTAATCTTGTGTTTTGCAACCAGGGTACGTGCTGGTTACTGGGTAGGATGACGGAATGAAGACAAATGTCAGTGTGGAAGATAAATGATTGTAATCTCAAACATTGTGTTCAAAACCGAACGATGTAAATCATCTTATAAAGATGTTCCTACTGGAATAAAGATTTCTGTAAGTTTCCTGAAAATATCAGCTTTGTTTTAGTGTTTAAATCCATCCATCCATCATCCCTCCATCCCTCCATCCATCATCCGCTCGTCCATCCATCCATCATCCATCCATCCATCCCTCCATCCATCATCCATCCATCCATCCCTCCATCCATCCATCCATCCATCCATCTATCCATCATCCATCCATCCATCATTCATCCATCCCTCCATCCATCATCCGCTCGTCCATCCATCCATCCATCCCTCCATCATACATCCATCCATCATCCATCCATCTATCCATGTATCCATCATCCATCCATCTATCCATCCATCCATCCATCATCCATCCATCCATCCCTCCATCCATCATCCGCTCGTCCATCCATCCATCCATCCATCCATCCATCCATCTGTCCATCATCCATCCATCCATCCATCCATCCATCCATTTATCCATCCATCCATCCATCCATCCATCTGTCCATCATCCATCCATCCATCCATCCATCCATCCATTTATCCATCCAT
>JBAMHX010000009.1:5024188-5037429 GCA_037177515.1 Pseudomugil tenellus | reverse complement strand
ATAGATAGATAGATAGATAGATAGATAGATAGATAGATAGATAGATAGATAGATAGATAGATAGATAGATAGATTGCGATGCTAAAATTATAAAATGCAGATTATAGAAATATGTGTAACAAATGACACTGTGTCTTTAAACAAGTCACAGAAACACAAAGCTGAAATTATTTTACATTAAACTGCTTTTTATGGATAAAAATCTTCTTTTGACCTGTTATTACTGGACCCTTTAGGATGTAACCGGACCTTTTTTGTGAGAGCCAGTGCTACAAAGCTGGATTTTCTCTTATTGATGTAGCTTCAGGATAAACCCTGGGTTTTCTGTACTTTGATGCTGGTTAACCTCTTACTGGGCTAAATCTCCCAGTAACTTATGCTGAATGGGTAACGGAGCAGGTGATGTCCATTCTTACAATGCTGGTGATTTGAGAGGGGGGGGGCTTGGGAAGACATAGACGCATCCTTTTGATGAAGAATACATGTGGTCAATAACGGCTTTGAAGAATATGTTTGTTCTTGTTCTTAACTTTTTACCAAATCATTTTAGCTCTACAAAGGTTGAATGAATTTAATAATAATGCTACATGGTACATGGTAGAAGTGCAAAACCATGAGTTACTTACAGTACATTACATTACAGTCATTAAGCAGACGCTTTTCTCCAAAGCGACTTCTGAGAATAACAACAAACAATAGGTAACATCATAGATAAGTGCTTTAAGTCTAGTTGGACACAGGTGTTGCCTGCAGTGCTAGAGGTACAGATATATTTTCTTTTTTTAAATTATTTTATTTTGTTCCCAATGTCATTAGCATTGAACTTTGCAAAAAACTAGAAACATTTCCAGAGTTTAATTTCTATTTATCGTAACTCAGTGCAGAAATGTTACTTAAAGAGCTGCGTCATTAGCCTGAGTTTGAAAGTAGATAAGGACTCTGCAGAGCGAACAGAGTTTGGCAGTTCGTTCCACCACCGAGGAACAACAGAGGAGAAGAGTCTCGCTTGTGATTTAGCCCCACGTAGTGATGGGAGTGCTGGGCGTCTTTCACTGGCTGAGCGTAACTGTCGAGAGGGAGTGTAGCTCTGGATTAATGAGTCAAAGTAGACAGAAGTCACTTGAGTTAATGTTTTTTAAGCCGGAAGCAAAGATTTGAATTTGATATATGTGACAACTGCAAACCAGTACAGTGTGATTAGCAGCGGAGTGACATGAGCTGGTTTTGGTTGGTTGAAGACCAGACGTGATGCTGCATTTTGGATCATCTGCAGAGGTTTAACAGAGCATGCCGGCAGGCTGCCAGTAAGGAATTGCAGTAGTCAACACGAGAAGTGACTAGAGCCTGAACTAAGAGCTGTGTTGTGTGTTCTGTCAGTTAGAATTAATGGAATGCACAACACAAACTTTCCAGCTATTTCTGCTCTCAAGGCTAGGAATTGTAAAAATGGGGTCATGTGCAGAGAGAGAGGGAGGGTTGTGGGGGTGTTGCTAACCCCAAAATTGAAAATAAAGAAGACCCTGAGGAACATCTGCTTGAAATGTCTGGGCTGTAACAAAATATACTGTTCATATATATTAACCAATACATTAACATTATAAAATCTGCTGAATTTCCTCATTAACAGAGTCAGTTATGTTCTACCAGCATTTTTTTCTGCCTGTTGCTGTGGTAACAGAGTTGATTTTGGCTTGGGTGATGTATTTCAATTCTTTGTATTTCTGATTGTCTGATCCTCCATGGTGACGCAGCTGCTCTGCAGGGTTTCTCCATGTTGGTCAGAAGCTGTTTTATGCAAGTGGAAAACTCTGGTTGAACTATTATTAGTACTGTTTATCCAGATTCTGAGTGTCAGCTCAGGTCTCGGAGCTATGTCCAGGTTATGTTCATCCCCGTCGTAGTATAGGCGTCTGGTCTTTAATGGATGTAAATACTACCTCAGAAGCAAGAAGAACACATGGTGTATTTACACTGTCATTTATTTCATAGAAATTAAACTAAAATACATAAACTGTGTGTGATACAGTTTCCACAGTGAAACAGGAACCAAGTGCTTATAATTTTAAATATTCAGGACGATATAAAAGCAGAAATTTTGGATGTGTGTTCACACAGGAAAGACGTCAGTAATGATCTTAGAGAAATGAATGGAGTCCACAAATCTGGGAAGAATTATAAGGTCATTTCCAACAGATTGTTACAGAGTAAAAGAAAATCCACAAGCACAGAACAGTCAAGACAGCTGACAATCTTTTTAGGAGTGGACAAAAAGAAATACAAGACCAGACTACATCTCAGACTCCACAGGCCTCCGTTTGTACGTTAAGTGTTACATTTCATTACAGTACAGTTAGAAAAATGAACCGTTAGAACATTTTTGGAATTTTATGGGAGAAATCCTCTTCACTTTAGGAAAAACATGGCAGCAGTTTATGTATATGAAACAGAGTCTGAATCAGAGGTGTGTTCATAATGCAAAGATTTGCACCGAACATAACAGCATATACAAACGTAGACACATTATACTACTTAAGACTCATCTATCTGACAACTAAAGCTGTGCTGAAACTGGCTTATGCAACAGGACGATGATCCGGAACAGAAGGACTGAGAGGAATGAATCAAGATGTTGTAATAGTCCAGTCAAAGTTTACTCAGCCTGATTGAAAGATTGAGGCAGAATGGTAAGAGAGCAGAGGACAAACAAATACCTTGAAACATCAATGAACTTACGCAAAGTTTAAAGAAAAGTGAACCAAAGTGATTTCCAAACAATGTGGGAGACTGATGGCAATCATTCAGAAAATAATTGCATCAAGATATGGCTGCTAATGGCAGCAAAAACTGCTGAATCATGACATGAACTCCAGTTTTCACACTTAAATTTAGTTAAATACATTGTAATATACTGTAACATGTGTTGATGTTTTCTCATGCTGTAATAACTTTAGTATGTAGATCTTATAAGAATCAATGCATTTCTTAAAATTAAAATAAAAGAGTTTTATTTCTTGAGGCTGGCTGTACTATAACTAAATCTGCATATCATTGTTAAACTTGTGCTTCAGGTGATGTAATATTACACTCTCTGCAAATGCATAAAGTATATTTATTTGTACATCATAGTAATTATTTGGAATTGGAAAATGTTTCAATTTTTTCAGATAGTTTTTAGAAAATGTCCTGTGAGATTTCAAGCACATTTTATCTGAGAAACAGAAATGTCTTGGGAATAAAATCTCTTCCCTGTTGCAGCCGGATTCTGACCTGGAGTGACAGTGAATTGTGCAGATGGTTTAATACAAAACAAACATGTTAGCAGCAGTGGTGAGTGTTTGTTCCTCAGAAATGACCCCCAAACTCTACCCATTGACAAAACAACTTCTTTTCCGAGGAGACATGGAGCAACTCCCTAAATCCCAGCTGGGAGCCAAGCCCCAGCTTGTTGCTCCACTCAGTCGGACCTCCATGGAGGGAGACAGCTGGTTATACAAAAATGACTGCTTGAATGTGACACTGTCGGTTAAATTGCATGACATTATATAAACATTCAGGTCAGAAAAAATGCAATCTTTAAAACATTGATAACGGCCGCAGACATAGAGCCGGCCCACTATTGGTGATACAATGCAGTCCCAAAGGGCTTCAACCAATGAGAGCTCGGACGTGTCCCGTCAAGGTGTTAAAATGAAGACGTGAAGCAGGTAGGAGCAAAAACATCCAATAGAAGAAGAAGAGGTGAACTCGGGACAAAGGTAATTATGTTTTCCTTTACATCATGTTTTTCTCTTATTGTCTGGTATATGAACATAAATGAGCTGAATCCACTGTTAAAGCAGGCTGTTAGCTGTTTCTTTTCATTCATAACTGACTGTAAACCCTTTATTGTTAATTACGAATCAGTTGTATGATATAGCTTTAATGCTGCTGCTGAAATCAGCAGGTTTCAGACATTTTGATAGTAAGTTATATTATATACATACTAGCATTTTAAAAACATCTCTAAGTTACTTTCAAATATGGTCTTTGATTGCATTATATAACTTATGACAAGCAGTAATTTATCAGTTTTAGATTCCTTGGAACAACAGTAAGTATAAATTATTAAATGATTAATATAAAAGTTAATTAAATAATAATAATAGTTAAATAAACTTGGTAGAGAAACTGGGTACCAATGTATGCTTACTTTAGGCATTAAATACCCAAACCTAGTGATAGAGATGGCTCAGGTTTTTTCATATTCACAAATTAAAAGGATAAATCCTTGACTGATTTTTTTTTTTACTCCAAATCAGAAATCAAGGTTAAGGAGTTCACAAGTCTCGTGCGGGAGGAAGTGTGGGCTGGTTTCTGCAAACTGTTCATTATTTCCGCTTTGCAAACAAGTCATTTTAGATTTTCCTTTATCTCTGGGTGTCTTATTAAATCCTGCTGGCCTTGATTACAAAGGTGTACTGAATATATTTATGAGAAGAAGAAACTCTAGCCTGAATCTGAAAATAAGTTGAAAACAAAAAACATTGACGAACTCTAATTTGAACTGAACGCCAGACTTTGTTTCTGTTTGTTTTTGCTCCCATTCCAGAGTGCAGCCCAC
The DNA here is from genome assembly GCA_037177515.1 of Pseudomugil tenellus. Taxonomy (NCBI): domain Eukaryota; kingdom Metazoa; phylum Chordata; class Actinopteri; order Atheriniformes; family Pseudomugilidae; genus Pseudomugil; species Pseudomugil tenellus. Next base: position 5,032,829 of record JBAMHX010000009.1, on the reverse strand, counting down.
ATGTGATGCGTAAGTCAGAAGGGGTGGTCGCGGTGTTTAACTTGGCACTGTTTTCATGTTTAAAGTACAGGATAAATACACCGGCTGCACCGGCTCTGCCTCCTCTTCATACTGTTATCTTCACAACTGCACTGAGACCGGGTTTCATCTCACGCTGAAATGAATCTCCTGGGCAAAGCTCTGCTTATGGGACTAGTAGTTGGCATCTGGGCTCAGGTCATCGAGCAGCGACCTCCCTGCGATTCCCCCGAGGCAGAAGAGGCTGCCATGGTGGCTCAGGATTACATCAATGCCCAGCACACTCATTTCTACAAGTATGCACTGAACAGGATCGAAGAAATCAAGGTCCGCAAGGTGAGTAAGCAAATGTAGATGTTTAATGAGTTAGGAAATAGTTTTCTTGCTCTCGTTTTAACTAAATACGCTTACAATTACATGTTTCACTTAAAACCTTTTTATGGTTTAGATCGCTGGAGACGACATTATTTACCTGGAAATTGAGTTGCTGGAGACAGACTGCCATGTGTTGGACCCCATTCCTGTTGCCAACTGCACAGTCAGGCCCAAACATTTGACGGTGAGACCACATGCCCTATTTACATCAATTCCAGCATTTCCAGTTGTTTGAACTCACTCTGTCCTGTACAGTCGGTAGAAGGAGACTGTGACGTGGTGTTAAGGAGGGTCGCCGGTGCTCTGATTGTTACAGCATTCAAGTGTAAAACAGAAGGTACAAGAATCACATTTTACACAGAGAGCATGCAAAAAAACAACACAAATTATCATTTGCTTACAAAAGCCTGCATGTGTTTTCTTGGATGATAGAATCAACAGAGGACATCTGTGCGAGTTGTCACACTCTGCTCCCCTTAAATCACACAATGGCTCTGGACTTTGTCCAGGCGTCCCTGACCAAGCTCAACAACAGGACGGAAAATATCACCTACACCCTTCTGGAGGTTGGACGAATGTCTTCACAGGTGAGCTGGAGCATTTTAATGTATGCTTTTACAATATGTCACACCCCCATATTTGTATGCATTCAGTAGTTTTCCATATTTCAACTCAGGTTGTGGCTGGTGGGGAAAAGTATACAGCAGAATATGCCATCATCGAGGCCAACTGTATCAACGATACCTGCGTGGCCCTAAATGACAGCATGGCTGTATGTAAATTTCCACCCAAAACATACTAGAAATCTGACAAACTGGGATCAGAAAGCTTGTTATTACAGGAACTATAAATGCTTTTCACCAACAGATACGTGGAATTTGTACTGCTGAAGGCTTGAGCACTGACCCCACAGTGGACTGCAAGATATTTTCCAATCTGGTAAATAGCTCAATCTAACTTCTCATTTCAGATCTAAATGGATGTCTAAATGTTTATTCATTTATGTTGTATTGCAGGTGCCCCTTTTAGATGCCAACACCACCACAGCTGCAGAGCCAGCCTTGCCACCGCTGCTTCATGTACACTTGGGCAGTATGTCACCAAAGCATGGTCTGAAACACCACAAGCTAACAGCTCTACATGACCCTCAGCTCAGTGGCTTTTTGTCTGCAGAATCATCAGAGTCAGATGAGTTAGTAACTGTTGCACCGACTACAAGTGCTACCACTCTGTCAGCAAATACAGTACATTCAGTTGAAGTAGCCAGCGGAGAGATCCCCATCTCTATGGTAAAGAGAGATTTATCCGTCGCTGAAGTAGTCAGTGACCCTGCAGCTAAAATGGATCCAATTTCTCCTGTGCCAGTGTGTCCAGGAAGAGTTCGGTTCTTCTAAGTGTTCATGTTCCAAAGACTCATACCTTGCTTTTAAAAAAAACCTGATGCATGAGTGTATGTTGTAGACAAATGCAGAGCCAGTACACTTAAGACTATTCAAAATTTGAAAAACTTAAGGCTTGTATCTAACGTTGCTGAATAAATATCAAGCTAAATCATGCGTATCCCCTTTGCAATTCTTTGGAGAGGTAAATGGGGGCATTAAAACATTCCAAATCATGACCTTACAAAAGCTTTTGGGTTTAATGACACGACTTCTGCACAGTGCTGTTTGTCAATGGTGTTGACTCATTCAAATGACAAGCTTGTGAACTCACTGACTTTAATGCACCAGTTCCACGAGTCAATGGAACTGCAGTGTGATTAAATTCAAGTTTGTATTTACACAAACAAGGTCAATGTTCAAGAACAGTTCATGGTCAAGCAATGAAAGGAGTCTATTCAAAAAGCAATGAAACACCAATACGAGGTAAACCGACATGTGCCCTCAACTACCCAATTTGAAGACACTTGCATTTGCCCATTTAAAGCCCAGACTTAAAAGCTGATGCAGATTTCAATCTTAAAAAATGGTAATTAAAAAAGGAAAACCCCCCAAAAAACATGGCTAGTCTGTAAATTGTTTTAATCACAATAAAGGCAACTCATTCCTTCTTCTGATTTCCATGTTCTGTCACGAGGGGTTGGTTCCTTCCTGCAAGAAAACTGTTGCACACATTAGTCCAAGAATTCAGCTTTGAAAAAGTTTACCACTAAACTTCAACATACCATTAGCTGGCTGGTCAGCCATAGAGCTCCAATGTGGAAATACCTTTCCAGGAAGATGGGATGGAAACTTTTGGCTAGAGCTTGTAGGCGCCAAAGATTTCCAGGGGTCTTCAAAAGACTTGAGGGCTTCAGGCATTACATGCTCAGCACTGGGGGATTGTTCAGGGGGTAAATGCATTTCATGAGGTTCATTTAAGGAAGGGGTTAATTGTGGAAAACCTGGCTCATCAAGCCTCTGTATGTAGTTCATTTCAGCAGGGAACAGATTGAATGTTTCCTCCTCCAGCCACTTGAGCTGCTGGTCTTTTTCCTGCAAGAACTCAGAATTCAGGGGATTAGTATGACCCCGTCTAAGATTTAGGGTTTCTGCGTTTGCGCTATGAACCAGGTCTCTAAAAGGGACTGGGGAATCACGGAATCTGTTTTGCTCTTTACCCGGAGGGCCGTGCTGTAGCAGTACATAGCTCTGTGGTGCAAAATGAGAGCCCATGCTCTGCTCAAACTTGGTGGAGTTCTTTAAGTCCCTCTCAAATGCATGAGCTTTTGAGTTGTTGGGGGCTAGAGAGTCATTTTGAGTGGCCACTGGATCATCTTGAGGCATATAGTAAGGAGAGAGGAGTTGATCAAGATCACGCTTGAAGCCACTGAATTGTTCGAGCAAGGAGTGCTGTTCCTTTCCTGCAGGTTTGTTTTGCTGATCTGCTGAACGTGGAGAAAATTGTTTGACGGGCATTAAATTAGGCATGAAGGGATTATTCCCACCCAACAGGTGGCTTTGTTTGGGATTCGGAACGTTATAGGATTCAAAGTGTACCAATGGCTTTTCACCCGAAACCCATAGTTTAGAGGAGTCACTGGAAGATGGAGATTGGCTTTGTGGCAGATATGACCAGTGGGGATATAGTGGATCAGTTTGAAAGTAAGGGTACATTAATACTGGAGGGTTTGCAGTACTGCTGAAACTGCTTCCAGGTAGAGTAGCAGAATTGCTTGTTTGTGAAGAGACACCTGCTCCTGATGCTTGCATAGTTATGTCTCCAAGCTGAGGGAAGGAAGAAATATCCAGACCATTGCCAAGCTCGGCATACGTCACTGCAGAAACAGGCATACCTGGATAAAACTGGGCTGCATCTTTACCCTCAAATCCAGTAGGAAAAATATGGAGATGTTGATGAAAAGCAATTTGTATACAGCAGTTACCAAATCCGGATGGACAGAAATGAGGGCAATAAAGAGGTTGTGCAGGTTGGGAAACACCAGCATTGCCATCTGGTGTAATGGGAGAGTCAGGTTGTTTGGAGTCAGTAACCTGTTGCGTAGCGGTAACAGGAGGCATACTTAAATGGGGCTGCTGCAAGTAGTACCAGTGGGTAGAAGGATAGCCCATCTGGCCATGAGGAGGAGTAATGGACATCTGTGAGCTTTGCTTAGAGCTTCCAATGGAAGAACCATCACTTGTTCCAGTACCTGGCATCCTGGGTGGTTGACAAGGCCCATAAAATAGTCTTTGCATATTTTCGGTTGGTTTTTGATCTGAAGGGGGCTTACTTGGTACCTGATTCTGAGCCATCAGCTGAGAATATAAGCACATTTGTTGATTCCACTGGTCTAGAGGGATTTCAGGATGAGGAACAGCAGGTTTTGAAGGAACATCTCTAGGCTTTGGTTTGGGAAGGGGTGGCTGTTGTGCCTGGCTCTGAGGCTGGGATGGCTGAGGAACACTTATAGGTTTTACAGCTGGTTTTGGCTTACTGTATATATAAGGATAGAACAGTTTGTACATTTGGCCACGAGGAGATTCAGGTTGCTGTGGTTGAGGGGGCTTTGATGGTATTTGTACAACGGGTTTTTGATGGACATTGCCAGTAGGGATTTCAGGCTGTAATGGCCTAGCAGTTCCATCAGGTTTAGTCACTGGTTTTTGCTGGGGGAATAATGGGTAGAAGGGCTGATACATGGGGCTCTGATGGGCTCCAGGTTTTGTCTGAGGAACACCAGCAGGTTTTGTAGCTGGTCTTGGTTGGGTATAAACTGGGTATAAGGGCTGGTACGTATGGCTCTGAGTGGCACCAGGGTGCGGCTGTTGAGGAACAGCAGCAGGTTTTGAAGCTGGCTTTGGATGGGCATAAAATGGGTAGAAGGGTTTGTACATGTGACCTTGAGTGGCTCCAGGCTGTTGGGGCTGAGAAACCCCAGTTGGTTTTGAAGCTGGTCGCTGTTGGGGGTAGTAGGGGTAGAAAGGCTGGTACATGTCACCTCGTGGGTTCTCAGGGAGCACTGGGTGCAACAACCCAGGATTCTCTGGTAATTTTCCAAGACATAGTTGTTGCAGCTTGGGATCTTGAGATGCCTGTGCACACAATAAATGAAGTTGTGTTTGGTCATAACCCTTAGATGGGCCTGCAGGTGGTTTGGCAGGTTTCTGAGAAAACCCAGGGGGGAGGTTAAACCGATCATCATATCTAATTTGTGGTTTAATCACTTCTGATTGTGCAGGGAGTTGTGGTTTGCCTGCAGTTTGAGGTGCAGGTGTTGGTTTCATTTGCTGCGAGGTGATAGGACTGTCTGGTCTCAAAAGATTAGGACGCCCAAAATTTTGGAAGAATGAATAAGGAAATTCAGGAAGACTAATTTCGCTTTGTCCTTGAGCTTGTTTGTTGGGAATCTGTGGGAATAGTGGAACCTGGTGGACAGTTTGCTCGGGAAGACTGGCTGAAGTAGAATGTGATGAAAGCCACTTCTTTGGCATTTCTATTTGCGGTTGAAGACTCTTTGCTGGGTCTGAATAAGGATGAACTGGTAATAACTGTGGACACGAAATTTTTGTCTCGCCTTCCGCAGCCAGTTCAAGGGTGTACAACCCATTCTGCAGATGAAGACCAATAGATTAATTTTTATTAAAATGCATGGAATTATGAAGGATAGAACTGAGATTGTACCTTCTTCTCCAGGCAGGGAGAATAGTGCACAGATAGGACCACACCTTCAGGATGTTCCACAATGCCAAACCTACATCTTTGTGTGACTTTCAACAGTGGCTCCCAATCTCCATTCACTGAAAGTAATATGGTAGAAATAGGTCATATTGTCCATCTTGAAAGAATTAGAAGGCAAGCACAAATATTGCATGAGTTTTGCCCAAAAATTAGAGTTTCTTGATTTTTTACAAATACTTAAAAAAAAAATCAATCTTGTTCTGACATCTTAGTCTGATAATGTTAGTATGATGAGTTTTTTTTTAAAAAAAAAATAGAACTGAAATATTGTTAGACATCTTTCAGGTTCACCTTTAAACCAAGAGGAAAAAATGTTTACGCATTTTAGGTACCAACAATTCAAAACGTCAATTACTTTGCGAGTAGCGTACACCATTGAAATCAAAATGCATTGCACTCAAAAGTTAAATTTCTTGCCAGTCTAAAACATGGTTGGCATATTGCCAAATTGAACCCTGTTGTAGAACACAGGCATAGTTTTGACCAGCAAAGTGCTGTTGAATCATTGATGTTAACCAATGAAAGTTATTTAGACACTTTCATTAGTAAACTGCACAACTCGTGCAGGAGTGTCAAGTTCCAGTCCTCAAGGGCTACAATCCTGCAGGTTTTCCATGCATCACTGCTTCATCAAGCCCGGATCCTAGCCAGGTGCGTATGAACAGGGATATATCGAAACCCTGCAGGACAGCAGTTTGACATCCCTGCTCTACATGTCTTCTCTGCTAATGTTCATACCTTTAGAAATATTCAGTATGCAAAACTCATTTTTGCAGCACAGCTAAAATTAACTACAGATGAAAGATACTTACCCTTTACTTTTATTCTAGAGGCAAAGTTAGTCCAGTCCGTTTTCACCACCATGCCCTCAGCATGACAGGTGACCATCGGAGGGCTTGTAGACATATGTCTCATCGTTGGACAGGACATCCTCACTGGTAATCCCCACCATCGCAATGGGAGAACGTAATTGTCTTCCTACAGCATGGCAGAAATAGGTCAAGGTTGATAAATAGTACCATACACATGCTTAAAATGCAGAACAAGTTGCCCCACCTCAAGCATGACAAAGCAGCCATCATATGGTGCAATTAAGATTAAATCTCTTCGAGTTGATCTGACAGAGTAACCGCAACTTGACGGCAACTTGGACAGGGACAGTGGAGACAAGTGACCTGAGGAATTAAGTCAGAGGGTTAAAAAGTTCAAATCATCCACATTAAAAACTTTTATATGAATCAATCATTTGTGTGCGAGACTGAAGTTACCTCTGTCCACAAAGAGGAGAGATGCAGGGGTAGACGCAGCATCCTGAACAAGAAGCTTCATTGATGTCCCTGTGCATTCAACTCTTGGATCCAGCTTAAGAACATGTTGTATGGCTGCAATGTCCTGCTTAGACCCATCTCCTAAACCACTAAGTTCTGTGTTCTGCCACCAGCCTTTTTAAAAACAAAGTTTTTTACAGGTTTAAATTAGCTATGTAGAAAGTAAACCATCTTAAACAATGATAATTATAAGAAATACAGTCAGTGTATTGTACATGCATGCTCAACAGTACCTACCCATGTCAGCTTGGTAATCTGAATCAACTTCCAGCATGGTGTTTGTGGAATTGGTTTCATTTAGCTTAGCATCCTGCTCCAAGATATGTCCAATCAAGAGTCTTCCATGGTGCTGTCGACGTTGACTTTCAGCTTGACTTTGCGTATGCATTGGTTTCCCTTTTAATTCATCTAGCGCCTTTAGCCTGGTCAGAGGTGTGCAGTGGTAATGTGATGTCACAAACACTAAAAGTCCTAAACAAAGTGAAATTATACTACCCCGGCTCGCTCTATTCGCCATTAGAGCAAAGAAAAAGCACTGCACACAGGCAACTAGCCTCAGCAGTGTACCACGAAAGCTACAAACTGCACCTAGTGGGTAGGTTTAAACCTGAGAGGCCTAATGCTGGTCCTAATTATGGCTGATCACACCTGACTACAGCAGGTGCTGACAATTGTGCTGTTAAGGGCTGACTGCAGCGTGGCTGAGTGAGAAGGTTTCTTTTTTTCTTTTTTTGCTAAAAAAAGCTCTTTATCTTTCTGGGGAAACTGGAAAACAAGGTTTCCATATATGCTGTTTCCATTCCTGTTTTATTGGCTGACATGACTGATATGATTATTGGCTGTTTTTCAGCCATTTATTTATTCATAAAAAATTTTCAACAATAAGGTGAAAACTGTTGGAAGTTGTAAGAAACTCGCATTACCATTTAACCATCAACCATTAAATAATGTCCATCACATCTCAAGCTTATTCTTTGTAAATTAAATTTTTAATACAACTTCTGCATTTATAAAGTACAAAGTGTTTGACTTGTCAGGCCAAGATAATTAAAGCTTAATAATGAAATATTTTTATCCAATGTATTCTGTAAACCAAAGATTGTGCTTTATATTTAAACAAAGTTTCTGGCTCGGATCAAGGGTACAATGTGGTGTTTATGCAACACAAACTATAAAGTATAAGCAGAACTGAATGAAATGCATAAAAACACTCAAACATACAGTGTGTGAGTGTGTATTATATATAGATTTATGAAAATGTGGGAGAATGAGACAATCAGCAGCCCTGATAGCTACCATGGAGATGCAAGTCACAGGACACAAGGATCAAGTCTGATGCCACACAGTAAACCAGAGGCCTGTAGTACGAAGTGTGTTTCACTCAGTTCTCTGGATTGATTCAGCCAAACATTAAAGAACTGGGATAAGCTGTACTATTAAGCTGGTTATCACCTTGTTTACTCCATCCAGAACTTTCCACTTTAGATAAATGCACGTTCACATAAAACAGGTGGAGCTCGGAGGTTCTGACCAATCACAAACACAGACAAATCCAGAGCAACTTATTTTACCATGAAGGAGCAGAATATCATTCTCCACAAATATGAGGAATTTAAAAATATATGTAATATAAGCTAAATATAAGCAAAAGCAACACTGTTGCTGCAGCAAAAGCAGGAATGCTGGCAGAAAATAACGACTCTGTTAATGCGGAAGTATATCAGATCATCTGATATTAATTAATGGGACAATATAAACTG
>JBAMHX010000009.1:4944103-4959040 GCA_037177515.1 Pseudomugil tenellus | reverse complement strand
AGGGGGGGCCAGCCAAAAAGGACCCCCCCCCCCCCCCCCCCATTTTCTGCTTCAACTTACTCCCCACCATCTAACAGTTCCCCCGGGGTATGTCAGGTAGCAGCGACACACCACAGAAGTTGCAGCTGGCATTCATCAACCTCCTCTTTCTACTCAACCTTCGGGCTCCATCTTCCCCAAAGCGATGGTTATTATATAACCTCAGACTGTCAAATGTCAAATTTAACAGGTGTATTGTTGTATATTGCACGCCATCTGAGCATTTATTCCATATCCTTTATATCAGACATCTTTTCTACTCACTAGTTTGCACTGTGCTGAACTAGTTATCATGTGCTCACATTTCATTAGAATTTTAAACAGAGAAGTAGAACACATATCTCTCTACTAACTATTTTTCATCAACTAGTGATACTTTTGGACAACTGCTTTGACAAAAAGTTCTAGTAAGACATCTTGCCATAGTAGTAGGATGAAACGTATAAATGGTCAGATTTTTAATGCACTAGTAAGCCTTTTGACCTAACTAGTTAACTTGTAAAAATACTAGTTAACTAGTGATGTGCATAATATCTGACACGTTTACTAGTCACCATATTTTCTTCTTCTGGTTAACTAGTGACCAGCAAGTAGGTGCACTAAATTATCAGTGGGATTTAAAATGTTTGACTAGTGATCTAGTAAAGACCAAAACATCTACTATTTAACTTGCAAATGGCAATTTTGATTTTACTTGTGAACAAGTGTGACTAAAGATGGGTTTCTATGTAACATGTGAATACCCAATAACTTCTAGTAACAGTCGTGAGTGACATTTTTTCTCTCAACTTGGGAACATCTTGGTGTCGAAGTTATCACTAGTGAAGTAGCAAAAAAACCCCCAAAAACATAATGCTACATAGGTAAACTAGTAGCATGACATGCAAACAAACAGGCGGGGAAAGGGTCTTTGTGTAATCTGATTGGTTCCCCAGATTATAATTTGAAATGCCAACCAATGTGATCTGCAGAATTTCGTAAAAGCCCACCCAGTTCATTAACATTTAAGACACTAGTTATCATGTTGTCCAGTGAAACTGCAGGTAGTAAACTAGTCGCAGCAAGTTTTAGATCACATGTTAACTTGTTAAAGACAAAGTTCTGACTAACTGACAAGGCAGTGTAAAATTTTACATTACATGTTCACTAGTCAGACTGAAAAATATAACTAATTAACAAATGAGGATCTAAATGGTGTCTAGTAATGCAAGTTGTGTTCTTGTTTCATATTACTTGTTATCAAGTAATTGGCATTCTGTCTTACTCATGAACTAGTTCAGTAGAAAAACACATCTGCTCTACTTGTGAAACCAATGTTTAGTGTACTTCTTATCTAGTACAGGAGATTTTTTCCACAAGTCAGTTTATTTACATTACATTTAAGACATTGTGCAGAACATGTAGTACATTTTTCTGACATGTTAAAATTTTACTTTAACTTGTTGCTCTTCAATAAGCACAAGTACACAATTATAGGCAACTAAGGAGATATTTTTTCAACGTGTGAAATTTGTGTCATACAACTTCATGAAATAGATAAACTAGTTAACATGTAAATCTTACTATTTCTACAGAACTACTGACTAGTCTGCATATTACCACAACTAGTTAACTAGGAAAAGGTTGTATTTGTTACACTTGTTAACAAGTAAATTGATATTACCATAACTTGTTAACTAGCTCCAGTACATGTTTACCTGTGTGCATTTTCCTTTGGCTGAGAATAATTACATGTAAACAAGTTTAATGAAAATGCATACAAGTGTTAAAACATACTTACATGTGTCAAAATCTTTTACTAGCAGAATATAACTATCTATAAGCAACAGTAAAAGAATACCTAGTTAAAATTGACTTAACAAGTAATACAAATCTCTAACATGTCATGCCAAATGCTTTACATGTTTGACAAACAGTCTGCTAGTAGGATAAAATGCCATCTGCTAGTTTATTTGTGGAGAACACATAGGTGCCACTAGTTTACTAGTTACTATTTTTGTAGCTGACTAGTTAACTTGTAACATCACATTATGTTGCTTGTTGAATTGAATTGCTTTATTTGTCATTGAGCCAGTGACCCAGCACAACGAAATACCTTCCAGTACAGCCTGGTCCAAGATTACATAAACACATACATAACAGTACAGGATCAGTTGACTGTTGACTAGAAACAAAACAAAAGTGTAACTAGTGTATAACGTATGCCTCTCAAGCTAAATAGTAAATTTCTGTGTCTTACTAGTTACTAGTAAAATGAGAACTGAGTTCCAGCTAGTTATCTAGTTGGCAATTTTCTCCAGACAAGTTTTCTAAAACTGTACCATATTACTAGATTGGTTTAAAAAACACTTTAACTAGTGTGCACAGTTAAGATTTAACTGTCCTTAATTAACATGTAAACTACAATAAGGTGCTACTAGTAAACTTGTGTAATTTTAGGGACAGCATGATTCACATGTATATTGTATGTAAATGAAGGGGGTTGAAGAAGGAATCTGATTGGTCAGTGATCAACCCTTGTGCTGGAGAGCCTTAAAGAGCCCTTTTCTAAATTGATTTTCTTTTTCATTATTATTACTGGTAGCAAATTGAAAGATTAGCTGTAAGATGATCGCTGCAGACATAATTACTAAAATTAAATTGAAATAAATATAAGGAAAATAAAAATTCATTTAATGAACATTTTAACTATAGGGTAGATTACAAAACTCTTTTGTTGTTTTATGTAACTCTTTTTAGGTATAGTAAACATATTACCATAATAAACAAGTTGAAGTCACGTTAAACATTTTAATCACTACTACCATTTGGCAGCTGTTAAATAGACACGTAGGGTAAATGAAAGGAAACATAATTCGAATTAGGCTTTTAAATGTTATTTAATTTAATACTTGACCTACCACAGAAAATTAGATGCAACTTGTATTCCTCCTTGTTTGATAAAACAAAGAGACTTATTTATTTTTGTTATGTAGATTTCCAATGATTTTCAATGTTATTTCTTTAAATGATATTTATGTGGCTATAAAGGAATCCCTGGGATTTGGAAAATTTTAGTCTTTCATGTTTAAATGTCTGTTATTCCTGTCAAGGACAAGGACACTGGTTTCTTTATATTGAGAACAATATATATTTAATAATGAAGATAAAAGAAGTTGAACATACATTAAACATTGAAACATGAAGGGAGAAAACATTAAGACATACAGACATGGTACGAGGTCATAACCTGGGGAGAATATTCCCCAAAGATCTGTGGACCCACAGAAGTCTGGAACTTTTCTGCCCCAGTCAGATAAGGGAGCCTTGGTCACGTGCGTCAATCTGTTTCTAAACATTTCCCTGATGGAAGGACGCCGGCCTTGCTTCGGCTAAAACAACCAAGGTCTTAGCAGATATTTTACTAAAGGTTAGAATGACATCAGTTTAGGAGCCTTATGGTTGGACCTTTCAGCTAGACATTAATTAAGAGCAAGGTAATTAAGATAATACATGAAATTACACATGCTTTCTCTATTTTACTATTATTTCGACACTTACTATTTCATTAGCACACCCATATACTGTTCACTGAATCAACCAAAACCATTATGTACTTTATCTTGTATTCCAAAATGATAATTTTCTCCCCTTAAACAAGTCGGATCCTTGTCAGTCATGTTTAATTTTCTTTTTACAAAAAAACTTGCAATACAAGACAATTCTATCATTCAATGATTGTTTTTTTTGTTTTTGTTTTTTTTGTATAGTTTTAGGAACATAGACCAATTATAAGTTAAATATGATCATATGTTATCCCAAGGTTTTAAAAAAAGAGGAACAAATGTGCTCTTAGGATACATTTACCAGGAATCTTTGTTCTATTTGAGTTGTTTCAGGAACTGCATGTGTATAATAAGAGGTGGCTGTGTTGGCAGGTAGAGTTTAATTAAGACTGCCTCATTCAAAGTTGAGAACATTAAGGATGTTGTGATGTCCCAATATTTTAGAGTTCCCTAGCACAATCCAGATACTTGTCCTTCAAGTCTGTTATGCCTTCTATTGCATTTTGAACTGCCTGCTCTTGTTCAGTGCTCAGATAGAGTGGTTGTGCCACAATAACGGCACTAGTCGTACTAGTGCGACTTGTATGACAATGAAACTAATACTACTAGTATGACTAGTACCACTAGCTGCACTAGTGGGGTAGAAACTTTACAAATTCCTCACTAGTAAACTAGTAAGAAAGTTCCCTTTTTAAATTGCACATGTCTACTAGTTGTACTAGTGCAACTAGTGGCACTAGTGCAGTGGAAATTCTGCAAACTAGTTAACTAGTAAGAGAGTTTTCTTGTTAATTCTTACAAGTCTAAATGGCCTTGTACTTATATGTACTTATATGTGTAGGAGTCATACTACTGCATAGTGTCACCAGTGATGTTGAAGCTGAAAATGTCTTGCACTTGTTCAAGACTAGAAGCAAAATCAACAGTTTTAAACTAAAAGAATATTTGAAGAAATTGTGATCACTCAGGATTATGAAGATTTTGCTGAGGGTCTACTTTTGAGTTTCTTCTGTTTGTGTCGACAAATGCTCATTTGTCAACACTTTTTTGTCATTTTTTTTTATCATTATCCTTACATTGTTTTAAAATCTTGCATGAAGATTTTTATTAAATTAAAGAAGTTTAATTAAAACTTTTATTACATTGGACATCATTGTAATTTTCTACTGGAATGAAACAAGCCAGCTGGATGGATGGATGGATGGATGGATGGATGGATGGATGGATGGATGGATGGACCGAGTGAAGTTCTAAAATGCCATATTAGTGTGACTTAATCCCCACAGTGTTACTTTTTTGTTGTCTATAGGTATAAGGTATTATTTGCAATGTACACTGGCTTTCTTGTATATATGCGATGTGGATAGACCCCATCTTCTTTCAACCCTAAACTAATGGATGGAAGGACGGAGAGAGTTTTACTTTGCTGGAAAGATGGCAAACATGAATGGATGTAAGCATAAGAGAAAACTTATTCCCGAACGAGGTCGGGGGGGGGGACGACACCTGATAACGGATGAGAGGTAGGGTACACCCTGGACAGGTCGCCAGTCTATCACAGGGCCACACACGTAGACGAACAACCTATGAGCAATTTAGAGTCCCCAATAGGCCTATCCCCAAGGTGCATGTCTTTGGACTGTGGGAGGAAGCCGAAGTACCCGGAGAGAACCCACGCTAACACGCTGAGAACATGCAAACTCCACACAGAAAGGTCACCGCCCAAGCCGGGGATCGGACTGGAAACCTGCTTGCTGTGAGGCTACAGCGCTAACCACCTCCCCACCGTACAGCCTAACAGAAAAGCAACATAAACTAAACCAAGCCCCTCAAAACCTTACATGATATAGGTTACTTCTTCATCTTCCCATTCTGCATATATCCTGAAAATTTCATGAGAATCCATCCATTACTTACCAAGTTATTTGGTTTACAAACAAACAGAAAGAACTCTCCCAAAAACATTACGTTCTCGGGCGGACATAATAAGAACCGTGATTTAAAATTGAAAACAAGTGAAAAACAAAATAAACATATTTAAACCAATTACATAAAAGTAGTAATAAAAACATGATCAAGTTTAAAAATGAAAGCTTTAAATAAAAGTCCAGATTTTGGCTTTTAGACAAAACCATGAGCTATGCAGCTGAGAACATGGTCTTTAACATGGATTTTAATAAATTAGTGATTTAACTGATCCAAGGCTTCCTGTGAGTTTTTCCCAAAAAAACTCAGCAAACTTTCATGCCATGTTTTACTGATTTTCCATAATTTCTTTTTCATTGTTTCAAACCTCATTGCATTTGACCATTATCTTTTTTTTTTAACCAGACCACTTTTCCCTTCTGAAAAGTTAATTGATAAAATGCTTCAGACACGTAAAAATAAAGCAAGAAAAACTTTAACAGACAATAAGCTGTTTCTTCTGCTTTTTAAAGAACTGATGCAGCTTTGTGATTCAGTGTTTAAAAACCTAAAGATAAAAATACAAACCGGTGAAAATGTTCAAGACAAAATCAATGTTATTTTTTTCTTGCTTAAACTAAATTTCTTGTTTTCTTTGTACATGTAATTTCAGTCTTTCTTCTGCAAACTAACAATAAAAATGTGTCAGGCTTTTAAGAGTTAAAAACCCACTGGTTGGGGTTCCAGGTGGAGAGCGAATCAGAGAACTCCTTTCACACTTCTGTCCCGCCTCCTGATTAGCATTCAGTGCAACTAGTGTAACTAGTGGGAGTTTAGATCTTCAGTAGTCAACTAGTGAGTATTTATGTTCTCTTTAAATAACTAATAATATCAAACCATGCTTTAACTTGTAAACCAGTGAACATGTTATACCTTTCTAGTTAACAAGGGATTTGAGCTTTTTCCTTCACTTGAGTAACTAGTACACATTTTGGATTTTTAATAATTAACAAGCAAACATTCTTATCCTACTAGATAACAAGTAAAGTGAAATGAGCTTTTAACTAGCTAACTAGTAAAGATTTCAACATCTACAAGTAACAAGTGAGACCTTATACTTTCACTAGTTAACTAGTTGACATTCTTAGACTTGCTAGTGAACTATCACAGGAATTTATAAGTTACTAGTTAAAAAGTAAGTAAAATTTGGCTTAACCTGTACACATGTCAGTTTATTTTGCTCACTAGTTAACATATATGGCATACAATAGAAAGTGTTCATCCTATTGGGCCAATAGTGCATCAAAAAGCCAACTAACTATTAAGGTGCTTGTGTGAATTTTGGTTTTACAAGTGAGACCACTGTGTACACCACTAGTGTACAAAATTGTCACTAGTTGATGAAAAATAGTTAGTAGAGAGATATGTATTCTACTAGTCTGTTATAAATGCCCATGAAATTGTAAGCACATGTTGACTAGTTTGTGCACAGTGCAAACTAGTAAGTAAAACAGACGTCTGATATGAAGGATGTAGAATAAACACTCAAATGACTTGCCATAGTTATGTATGTCAACAACTGACATACAGAGATATAAGATTTCTATATTCCACCTAAATTCACCAGTAGATAAAGACCTATGGCATGATGTTAATTCAGGTTTGACAGGGATTTTGTTTTGTATAAAACACTTTAAATTGTTTTGAACATAAAATGTGCCTTACTTGCCCCTCCTTGCCTTGATTTGCTTTGCCTTAATTTGCATTGCTTTAATTTGCCTTGCCTTGATGTCTGACACAACATTACACTTATAAGCTAAGAAACAAAAAAGCTGCAGGGTTTTTTGAAAGTTATGCTAAATAAGAACCGCAAGAACCAGCACCCCGCTCGGGAGGCCCTCGGAGATGGGCGGAGGAGCGTCCCGGCCTGGGACACCCTCGGAGTTGAGTTATCAAGTCATCATCTAAGAAGGTTTCCTTCGATACCTTTACCAAAGTAAACTAGAAAATAGGAGGTGGTGCCTCGAGGTTAATTATAAATTAATTACTGATTGTTAACATTAATATTTCATATTAATCTTTTCATAGTAATTCCATTAAACCATTTTAATCCCATTAAATGCTACAGTAAAACTAATTTAGTTCATCCCCAACCGATGTCAGCTAGGATTGGCTCCAGCCCCCCCACGACCCCATTCAGAAAAAAGCGGTAGATAATGAATGGATGGATGGATAGTTAATTTTTTTAATATTTGTACTAAATCACTCACTTTTATTCAGACTTCATGGTTTCACGGCACCATTTTAATACAACACTGACGCCTTAATAAAGCAAACATTTAGATGCCATATTTTCCCCTTAAATTTACAAAAGTAGAAAAAAGCGTATTAATGTATAGAAATACTCGTGAAATTATGACATCTGCTTTATTTTGCTTGAACTGACTTTTTATATTTCTCTGTTTGCCTTGAAGATCAAGTTTTAGAAAAAATAATAAACCCAGACGTGGAAGACAGGAAACACCAAGAGTTGCAGAAAGCAAATGAAATTTTACAGAGGATCTTCTCTCGAAAACTGTACAAGTTTTTGGGTGAATTCAAGGTGTACCGACCGGGTACCCAACTCTCCTCCATCCGCCGGGAGGAGCAAGGGGGGTTCAATGTCTCCTCCCCCTGCGGGACGCAGCGCCGCTCGTCCCCAGCCCGACCGCCTGCCTCCGGGCAGGCCACTGGACCAGGTCGTGGACGGCCAGCGCCTCCGCCGGGGTCGTCCAACCTTTGTCTCGGAACCAGTGGCCAGCGAACCAAACCCAAACCACTACAACTCTTAGCAGATCACTCGGCTCGTGCGTCGATGAAGAACGCAGCTAGCTGCGAGAACTAATGTGATTTGCAGGACTACGCCTGTCTGAGGGTCGCTTTGCCATCAATCAAGGGACAGGGGCCCTACCCCCCTGACCCCCTCGTATCTGGGACTGCCGTCCGGGACGCTGGGCGCGTCGGTAGGGCCCACCCAGGTCCAACTCCCCTCCCGTTCCCCGATGCTCTGGCGCTCTGCGGTCGGAGCCACGCCGCGCACCCCCCTTCGAATACGACCTCAGATCTGACGAGACGAACCACTGAATTTAAGCATATTACTAAGCGGAGGAAAGAGGCTAACCAGGATTCCCTCAGTAGCGGCGAGCGAAGAGGGAAGTGCCCAGCGCTGAATCCCCATCCGACGGGCGGGCGTGGGAAATGTGGTGTACGGAAGATCGCTTGCCCGGCGTCAATCGCAGGCCTGAGTCCTTCTGATGGAGGCTCAGCCCGTGACGGCCGGGAACGGCCCCCGTCGCGCCTGGGCCCGGTCTTTTCGGAGTCGGGTTGTTTGGGAATGCAGCCCAAAGTGGGTGGTAAACTCCATCTAAGGCTAAATACAGGCACGAGACCGATAGTCGACAAGTACCTTAAGTTGAAAAGAACTTTGAAGAGAGAGTACTCATACTTGGTCACATTTAGAGTAAGTCCAGCTTGCTGGATGGCTCCGAGGATTCTCTGCAGGTTCCACCAGTCCATCAGTCTGCGGATGGTATGGAGTTGTTTTTATAGCAGTAATGCCCAGCTGTTTATGGAACTGTTGAATGAGTTGGGAGGTGAAGTTGGTGCCCTGGTCTGTTATAATCTCATCTGGTCTTCCCACTCTGGAAAATAGTTCCCCTAAAACACGTACAATGGGGGGTGTGGTGATGGCACACAGGGGGAATGCTTCCTGATATCGGGTAGCATAATCACAGAGAACGAGAATGTACTGATGGCCCTGGCTACTCTTCACCAGTGGTCCAACAATGTCCATAGCTATTCGTCGGAAGGGTGTAGAGATCACCAGAAGTGACTGGAGGCAAGCACGGTCTGACTTACATGGAGCAGACGTTTTCTGACAGGTAGGGCATGTCATGCAATAGGATTGAACGTCCATGTACATGCCTGGCCAATAGAAACATGAGCTCACATGGATGTAGGTTTTATGACGACCTAGATGCCCTGCCAACGTAACCGTTTGAGCCATGTGCATCACCATCTGCCGGCAGCTAGCAGGGATAACGAGGCGTTTGTGATTCTCATTTTGCACATAAAGCAAACCATTTTCAATCACATAGCATTTCTTTCCCAAATGATGAACATACCCAACATCAACCACTTTGTCAAAAAACGGCTTCAGTGTTTTGTATTGCTTCTGTAATTCCCTGATATTTTCTGGTGCTTTTCACATGTCATTAGTAGTCAACCCGTCTACATCATGTGCTGTTATATTAAGCTGTTTTTCAAACCAACGTTTTCTTGACTTCTTTGGCCCTTTAATGCCACCTTCACACAGACTATCATCAGTCAGGAAGAGGTAGGACACCAGCTCTCGCTTGGGCACGGGTAACCACAGGACATGAAACACAATCATTGTCACTCACATTCACCAAGTTAACCAGCTCAGTATCTGCTTTAACAGTCCCAGTAAGTTTGTTGGATACTTCTCCTTGTAGCAGATCTATTAACATAGGGAGGTCCCTCCCCAAAAGAAGATCCACAGGTAGGTTGTCGACTACCCCGGCAGTCAGAAGATACAGTTGTTCATCAATACATACAGCTACTTCCGTCTGAGGGTAGGCATGATTATCCCTATGCACACACACAATGTTCGTGGTATTGTTATAGTCCAAACTACCGACGGGAACCAGATGTTTATGGATTAATGACGTGAAGCTACCACTGTCTATTGATGCAGTTACTTATTCACCATTCACAGTCACAGTCTTATATGCCCGCTTTCTGAGTTCCTCATTTTCCGCTGGTTCGAACTCAGTTCTCGGTACGTAACAAGCACCTGTGATTTTTGTCTTTTTCAGGGGACACACTGAAGCTTTGTGTCCTGGCTGCTGACAATAAAAACAAATCAGTGTCTTGAAGGTTGCTGGCTGCTCTGTCACAGTGCTGGAGGTACCAGGAGGATGCTGTGCAGTTGTTCCTTGTTCTGTCCAAACCAGTAATGTTGAAAGTGCTGGAAGACGTGCATTCCTTGGAGGACATGCAGTAATGATGGGACGATCAGAATTGGTTAACCGGGTAGCAGGTTTGCCTTTCCGTGCGTTAATATATTGTAGAGCCAATTTTGCTGCCTGTAATCCATCATGCTCTTTCACCCAGGTCCTCACATCTGGTGACAGAACACAGGATGATGGTTTCCCCAATCTGCTCTTTGGTCCTGTGCTCTGGCTGAATCCAACGGCGGTAGAGTCCTTTCAATCGGTGATACGTTTCGGTGGGCGTTTCTCCAGGTAGCACGGCGGAATAGCGAAACTTTTGTCTGTATGTTTCTGGTGATATGTCAAACTTGCTTAGTAGTGCCACCTTCAGGTCTCTGTATGAATGACCTCTTTCCTCATCCATAGAGGTATAAGCATCCAGAGCCTTTCCTGAGAGAAGCGGAACCAGTCTGCATGCCCATTGATATAGTGGAATTTTCGGCTGCCTACGGTAGATGGAGTCCACCCTATGCCGTTCTGACTCCGTAGCTGCTTCATCTGGCTCACTGTCATCACATGGGGGCATGAAAGCGACAGTGTTACGTCACCGAGGTGTCGGGGTTGGAAGCACCAGCCTCGGACTACTGGCTGTGTCTGTGCTGGAGGTTGAAGCCACAGGTCCAGGAGCAAGATGTAAGGCAGGACTTTGTGGAGGGTCGGCAGGCCGGATGGAAACTCTGAGGTCACGCAGTTCCCGTAGTACACTCTCCTCCCTTTTCTGCTGGGCCTCCAGGAAGGTTTTCACCATGCTGAGCAGGTCCGATGACCTCCTGAGCAGGTCTCCTCTTCTGATGTCATCTCTGTCTCCCAGCCGGTTTCCTCACCCCCTGCTGCACCGGCAGTTTCATTCACTTTGCTGGTAGCTTGGGCGCGTAATCTGGTTAGTCTCGGAGGGCGAGCTGTCTTTTTCCCACGGCTTGCCATCCCACTTCTGACACCAGTTGTGACGGGGTTCTTATATGTCCCACAAACCAGGCAAGCCGTTTGTTTGTTTCTGGTGGTTTTTTATTGTACTCTCTCCTCCAAAAACCATGCTCAGCAGTGAAACAAGTCCAATCTCCAGTACAAGGCTATATTTACATATGTACAAAAGTCCAGTTTTTCTTCTGGAACATAACCAGTTACAGGTTTACAAAAGAATACTCAGTTGCCAGCTCTGCAACCCAAAAACACATCCTACTTCACCTTTTATCATCCCTCAATGAGCTTCTTGTAGTGTCTAAGCCCCTCCCATTGGACTAATCAATGAACAGAATACATAGAAAAATATCATAAATTCCACACATCACTTCTGGGTATATTTAAACATCATCGTAAACCAAATACCCAAGTAATGTTGTCTTTTTAATAATACTGGATAGTGGCGCGAAACGGAGTGATCACCTAAGTGTGACGTCACTTCCTTTAGTTATGCTGTGTCGGCTTTATAACAGCTGTTGAGGAATTGCTTCTGTTTAGACCGGAGCCACAGCGGAGACAACAACACAAGGTGAGTAATCAGCAAACGCAACGTAACCCGCACACCTAGCAAAGCATTAAGTGTGCACCCTTAATAAGTTGCAGCAGGGCAGATATGTGTATGTTTTATCCAGAGGAGTTTGGTGGGTGTGTGCGTGTGTAGGAGTGGGGTCGGCTGTCAGTGACGAGGTGGTTTCATTACACTCTGCATTTCATTAATACAGTATTTCAAAGAGACGCTAAGCAATGTACATCAAGGTTCTGCTGCTCACAGATTCTTTTCACCAAGTATATTACTAATCCCGAATGTGGTGACTGAAATCACCATTTGAATACCCCAAACACTACATCCTTTTAAAGTTTAACTGCTCTAGAGATCGGTTGGTGCCATCCATAGCAAAAGCCACGTGGCTCAGTGACATCAGCTGCACCTTCTCTATACAAGAGGTCATGAGGTATCTAGTCTTTGTATGTGTATAGATATACATGTGCTATCATAGCACATGTAAACAAGTGCTATGGCAGCAGCTACATTTAGGTCACAGGTAACAGGTAATATTCAGCACTGTTGCCAACTCCTCAGTATAGAAAGTAGCTATTGACTGCTCTAAAAGTTGCTAGATGTCACTAAATGACGTCATTGCCTATCTTGCATAATTGGGCTTTTGCGTGTAATGTAATGGACATTGTAGGTTGTATCATTTCCAATAAACAGCTTCAACCAGCCTAGGTTTGATTCCCAATCCTTTCTGTACTTTTGAATATACAGCTTAGACTGAGACATGTTGTGTTACAGAGAGGCAAACACATAGTGGATGAGGTGAGTAAGTGATTCAGGCTGTATCATGAAAGTGCAATTATTATTTTGGCATAACCTGACCGTGAAAAACTTTTCAATCCTTCTCTGATCATCGACGGATTACATATGCGCTATCAATTTTGACTGTACATGGATTCACGTGGGTGTCCTCTCCTCATGCTCCTCATCGCTGCAGCTGCAGCCTGAGCCGCCTGCTAAATTGATCACCTGTTAGTGATACAGGACGGGAGCGCTCCTACTGCTCACTGGTGACTGCAGAACTATGTGTTTTCAAGTCAGTCACCTAAACACCAGAAACGTTTTCCAAAAAAAAAAGTCAATAGATTTGTTGTTAGTCACTTTAAAAAAAAAAGTCGCCAAAGGGGTTTGGAAAGTCGTTCGATTTAGTGAGAAAGTTGCCAAGATGGCAACAGTGATATCCAGGTTCTAATAAAATGCACTACATACAGAATAACTTCTGGTTCAAAAACAGTCCAGTAAGGTCATCCATCTTATGCTATGGTACCTATCTCTTAGATAACTTTACTTTAGACAAGATTGTTAAATATTCACTTCATTATCTGGTCTCTGTTTTCATTTCCTGTGGTCATGATTTAGACAAATTTAAACGAGAACTTGTGGACATAGCGTATAAGACTTATTGATTTATTGAAACTGATACTTTAGTTTTCCTCCTAGCCTATTGTTTATCAAAGTAAATTAGAAATTGGTGCACGGATCAAATTTTTTATTCATTAGTGATATTAATATTTATATTCCATACATTATTATGGTATTCCTTGTCTTTCATTACAATGTCAAATAAATATACCACAGAGGGTAAAGTGGATCATTGTATCAGTCACGTTCCTTTAGGATCAACACTGGTGATGCTACAATGCTTAGCAGGTTATGGGCCCAGGTCCAAATTGAAGAGGAATTTCTTTTTTTTTTTTAATGATTTATCACCAGTAGAAAGTCACAACGAATAGTGCACTAACAGCTGGATAGCACCATGGATCAACGAGGTACAAGCAAGTCGCCTTGATTTATATTTGATGGAGATACGAGCAAGTATGAGCTTTGGGAAACTAAAGTGCTTGCATATTTGCACTTATTATGGTTGAAGAACACAATTCTGAGGGAACTGAACTATTAAACCGAACTAAGCTGCAGATGGTAAGAATATTGAAATATTTCAATATTTAGATGATAAAAGCCTCTCAGTAATTATGAGAGAGTCACCTGAAAATGGAAGAAAGGGACTTAAGACATTGAGGGACTACTATGCTGGAAAGGGGAAGTCTCACATCTCAGAAGCAGAGTGACGAGACAGTTACAGACTACATTAGGGCAGAGGCCACCACCACAGCTCTTTGCAACACGGGTCAGACATTAGTGATGGCTTACAGGCTTACGGGAATGGTATGTGTGGGTTTTCTCTGAGTGAGTGTGTGTGTGTGTGGGTCTAGGGTTGTGTATGGTGATGGGTATGCGCGTGTGTGTGGGGGGGCTGCAAATGGAAATGTATGTGCGGGAGAATGGAGAATGGTTTCGGGTTCTTTTATTCTTCATTTATTAAAATTATACTTTTTTCAATTAAAACCAGACTACTCGTCCTTGACAGGAAAAAACGGCCTTTACACAGTCATTTATGATTTTACTATATTTGAATTTTTCTTCCTTTATTATTTTACTATATTTGAATTTTTCTTCCGTACTGACTGCAATATCACGCAGGTGCATCTATCAGGTGCAATTAAAGGTGTCACTGTATTGCAGCATGTGAACTAAATGTAAGTCATAAAACCAAAGTAAACACAAATTATGTCTTGGATACTTATGATCCACTGGTCTCATGTCAGAAACTGCCTCTGCCGTTAAATAAGCGCCTTTCCACATATGCATGTAGTTTACATTAAATTTCAGCTGTTTCTTGAGATAAAGAGTGTAAATGAAAGTGGAACTATTTATTTTCAAAAACATCTGACTCTTACATCAGGTGACATGTACCATGGTCCTTTGCTCACATGCAAAACGTACAATTTCATCTTAAACAAAGGTTGCCTTCAGTAGTCCAATCTCACCTGGCAACAAAGTCCACATATATATATATATATATATATATATATATATA
>JBAMHX010000009.1:4892433-4906791 GCA_037177515.1 Pseudomugil tenellus | reverse complement strand
ACAGCCATTGTGTTGATGTTCAGTTGCTGGTGTGACACAATGCCATGAAGCAAAATTTAGTCATGTGATGCCCCAGGATAGCGACTTTTGAATATGGTTTTTCAACTTTAGGATAGAGCAACTAAAGATCCAGGAAAGTACATAGTGAATGTCAGTGTGTCATGGAAACAGACAAGCTTGGAAACGCAGTTGGAAATGTATGTAGTGTGTTCTTAAAAAAAAAAAAAACTCTTTCAGCCCAAGTATGAAAATATCCTGTGTCAGAACTCACTTTCACATCCCTCACATTGGATGAGGATGCCAATCACACCTGATTGTTATTAAACTGATCAAAAATACATAAATTTTCACCATAAATAATATTCATATCTGGGATGAGACCGCAAATATGCCAAAGGATCCATAACATATCAAAGAACCAGGAAGCAGCTGGTTCATAGAAAACCCAACACAAAAAGCAATTTCAGTTCTTAAAGAATCCTACTACTGATCCAACAAAGAATGAGCAAAGAAATTAGCAATAAAGGGAAAAAAAGTTTGTTTTTAAGTTTTCTGTTTTTTCTCTTATGAATAACTGATGTTTTTATATTTGATAATGCTTAGAGTGTTTAAGAATATAAAGAAATAACTGTACGGTAATTAGTTCTTTACCAAACAAGCTTAAATCTTTCAGGTGACGTGGCTGGTGTACTTCTTTATCATTTGAACTTCTAGGGAAAACAAATCTCTGCTTTGACCTGAGGGATGAGAGTCTTTATTGCTGCAGTTTAATTCAGAAGCATCTGAATTTAATGTGTGTGGTGCCTCTGCTTAAGATGGATGAACCACAGTTGAGGTGGCTGCCTCTGATCTAAACACAGATTCATTTATATTTTCCATGCTTGAATTTGACCCTGACTCCATCTCTGCTCTGGGAATATTTGGCAGGAGATGAAATGAGGCTGCTTCAAAACTTTTTGCTTATTGTTTGAATAACAGCATTTTTTTTAACGTGCATTTCAGACCTTATTGAATTAAATGTGCTCATAAAGGGATGGACATGATCATGATGTTTGTTGGTTAAACCTGTGTTGGTACATAAAGGCCCAAAGTTTGCAGAGAAAGTATCCCCAACAATATTGATCCAAAGCAGGATGGATCCATGTTTTCATGATGTTTCCACCAAATTCTGACCCAGCCATCTGCATGTAGAGCTGCAATGGAGACTCATCAGATCAGCAACATCTTTCCATCTTATTGTCCAGTTCTAGTGAGTTTGTGTGATTATAGCTGCAGGAGTGGAACCCGGTGTGATCTTCTGCTGCTGTAAAACATCTGCTTCAAAGTTGGACGTGTTGTGTGTTAGAGATGCTTTTCTGCATATCTAGGTTGGGACCAGAGCTTGTCTGGGTTACTGCTGCCTTTCGATTATCTCCAACCAGCCTGTCCATTCTTATCTGACCTGAAGTAGATTTTTTTGTTCAGACAAACTGCTGTTCGCCGGATATTTTCACATTTTCCAGTATTTTACCGTTATTTCATAGAGCAGCAAATGTAATTTACTTTAACAGTATAGTACTGTATTTTACATGACAGCATTTTACCATAATTATAAAAAACAGTAAGATACTGTGATAAATTCACTGTAAATTTACAGAAATTTATTACAGTGTAGAGATGGTTGTGTCTCTTTTCTGAAACTCTCCATCCCCCATCACGCCATTCAGACATTTAACCCTTTCCTTCATAGTAGTCAATATAGAGGACGTCTATTTAAAAGTTGTTTTCTTGTATATGCATGGGTCAGGATGGTGTATTTATAGACACTTTATTGGAGTCATCCAGTACACTACCACTCACTGAAGACTAAAGGCATTAAATAGTTTAATACAACGTGTATTCTAATTACCAAGTTGTGATAAAGACACAGCTTGGGCTATTTGTGAATATTTTTCTAACCAAATATTCCATAAACACTTTCAGAGAACAAATAAACTAAATAAAAAAACTCCAATATGATCAGTTAAAGAAAAAATCACAATACAAGTCTGTAGAAGTCATACATATGGAATCTGTCTTTCTATGTTGATGCTCAGCTCTTGTCCATGTCTGCATGTGTTGCTGCTATGTGTCTGACTGATTGGCTATTTGTGGTAACAAGCATTTGAACAGGTGGACCTAATAAAGTCTATTTGCTTTCCGTACGACATGTGAAGACATAAAGCTGCAGTGCGAAGTCGTTGCTGCCATCTAGTGCTTCACTTCTGCATCTTGTGTCGTGTCACGGCCTGACTGTGTTGACAAGGGCAAATGCGACTAACTCCATAACATTTCATTGCTATTCACAAGTGGATGGAGGCCAAGCGAAGCTCTGGCTGCTATGCCGTTTATACATATCAGCTCTCACTAAACATCTCAGCCAAAAGCCTTTAACAGCAAATGAGATCTCTCCTCAAAGACCAGTAATGATCCCAGATGTCATCCAGCAGCAGGGAAGGCGCAGATGTTCCCCTGTGAGAGGTTAAGACAGAATGGCAGCGTCCTTTCCGCATGACCGCTTCCACCACCAGCTTCGGCCTCAAGCACTCCTCATTTTTCTTTTATTCCCCCTCTTATGTGTCTGTCTGTGTGTGGAAAGTAGAAACCTTTCAGGACTCGTGTAATATCATTTGCGGACCTTTTATTGTCAACACACAAAAAAATAGGAAACAGTGACGTTTCATGCACAACGCACAGATACATAAAATGACTGCCCCAGCCGGCGTTTTTTGTGAAATGGTAGCCTGTGAAATTTGTGCTTTCTGTTCCTACTGCGGGGATCTGAAGGGGCGCATCCTCCTCTTCTGTTGCGGCGATGCGCAGCCGTGCCGCATGACTCACAGCGCGCATGTAAACAGGAGGCGGGTGAACGCAGACCTAACCTGCACGTGTCCGGCCAATGAGACGACGCATTCGCCGGCTTTCCATCCCGATCCAGACCTTCTCATTGGTCGGTGTGGTGTAGCGGCGAGGGCGCAGCTTCGCAGTTGCATCCGCGGAATAGAGGGAGAGAGATAGAGAGAGGGGGAGAAAAAAATGATTAATCTGTCAAAGGGGAATTTATGTTTGAGGATGAGCGCGCGCTGACGTTCAAGTGGCCGTAACGAAGCTCGCGAGCGCAAATTAATGCCCAGGAATTCCAGATCGAGCCGATGCCCCGCGTGGCAGGTGGTGCTTGTATAATCTTCCACGGTCTCGCCGCTTGTCTTTGCTGCCTGATCTGCGCGACGTTTCAGCACCGGACAGCGACCGGGAGCATCGGACACAGAGAATCCTGAGACGGGGTAAGCTCCCAACACAAACACCACGATGTGTCATTTATTCACTGGAATATGTAGATTGAGTGATATTAAAAAAAACCTGAAAGGTAAATGTGTTATCTGTGCGCAGCGGTTGCTGCTTTGTTGTGCATTAAGCAGGATTCGCGTTTGATTCGTAAAGCCTCGAGCGCGCGGTTTGCGCGCCGTGGACACTCGGAGCCTGTAGAGCTGCTCTCACCTAATGTCCTTGAATGGAAAACGGCTTCGTGCGGCTCGTTGTGTGTGTGTTTATGTGTGTGTTCGTGTCACACAAGAGACAGAGTTGTGGTAGTAAGCAACTGCGCAAATGTCTGTCCTTGTCTGTTCATATATGTGTTTTTTCTGCTTGTCTTCCGGTTCCCATCTTGTTTCTGACCCCCCCTCTCACGCACGCACACACACAAACTCTTCTGCTCTGTCTACACAGTCGGTGCGACCCTTGTTTGGCTCGGGGCAGCGCGCGCCTAGATGACTTCACCACATCAACAAGCACCACGGTAGTCCTGGACTAATATAGCAGCGCAACACCCCCCTCCTCCTCTTCCTCCTCCCTACTCTGTTCATTCGCTGATCCCGAGTCCTCCATCTAAAGGCACCATGGGAAATCGTGGCATGGAGGAGCTGATCCCGCTGGTCAACAAGCTGCAGGATGCCTTCAGCTCCATTGGTCAAGCCTGCAACCTGGACCTGCCTCAGATCGCGGTGGTTGGCGGTCAGAGCGCAGGGAAAAGCTCCGTGCTGGAGAACTTTGTTGGCAGGTAAAAAATTCACCACCGGAAATAGGATAATCCCTTCTTCCTTTAACCTTGAGGATGACATAAGAGGCCAATTGAGCCAATCTGCTGGGCAGAGTTCAAAGCATCTTCCCCTGCTTTGAATCTCACTAAAGATCCGTTTTGATAAGAATTATCTGATGCACCATGATCTATCCTCTGTTATTTCTTTTCTGACACACAGCTGGCTCCTTGGAAAGCAGAGGAGCTTTATTTGGGTTACAGCAGCACCTTTGGGGACTTTGGCCTAATCAGCACAACCGAGGTGCTAGAAATATCCATTGCCTCTCCAGTAACCCAAAGAATTATTGGTCTCAGAGTGGAAAACAGGCAGAAACACATCGCTGCATGTCATCTTTTTAAAACATGAGCCCCCCCTCCTCTAATGAAAGACACATAGGCTAAATATTAATCCCGTTGGCAAGAAATTGTAGTCTGATAAAGCTCCTAACTTTAATTATGAACTTGATCCTAGTTTGTTTATAAGAATGAAGCCATTCGTCTAAAAACAACCCACTAAAAATCTGAAATACATTTATTTCTACTTTCCACTGATTGCAATTTAGAGCTCTGTATTTTATTGACTTCCTATTCTGTTGTCAAGTGCTAAAAGAAAAGCACTTATTTCAGCTGTGCCCACAGTTATCTAGGGCTACCATCCTGCAACTTTTAGATCCAACCAGTCCATCACATCTGAATCAAATGGCTGAATTTGCTCATGCTGCTCTGCAAAGGCCTGCTAACGAGCCATGAGATGCGCTGGAGAAGAGATGCATCTAAAAGCTGCAGGCTGGTAGATGCCGAGGACTGGACTTGGGCACTCTTGACTTATTTGATTGCATAATTTGCTTAGAAATTAAGTCTATAAATTGATGGCTAATTAATATATGTGGCCATAATAATGTATTAATATACCATCCAGCAAAAAAGCAAGCTAAGTCCAAGTCAAGTCCTATTTGTTGAATATAAAAGAAACATATAATATATACATGAGTTTTACTTGAGAACCTTTAACAAAGAAAATTAAAACTAAAAAAAAATTTTTTGCCTGTGAAAAAAATGGAGTACATTTTTACATTAAATTTTACTACTAAACATGTTTCTGGCATGTTATCTTTAGAACAGCCAATCATTTAATTCCACATATTTGCACATGCCCATGTAGATGTTTTTATTCAGTCCTTTTCCAGCTCTCATTGAAAGTCGTGATGCTGAGTAATGGTCCATCTGTCCATCAATGGCTCCAGACAGAGCTGAATGGACAAGTAAGATCCTGCTTTTTTCAAAGCACATCTCACTGGAGGCCCCTCTGAGGGTCAATGCATGTCGATAATGTTACATGGACTTAAACGTAAAAGGTACAGGTGGGAAGGTGCATGGCTTGCATCCACCTGCGTGGTTGTGTCCACAGTATGTTCATGCACATCAGATGTAAACCTGAAGTCATTGTATTTAAATGTGGATGCTCCTTTTAGCAAAATATCCATTTCAAGTGTTGTTTATTAGGGTCAGATTGTTCTGTACTGTTTAAACAACAGCAACAGCAGCTGAAAGATAAGATTGCTATGTTAAAATGGCCTCCGCATTATTTGTTTTTAACTGACATTGAAATTTCAATGTCAACTGGTATGTAATTAAAAACGGTTTATCACAGGAAATGATTTCTTAGGTGAGACAGAAATGAACATAATGATATCTTTATCGCTAAATGCTCAAATTTTCTGTGGTCTGATTGTAAGTCTTAGGATTGGCTGTTTTTCTTTAGGGATTTTCTGCCCCGTGGATCTGGCATTGTCACCCGCAGGCCCCTGGTTCTGCAGCTTATCAGTTCAAATGCTGGTGGGTTCACACACATTTACACACCCACACATACCAGCATGTGCATTTGCACAGTCACACGTACACTTGAATACACTCTCCTCCTACTTTCTTTTTTTTTTAAATGGTGCTGCTTTTATCCAGTCTGTTATTCCCTTTTGCACTGACACTATTTTCCTTTCAGCACAGTCATAACTAATCACAGTTATACATTCTCATCCTATCAGAATGGGCTGAATTCCTGCACTGCAAAGGGAAAAAGTTCACAGACTTTGATGAGGTTCGCCAGGAAATTGAGGCAGAGACAGATCGCGTCACTGGAGCCAACAAAGGCATATCTCCCGTCCCCATCAACCTACGAGTTTACTCTCCTCACGGTACATATGGAATTGCTCATTTCCTCAATTTATTGTCTAGTATCCTTAACATCTTTGAATTAAAGTGGACTATAGCAAACTAAGTTTTTAGTACCAGATGGCAGAATATGTTTTTAAAACTGCGCATTTTGAAATAAACATCTTTTTTTTTCTAAAATGTATGAAAGGAATATGGTCATTTCCTTGACCTTGAGATTCTAAGATGCAAATGACCTTGAGAGGACTGAGGCCTACATTTAATAGGCTGTCGGTAATGTGTCATTTCTGATCCAAGTTAAATGTCTGCACCAGGTGTTAGCAAGCTCAAGCCTAGCTTTAATTATGTGCCGAGTGGAGATAAATTTAACAAGGAAGATATTTCACCAAGCAAATAATAACTTACATCAGAGTTAGCTTTTATTAGCTAGTTACACCAGCTAAACGTGTTGTAAACATGCTAACAGAGCTATCTCACAATACACTTGTTAGCAAGATCTACTATTGTTAGTCATCTATTCCTAGCTAACTGTATCGTCAGTTGGCTCCATTAGATACACTATGTGACACCGTTAGCTTACTTGTATTGTAAGTAAGCCCTGTTAGCTGTATGACAACATTAACTAAGTTGTGTTGCCACTTAGCTGTCTTAGCTTTCTAACAACCGAAGTTGTTAGGCTGTTGTATGTAGCTATGTAGTTTGTGTCTAGTATAGGTGTGTTTATCTTTTCAGTGTATTGAAATGTTGCTGAATAAAAGAGTAAAAAAAAATAATCTTCAGATACAAAACCTAGCAATTGTGTTACCAGTAATAATTTCATAGTGGAAGACGAAATAGTTCCCTGTCAGTCGTAATATTAACATTTATATACAACATCAAGTGGTGAAATATCCATCTTAACAAAAGCTTGCATTTACAGTCGGTTGCATTTACATATTTATATGAAGCTCTGTCAACCTCCACTTACAGAAAACTGAAATGAATGGGTTTGAACCTTTTCTTAATAGAGAAGCATTTGCTAAAAGTAAAACAGTTTTTATTTGACTTGATTAGCTGAATTGTATTTACGAACACTGTAAAAAGATTAAATGCTAGACAAACATTTAAAACACAATAGTTAAGAAATATTTTTGTAATGTAATGTGATGTAATTTATTACAAACTTGTATATTGCATTCCTCTGATTACGCAGTGCTGAATCTGACTCTCATCGACCTGCCCGGGATCACTAAGGTGCCAGTTGGAGACCAGCCTGCGGACATTGAGCAACAGATCAGGGACATGATAATGCAGTTTATCACCAGAGAGAGCTGCTTGATCTTGGCTGTCACCCCAGCCAACACTGACCTGGCTAACTCTGATGCCCTGAAACTATCAAAGGATGTGGACCCCCAGGGTAAGAAAGGGTGTGGTGGTTACCAAGAGACACTGTGAGTAAAGAATACTGCAGCAACTATGTGCAAAAAAGATTTAGAAAATAAATAGAATAAAATAGAATCCCTTAATTCACTATGCATATGTAGAATGACATTTAAAGCTGCTAAAAGAAATATAAGAGGTAAATAAAAATATTTATAATATAGACATGGCAGATAAGTGTAGATAATAAATATTGAGAGTTCAAGTATAGAATTATTGCACATAGTACTAAGATACTTATAAATATGGTATATTTCAGTATATTGCTCACATGCTGACTTGTTTGGATCTGGATGTTACACATCTAAGTTTGTGCATGTGGGAGTTTGGGTATGGAGACCCATGTTATTCATAATTGAATAAATAAATACACATTTTGAAATAAATGACCATGAAATAGTGAAATAGCCCATTGTGAAATAAATATACGACAATGAAATCATGAAATAAGGCCACTTTGTGTTTTTATTTCATAATGACTGTTTACACAATGGTGTATTTAATTCATAATGCCATTTTCCACAGAGGTGTATTATTTCATAATGCCCCTTTTCACAATGGCTTATTTATTACATAATGTCATTTTTTAGAAGAATGACTTGCTCAGCCAATCAAAGCTGGGGGGTTTGGCAAATGATTTGACTATCGATTTGTTTTCCTTGACACACCAGTCAGAGATGAGGAGTTCCTGCAGAGTTTCTGCAGCTGTTGATTTTTTAGCAGATCAAATAGAGCGTGGCAATTTGTCACTGTTTACAATAGTTTGAGAGAAATTGAGCACCTGAGGTCTGTAATACAAAGCTGGATTTGAGCTTATTGGGCTAACTTCAGGAAATACTTAAGGCTCTTCTTTAGGAAGCTGGCTTACTTTTGATCCAGCTGTATCACTGCAGCAACAGCTGAACTACTAACCTGCTCTGAAGCAGATGCCTGTACTACTACGCAGTGGAATTAATTCAGCCCGGACTTATATCCATTCTCTGCATTAATTCAGCCAAACATTGAGGAACTGGGATAAGCTGTACTACGAAGCTGGTTATGGTTAATGACTTCCATTACAATAGTAATGTATTATGCTTTGTTGCATTGATAAAACTACTAAAAAAAAATAAAGAAATCCGATTTTTAAAAATATTTTTATTTGATAGTTTGAACAAAGTAAAATGGAAAGTCCATAAAGCTGTTATTTCAAGCCTCCTCATGGAAATTAAATGCAGTCTTGTTCAAACCTCAATACAATCCATATTGACTTCTGTTGACCAAGTTTGTTCACCTGCAATGAATGATAAGTTTTCAGCAGCACAACTAAACCGGATAAGGGAAACATTTATCTCTCACAAACACCGATCGAGGCTTATATCCATTTTCACTTGTTAATTTGCTGGACTTGGCTGAATATTCATACCAGCAGGGATGATGACTTACTTTCTTGCTTTAAAAATTTAATTTCAGCCTGGACAGACTCATTTTTTGTGTTCTTCTGCAGGTATAGTTAAATGATAACGTGATCAAACTTTGTTGTGTCAAACTTTGTTGCACGTAGTTGAGGACAGAAAACGAAACTTTGGATGGACACCTTGGAAATAATATGCTCAACATAGCGATAATACGCTCACATGGAAGTGGATCCTTAAAAGAACTGCCAAATATGATGTAAATAAAGCATTACCAGTAATGTTTGTACTGTAATACAGCGATCTGACTGCTGCCAGTTTATATTGTCCCATTAATTAATATCAGATGATTTGATGAACTTCCACATTAACGGAGTCACTATTTTGTGCTTTTGCTGCAGCAACAATGTTGTTTTTGCCCAAATTATATTTTTAATTCCTCTATTTTTTGAGAATGATAGTCTGCTCATCCATGATCAAATACGCTGCTCTGGATTTGTCCATGTTTGTGTTTGGTCAGAACCACAGACTGTAAGCCAGAATCTCCGAGCGCCACCTCTTGTATGTGAACGTGCATCCAGCTCAGCTTCAGTGGAAAGATCTGGGTTAAGTTAGTGAGTTGATAACCAGCTTCGTTGTATAACTTATCCCAGTTCCTCAATGTTTGGCTGAGTCAATCCAGAGAATGGAGATAAGTTTGGGCTGAGTTAATCTCGCTTTGTAATACTAGCCTCCGGACTATTCAGCGCTATATATTTAATCTGTATGTTTCAATCGATACAGCAAGTGTCACTGCTTATGAGCAGCCAATCACTTTACTGTTTCCGCCATATCGGCTTTGATTGACAGAGAAAGTCATTATGAAATAAATACACCATTGTGAAAAAGGTTATTATTAAATAAAAACACAAAGTGGCCTTATTTAATGATTTAATTTTCGTAAATTTATTTCAAAATGTGGTATTTCACTATTTCATGGTCATATATTTATTTCAAAATGTTGTATTTATTTATTTAATGTTGTTTTTATTTATTTAATTCTTAATAATATGGGTCTCCATAGTTGGGGACGTTATTGCTTCAGGAAAGAAGCTGTTTCTAGATGTTAATTTTAGTCTGCTGTAGCGCCTCCTAGAGGGCATCAGGGCAAACAGATCAAAGCCTTGTTACTGCTGAGCTAGCCAGAGGTGTAAATGTCCAACAGGAGGTGGGGTGGTGGCAGAGGACAGCCAGTAATCTTCTGTGCTGTTTTTACAACTCTCTGTAGCATCTCACTGCCTGCTACGGTGGAGCTACCGTAGCATACTGTCATGTCAACATGCTCTGACTGGATGAGCGGTAAAAGGTCAGCAGCAGGTTGGAGTTTAGGTTGCACTTCCTCAGGACTCTCAGGAACTGTAGCCGCTGCTGAGCCTCATTGATAATTGACGTGATGATCTGTGACCAGGAGATATTGGCAGAGATAAGGACGCCAAGAAATCTGATGGCTCGCTGTTGATGTAAAGGGGGGGACTGGGTCAGTGCTGTGCTACCCGAAGTCTATGATGATCTTGGCGTTGAAAAGGAGGTCGAATCAGTAAAAAAGTAGCTTTGTGGTTGCTGGTGAAGATGTTAGTAAGGCATTGAGTCTGTTCAAAGTCTGACTTTGTGTTTTGACCTCCATGAATTGGAAGCAGAATTTTGCTGCAGGCATTGATCAAGTGTTTCTTTATTATTAGAAACAAGGGGCAGAGAGAAGGGAGCAATGGAGAGGAAGGGAAAGGAGAATCTGAACATGAACAAACAGAGCGATGGTACTGCTAAAATAAAGAAATGGGAAAGTTACACACAGAAGAAGGAGATTTAGAAATGCAAATGAGCTTTAAAGCATTTTATTTTCATTATGCATACGTTTCCTGAGGCGGTAATGAAAGGTCTATGGGATTTTTTGGGTCAAAGTACTACATGGATAAAGTGCTAGTGCTTTCAAATTGACTGAGTTATAAAGATGCCAGTCGTAAAAATCCGTTATTTGCATTTACACGAGATGTCTTCTCTGAGTTTGTTTTGTGCAACCAAGCAAATGCTAATTTAGACACAGTTACAGTCAATACATGTCAAAGTATTAAATAACGTATGCGCCAGCGTAAAATGAATAAGTCTGGAGTTTTAATGCTTAATTTTACTTCTGAAAGAGTAAAAAAAAAACACTGTTACTTCATTCTAACAGGAACTTGTTGTAGGACAATTATCCCACTTTTTTTTACTTTCATGCTAACTTTAGCCATTGCTAAT
Organism: Pseudomugil tenellus; assembly: GCA_037177515.1. Classification (NCBI taxonomy): domain Eukaryota; kingdom Metazoa; phylum Chordata; class Actinopteri; order Atheriniformes; family Pseudomugilidae; genus Pseudomugil; species Pseudomugil tenellus. Next base: position 4,895,442 of record JBAMHX010000009.1, on the reverse strand, counting down.
GAATGACATAGCTGTATTCATTATCACATTCCCGTCATGTGTAGTTCAGGTTCAGATCTTATTAGGTCTCACTAAAAATCATGCACTAAAATGATCCAGGTTGGTAAAACAGTCAGATTTTGAGCAAGTTTTTCTTTCAAGTACATACAGGAAAACAGAAAAGGAAGACATGTCTCATGCCTCTTTTAAAGATGAAAAATGAAGCTGGGATTGATGGAAAAAGAAAGAGCTCTGAAAGGACACAGGTCCTATCGATGCTCTTCCATTACTTTGCTTTGGGGCTGCTCAGGAAGTTCCAGAAAGGATTTAAACTCCTTTCCCGCCCCCCACCCCACATGTACACAGTATTTCCCCATTGACTCCAATTTGTCTTTGACTTTGGATTCCCAGCACTCATAATGGCTTGCACTGTGACCCTTTAGGGAAGGGATCATCAACTCCAATCCAATAGAGACAGACATTAACCATTTCAAACCTGAAATAAGAACAACTACTTAGAAAGCTCCAATTTTTAAAATCTGAAGCCTTTATTTCACCCTTTAAAAAATCTGGGGAAAAACGTTTTTATGGGGGACATTTTTAAAATGTATTTTCATATGATAGGTCAAAATATTGTAATGTATAGTCTTCTGCTTTCTGGTGTTCACCAAGGAGCGGTATCATATGGTGTGCAACTGGGTTTTGAAAAAAGTTTCTACCATAAAATTGTAGTTTCAAAATATTTTGAAAACAGGAAAACATACCTGCAGTCCTTAAAGACCAGAGTTGGTGTTCCTTGCTGCAGAGCAAGGATGTGTAACTCAGATCCTGTGAGGCTGCTAATCCTGCAGGTTTCTCCAGCACACCTGAATTAATTAAACAGATCCAACAGCTTCATGTCAACCCGTTCACAATCACACATTACTTTCAGTTGAGGTGTGTTGGAGCAGGGAAACAACCCTTCCTGATAGTTATCCTTGAGGAAATAGTTGGATACCCCCGCTTTAGAGAATAAACTACAAATAAAGGTTACCATGACAACGTGGAAAAAATACAGTCTGTGAGGATTTCATGCTCTTGCACTCTAAACAGAAATTATTTGGACGGTCCTGGGATATTTTACCAGTTATATGCTGTCCTACCTCCTTCCTTCTTGTGACTTTTTGATGCATTTTCAAGGTCTTAGGACTATTGGAGTGATCACCAAACTGGATCTGATGGATGAGGGCACAGATGCCCGAGATGTGCTGGAGAACAAACTGCTTCCACTGCGAAGAGGTGTGTATTTGTGATGTACGGGCTTTGTTTTGTTCTTTTAGGTCCAATTTCCACAATAATCTTGTCCTTGTCTGTTTGTTCCAGGCTACATCGGAGTGGTGAATCGCAGTCAGAAGGACATCGATGGCAAGAAAGACATCAAGGCAGCTTTGGAGGCTGAGAGGAAGTTCTTTTTGTCCCACCCAGCATACAGGCACATGGCTGATAAAATGGGCACTCCTCGCCTGCAAAAAGTGCTCAATGAGGTGATGATGGATTTACTCCAAGTGCTTTCCCACAGTGCACTTTACATAATTAATAAGAGAATGACCTACTTTTTTTTTGCTTGTATTGTATGGCACGTCAATGTGGGTGTTATAAGACCATAACCATCAGTAGGTGGAAAACACACTTGCTCTTTCCAGTTCAGTTCCTCATAATTTATAATTCCACTCATTCCGGATTTTCTCTGCAGGGTTACCGGATGAGTGTTGCATCGTTTTTCATATCCAGGCTTGAATTTTTTATTTTTCGAATGCAGTTTAATCAACAGCGCCATGGGATTTTAACTTGTATCATGTTGCTGGTTTTGTGTCTCCATAGCAACTAACTAATCACATCCGGGACACCCTGCCAGCTTTTCGCAGCAAGCTGCAGTCCCAGCTGTTGGCTCTGGACAAGGAGGCTGAGGAATACCGGGGATACCGGCCGGATGACCCATCTCGCAAAACCAAGCAGCTGTTGCAGTGCGTATCGCATTTTTCCCACAGTAGAGGTGTTTACGCTATATTGACAGGGAAATATGGAAGATGAATCATTTTCTTTCTGTTTTCCCTCCCTGTCATGTTAGCTTACATTTTACAGGTTAGGAATTGTTGCTAACCTTTTATTTATTTATCGTTATTAATATTATTATTGTTGTGTTTCAGGATGGTGCAACAGTTCTCTGTGGACTTCGAGAAGAGGATTGAGGGTTCAGGGGACCAGGTGGATACAGTGGAGCTGTCTGGTGGAGCAAAAATCAACCGTGTCTTCCACGAACGTTTCCCATTTGAACTAGTCAAGGTGATTTGATGCTCATTAAAAAAGAGGAGAGAGTCAAAAACAAGGAGAAAAAACAGCTGAATCCAGACGGCTTCCCCCAAATACATTTTCAAATCCATTTTTGCCCCGAATACAGTTTTTCTATGGATATCATGGTAACATATCTATGCCCAGAGGGGGCTTTAACATTAGGCAAAAGCAAGAAATTGCTTTGGGCAATTTTTGTTTAAAAAAACAAACACATGCACAGACACACACATACAAATAAAAGATAATAAAAATGTTTAATTGCAGATACAGAAGTTGACAAACTCAAAGAACTGCTCAGTAGTGCAACACAGCCCTGTCAAAGTCAGTAACATCTTTTAAAAGAGAGAATCAGATTTAAAAACAGTAATTATTACATGTAAATGAATAAAAGAGGAAAAAATGAACAGAATCAAGCTCTCACACACAAGTACATTTATTTCTATTTAAATTCTAAGAAAGGAGTTCTCAGCTTAGAAGCGATGGGTTCAATAACTAGAAAAGTAATTCAACCCACTTGAAATGGCATAAAATGGTTTGCTGGACACATAGCATGAATGCCTGGCAGAATGAGTGACAGAAATTACAATTACCCACCGCAACAGAGCAAATTAACCACAATCATATTATACACTCACCGGCCACTTTATTAGGTACACCTGCCCAACTGCTCATTAACACTTAATTTCCAATCAGCCAATC
>JBAMHX010000009.1:4874813-4885534 GCA_037177515.1 Pseudomugil tenellus | reverse complement strand
ACACATCAATCAAAAGGACACGCCTCTAAATTTAAGATTAAAATAACATCGAAACCAAAGCGTTAGAAAAAAATTCATCCCCTCCAGAGTTTACATGACGGAAAATTGGACCTATTAAACCGAAAAAAGGTTTTGGAGCCACTCTGTAAACATGTTTATTTCAGCTGTGAAATCCTTTTAACACGGGAGTCTATGGGCATTGCTCTCTATTGCTGCCAGTCATCTAGCGGTGAGGGGTGAACTGCAAGTATTTCGACTTCCTCACCATTGGCCGCCAGAGATTGCCGCCTGCTATGACTACTCACATCACCAATACATTTTGGTACACACAACTGCTTGTCTCTGGATATTTTCTCTTTTCCAGAACATTCTCTGTAAACACTAGAGATGGTTTTGTGTGAAAATTCTGATACATAATGCATCAGTATGACAATTTATGACAAGAACCAGCAGACACAGCAGATCATGACAACACCAGTCTTCACATTTTAGCAGCCATACTCTCAAAATAAATCTGGTTCCAAATATGGCCACTTCAGGTATCTGGCAAAAGAAATGTTTGTCATTAATCACAATGTCATTTATGCTTCAAATGATTCTGAAACAGGTTTGCTTCCACCAATATCTGACTTTTTCATTCAAATACAAAATTATTTATTGCCAGTCAGGTATGAATTTCCAATGACTCAGCAGTAGTCACTATTTTTTAAAATATATTTAGCCTGCAACAGTGGGAACAACTGGCTTTGTTTTATGGAAACACTCCTGTAGCATTATAATGTCTCGCAGACGATCTGAAATTACAGCCGCATCTCCTTTGCAGTAAGGAAAAGAAATACTGATCAGCTTGACTTAACTAGAAAATAGTTTGCCAATCATTCAGAGTTCTGCTCTGTAAATCCGCTTAGAAATAATATAATTGTCATGCTTTTCAGAAGCTGTGGTGTCTGTAAGATAAAATATTATGACATCCCTTCACACCTTCGCCATCACAGATCACTGAATGCAAACATGCTATTTAACAAGGTGAAAGGATTTAATTGCCATTAAAGTAAAACGTTTCAGTTTTCATGTAAAAGTGAGCAACACACATGTTCTTGCTTAATTTCATGCTAGAAGCAAAAGAGTCCAAAATAAGTTAAAAGGAACTTGCAGATGTTTGCTGTTTGTATCAACTGATTCATTTACTAAACTGCATACAAAAAGAAAATATGATCAAGAAACCAAATATTACACTGAACACATTATTTACAGATCACTTTTTTATCCAAATCTTTATTATTCATACATAAAATATGATTCATTACTATGAAAGACATACAAAGCATTCTGGTTTAGTGGTTGAGTCACTGCATTTGCATCAACAGGTTGCAGCATTTGGCGTTTTCTGGCAGGCTGTCGTCTATCTGCCTGTCTGTGCCTGCTGTACAGGTTGGAGGATATTCTGCACAGCAAGTGTAGATAGGCAGACACACTGCAACTCCTTCAGCCAGTTGGGGTTGCTGCTGCTTTTCTGCTTGTTTATTGGACCTTGTTTAGTATCTTGCTCTGGAAGGCTTCCAATAGTTACACACAGGAGAGATTTGTGCAAAAGATCAGTCGACAGAGACAAAGGGAGTCTCTGCAGCTTTGATTATCCAGCAGTTGTGCTTGTGTGACCATCTCTTGAGGACAGTTCAATATGTTTGCGGATTTGTAGTTTGTTTAAAAGATGCATCTCACCATGATGTAGCACTTTTCCTGTCGAAATCACATGTGTGAAGAGTTATGTCTGGTTCCTGATTCATTCTGTCCCATTGATCTTCTCTTTGTCTTGGAGTTTTCTCTCATTCCTCTCCTTCCTTCTTTCCCCCACCGCTTTCCACTGGGACCTTATGCATTCATTTCTCCTTTTTTTTTTAGAATTTCAAGCAGTCTGTCCCCAAACCAAATGTTCACTCACAGACACGCGGAGCTGCAAAGCATCAAGCCTCAGTGTGGTGATGTAGGAAATTATAGACTGCTGCTTTCGCCTCGTATATTTCTGTTGTACACCCCTTGAACTTTCTATAGTCACATACATGTGCACACGCGTAGATGCATGCAGCTGCGCACCCTCCTCCTCCCTCCTTTTTTTTTTAATGTGGTTGGCAATCACTTTGGAACTTCTCGCATTCTTGGCAGGAACGTTTACAATCCAAACATCAGCTTTCAGTATTTCATTGAAGGGAAACATTTCAGTTACATATCAGTAATCATCCTTTAACTTGCTGAAAACTTCATGGCAGAGTCCCTGTTTCGATCCCTTTTTACTAAATGTGTGCTACCCAATGAAAAAGCTGCAAGTTCAATGTGACTAATTTAACTGACTCATGTGGTGCTCATGCTGCATATGTTGCGGAGCAGGTTCTGCCATGTTTTAACCCTTTAAAGTGATATGAGACTTAAGCAACATAGCAGACGCTAGTCTTTTGCCTCCCAGCCGCTCCATTCTGACCACCCACTGAAATAACTTCATTTGGGGTGTCCCGCTGTATTTTCAAACACCACTTGATTGATTGGCCCTTCGCTCCTTTAGGCTGTGCTTGATGCTTTGCAGCCACATTTGCTCCTCCTTCCAGTGGACCACATCTTCATCATGCGCGCTAGCAGCCTCACACTTACTCATTCATGCAATAAATTATGTCAGATTGCGATTTCATTTGACAAGTTATTACAAAGAAGTTTTTTTTAGATCTTCTGCCTCTTGACTCAAATTATGGATACGAAACCCTCGTTTTCACTGCATGTTGTCACATCTGGTGTTAGTGTTGAAGAACTGGTCATACACGTTTATTCCAAAAAGAAACTGAGAAGAAAGCAGTGGATGTTAGAATGCACTTAGGACAAAATACAGATGGTTACAGGTCATATACAGAAAAGTTGTGGTAGAAGCAACAGAGATGGACAAAAAATGTATATTTGAGATCTGAAATAGTAACAGAGAGACAGCGAGAGACACAGAAAGACAGATTGACAGAAGAAGGTCCATGCCCAGTCTAACCAATGTGCAGACTACTGTACACCAGCATGACAATGAACAGGTAGTCTGAACACTGGGTGGACGGAGCCGGAGTAAGAGCCAGGCCTTGTGTGTTGTTGTGGCCTTTCCAGATGCTCGCGGTTCTGCCGTTTGTGCCCTCCCTTCTGCCACATCTCCATTTTGGCAGTTATGATCCTGAAAACCCCTCAAAAAAGAAACACAAAAACGAAAAGCCTCTTCCACGTTTGCCGCTCTCCCCATTTTTTTTGTTTCTGATGCGCCCCATCTTGGCGTGTTTGTTTGTTTTTGGTGGGCGTCTGAGCTCCGGGTCCCCCCTCCAGGTCCATTTCGGTCACGCCGGCCATGAAGAGTATCCAGCCTTGACGTGGCATATTCACTCAGACGACTGGGACACACTGGCTGCACGTTCAGGGAGGGGATATTACAAAAAAGAGGGAAAGAGAGGGATGGAGGCGGGGGGAGAGAGATGGGGGAGAGGAATGGAGAACGGAAGAAGGAGGGGACCCGTGTGACCATATATGGACCACATTGACCCCTTGGGAAAGAGAGCTTAGACGGTGTTTGCAGAGTTTGCTTGTCTTCTCTTCTTCGTCTGTCCCTGTTTTCCTCCGGTTCTTACCTGCCGCCCTCCACACCGTCAGAGCACATTCAGGCTTTCGTCTGCAAATCTTTTGCAAATCCACTTTAGTGTCTCCTCTTCATGGTCTCTCCTCCTTCTCCTGCAGTCTCCTTAACTTCTCCCTCCTTCCCTTCTTTCTCTGTGTGCTGCTAAGCACTACCAGATGTTGAGTTTTAACGCCAGGCTGTCATTTAATCTCTCTCGCTCTCTCTCCCTCCTTCAGAAAAAAAAGGAGGCAGGAAGTGGGCCCCTCTGGAATGGAAAGGAAAAATATTGAAAAAATATTGAGGGGGTGGGATGAAAGAAAAAAAAAAGACAGAGAGAGTTGGGAAAGAGGCTCTAATGAAGTGTAAGCTGAGGGGTGAGGGTCGCTTGCATCGACTTAATGTGGAGAAGCAGCGTATCTGGACCTCCAGTGCGTTTGTGCATCAGACTAGAGCTTCGTCAGCCTTTCACCAGCAGCGCTGCTCCGCAAAACGCACCGTGGAGAATGAATGTTCTGACCCGCGCTGTAATGACTTCCACATGTGCTCTCATTCTCCTTTTCTACTTCTCCACACACTCCCCCGCTTTTACCTCCCATTCTCATTGCTCCCCCATTCCTTCTCGCTAACCCCCTCTTTCAGCCCATTCCTTCTTTCTTCCTCTTTAACAGCCTGATGTCACCTTTCTGTTACCTGCATCCCATACTGCAGCCTCTTTCCACAAAAGGATCCTCTAACTAATTGGGACCCCTCTCCTTCTCTCATCCACAGGAGAAAGAAAAGAAGTACATGCTCCCTCTGGACAACCTGAAGGTCCGTGATGTGGAGAAAAGTTTCATGTCCAGCAAGCACATATTCAGCATCTTCAACACAGAGTCCAGGTTTGCTGCAAAGCCTCCACATTTCTTCTTTTCATTAAATTCTTATGAGTTTCATTTACAAATAATCAAAGGAATCAGTTTTCCGGAATGCAGCAGGGCTTGCAGGCCTGTGTGCTTTGAGCACAAGCCGAAATATGTTTCAGATTATGTGTCATGCTGAGTACGTGCGCATGTATGTAACACAGACAGAGTGCGTGCTGGAAAAGCGCACTGACAGTTTGTAAAATATGATATTGAAGAGTAATTCATTACAGAGATTCATCAGGAACAATGAACTCCTCGTAGGTCTCAGTGTTTTAATAGTGAACTAATGATCACAAGATGGAGAAAATAAGACAGGAAAAGCAACACCAGACTAAGTGGTGCACAACAAATCCACCTAAAATGTTTAATGCCTGAACTGTTAGTCACCGTCGCAGTGTGTAGCTTATTTTCATCATCTTGGCTTGACTAATAAAGTATATAAAAAAAAAAAATATCCCACATGGAAAACAAGAGGACTCACCCTCTTTCACTTCTAAGTTTCATTGCAGGAGTATTCCTACTGCTTTCACAATAATAAAGAGAGTTAATATGCTTTTAATCACATATACCTGATTAATTGGTAAATAAAGTAAATAAAGTTTAAATATTTTAGGATATTTGTGTCATTAGCCATTAACACAAAATAGTCATATTAATAAGGAAATTAAGGGCCATGTTAGGACATATAAAAATATACAATAAAACCAAATTATCATCATCAGTATGATCACATCTATAAAGGCCGATGTTTTACCAGTTTTACCAGGTGTGTTCATACAGTGCAATGGAGGAAAGACATCAGCAATGATCTTCTTATTCATCAATCTGGGAAGAATTAGGAGGCCATTTCAGAGCTGTTTGGAGTTCATCAGTCCATCACAGAAAGATTATTCACATGTGTAAAACAAGAAAGTTTATCCTCTTCACATCCAGGAAAGGTCATAAGAGTGAGATGCTCTGATAAACTGTAAAATAAAAAAGTCACGAGCTACCATACTATTGCAAGTTACTATAGCAACAACACATCACCAGTAGGGAAAACCTAATCTCTCTCACAAGAGGCTCTCCAGACCTCAGTTAGCATGTGAAATATTAAAGCTCCTGACAGGTCAATTACAAAGAGACTCAGTTAATATTACTTGTTTTAAATGGATGCAGGTGAAAGACTTGCCTGGCTACACAGTTTAGGTTTGTTAAGCTGCAACTAGTCAACCCACAATGCGTGTAAAAATGTTCCCAGTGGAAATGTTTAGCCATAACACACACCAACATCTATGGTGGAAACCTCAAAGCACAAACACCTCAAGCCAACTATTAAACACGGTGGTGGAGGGATGATGATATGGACTAGCTTTGGAGCCACGCGACATGGAAACCCATCCGCTCCTCTGTAATACAATGTGTTCTGGGGTCAAACAAGAACCATCTGAAATGGGTTCAACCAACAGGAGAAACCATTCTAATCGCAGCAGCTTTCTCCAATAGCCACATGTCTTTCTGCATGCAGACCCGAGTATTTGATTTATTTACTATTTATTTTGTACCTGTACATGCACAAAAAACTGCATTGTTTCAGTATTTTCATATGCAGAATGGCATGTAGCACTGGGTATTGGCAGTGAAAATGAAGTAAAACATGTACATGTAGCCTATTTTGCATCTTGTTGGCTCCCACATTAGCCACTAACACTAAGACCAAAGGCACCGCCATGTTCAAAGGGACAAGACGTCAAAATAACAAGTTACGTCACTACATCTGTACCCCGAAATAAGTTTGATAAACTGTAAAATTATCACTGTTATCTGACTATTCTCAGTTAATGGAATTTGATGGTCAAAATGTTGTTAATGGTCAACCCGACTGGAAGGCTGTGGTGGGACCTAAATAGATCTATGAAATTAAAAGTACGACCACAAACTTCCATGAACTGAAGCAACATGGTAAAAAAAGTGGATTAAACTTTTCTCACAACAGTAAAAGAGACAAACTGTTACTTACATGTCTTTCTGTATACAGTTCATGACAAGAAGGAGCATTGTTTACTTGCTCAATAAATAATAGCATAAATTATTAATTAATATTATTTTGTTATAATTCATCCTTTATAAAAGTGCTACAACATTAAATATATTCCTCCTTATATTTAGGAATGTGTACAAAGACAATCGCACCCTGGAGTTGGCTTGTGACTCTCAGGATGATGTGGACAGCTGGAAGTCCTCCCTCCTACGAGCCGGGGTCTATCCCGAGAAGACCACTACGGTTTGTAAACTAATTCATCTGCCACTAACCCTATAAAACCAAAAGGTTTCTGAGACATTTTACATCACTTTATGGCAGAAACTTAACTTAGAGGAAAATAACAGTACAATAATTTTGATCTATCACAGTGTAATAAGTTGTAAAAATAAAAAAAATTACTTATTTTTTTCAGATTTTGTTAAAGGGTCAAATAAAAACTTCAGATTAAAAAAAATGACTTTTCTGCCCTGTTATTCTAATGCGGGGCTTTAAAGGGTTAAAGACAAACACTTCATATTCAGAACATCTGCTACACCAGACGTTATCCTTGATGTCACTGTCTGGGTCTCAGCTGGTTTTTTTGGCTTTTAATCACCAACCAGAGGGGAATTGTCTATATTAGCTTGGCAACGCTAAATGTGTCTGTTTTCCTTTTTTAAAGGAATCTTTGCCTTTGTACTTCTTCAGGTTGAGAGCGAGTCCACCACCACGACTTCGGATAACTTCTCCATGGACCCACAGCTTGAGCGCAAAGTAGAAACTATCCGTAATCTGGTGGATTCTTACATGGCCATCGTTAACAAGTGCATCCGGGATCTCATTCCCAAAACTATCATGCATCTGATGATCAACAATGTAAGGTCAACATTTATCATGATGCAAGTTGTTTAAAAGTTCCTGTCAAAACTTTTCCTCAGATGGCGTTTCACAGCATCCCCAAAATATATGCAATTTCTGTTTTTAATTTTGTTAGTTACAGATATGAAGGAAATGTTATCATTTTTGGAATTTCATTTTGCATTTGAAGCATTCATCATCATGAGAATCTAATTAACTATGAGTCATCTAGTTTCTTGTATAATTAGTCATGACATGTGCCAGCAAATTTCATTCATTCAGTGAAAGATTAGAAATAACTCTCATATAACCTGGAGGTGTTCCAATAGTGATACAACTCCACACCGGGCCGAGGTGCAGCTTATGGGCAAAAGTGCTTTAAAAAACTCAATAAATAGCCAATAAATTAAAGAAAGATTATGTTGATATCCTGGTGACTGGAGCACAAAACTGTGAAACACTCATAAATTAGAAGATTTCCTTAATAAACACACAGTTTAAAGCTTTGCTTTTATAGGAGATATTTTGGCTTTTTAATATTTAATGAAAAACAGTAGCATGTAAAATAACAAATTCACTATGAGTAGTCACAGCCTTGCTGAAGGGCTCACAGTGGGGACTTGAATCTTGGTCCTCCAGCTCTAAGGTATTGTGGACCAGCCATGTTTTTAACCTGTTTATAACCCACATTATACTTATACTGCCAGCCAACAGTTTGGATCCACTTTTCCATTAAGACTAACAGGTAAATGTGTCCAAATCTATGATGTTTGATTTTTGACAATAAGGCAAAAAAAACCCCAAAAAACAAACAAACAAGCAAAAAAAAAAAAACAAACAAGAGTTAAAGCTACACTTATTTTTCTCAAGACATATCAGGCTGTTTATGTTTTCTAAAATGATAGTTCTGCAAATGTAAACATCCTGATAACACAATGAGTTAATTTATGCTAAGTTATGCTATAATTTAATTGATCCAGTCCACTTTAGATAAAATTAAAATATACAAAATGTGACCTCGGAATTAAAATGAGTTTGACATTCCTGATTTAATCCAAGTCTAGACTGAAACTTTAACAAGCTTGACAACATGATGTTGTGATCGTCATGATCAAATACTGTGGAGGCACTTAAAGGCAAAATTCCCTGAGTTGACAGTGATGAAACAAAATATATTGTCTGAAAAATACGTGGTAATCACAATTTTCAATACAACCATCAAATCACAGAGATCTAAACGTTCCAACAGTAACGCGTAGAACTGATTTTGCACAGCACAGTGACGTTTTACAGCAAACAGCTGATGACATGCTGCAGGCTGTCAGATTTTTAGCTACTAGTATAATAACAATAACTAATTAATGATGATAGTGCTTCTGTAGATACCTACCAACACACAATCCCAGCCTCGTCCTCTGATTAAATAATGATTAATCCTCTTTCCTCCAGGTGAAAGATTTTATCAACGCAGAGCTGTTGGCCCAGCTGTACTCAGCAGGCGACCAGAACGCTCTGATGGATGAGTCCCAGGAGCAAGCCCAGAGGAGGGACGAGGTGCTGAGGACCCACCAGGCGCTGAAGGAGGCCCTCGCCATAATCGGTGACATCTCCACCTCTACTATCACCGTCCCTTTGCCTCCACCTGTTGACACCTCCTGGGTTGGGGGAACCAGCGGCGGTCGCAGGTAACAAGCTGCAAAAGTTTCAAATGACATCAGAGATTTATTTTAAAAATAATCATTTTAAAATACTTTTGCTTTTATGTTTCTTATTAACCATGTTTTTTTTCTTCCTGTTTAGATCACCTCCGCCAAGCCCTACAGCCCCCAGGAGGATGTCTTCCGGCCAGCGCCCGTCACCACGAGGGGCCCCTCCACCACCAAACCGCCCAGGACCCCTGGGGCCCTTTAATAATAGTGCTGACAGCCCTCAGGCTCCCAGCCGCCCAAACAGGGCCCCTCCTAGCATCCCTAGGTGAGAGCAGACATCCTCTCTCTACTTCATTATGTTTATCTTTAAAATGCATTTTCAATAAGATTGATGGTCATTTTTTTCTTGTTTAAAGTAGAGAAGCAACTACAAATTATAGATTTTCCTTTAAAAGGACTTTGATGCTGACAGTCTTTTATTTATTCACTTTTTGTTTAAAAAATCTATATTGCCCATTAGCGCATAGATTAGAACACTATTGCTTGGAGTGTGCTTGAGTGTGACCTCTGAAAGAAGTCACCTTAAATCCACTGAGTGACTCCCATCTCGTGTCAGCACTGAATTCTTGTTAAGTTTTTCTGTAATCTCTTATTGCTTTTAACCTAAAACTGAACAATCCACAAACTGGTCGAGTAAGATGAAAATAGGAAACATCTGTTAGAAAAAAATAAGGTTATTTAGTGATAATTAGTCACATTTTCTGAACCTTTATTATTTTTCTTGGTCACACTTTGAGAAAAAGATATATTTACATATCTGTGTTTGACTGTAAATATGATGCTATCACTTAGCTAGCTAAGTTAGCTTGACACAAGAGCTAGAAATCTTCGAAACAGATAAACTGATCTTATTTTAAAAAACAATTCACAATGTTAATTTTGGTTTGATTTGTGCAATAGGAAAGATTTCAAAGGATGTCTGCTTTGATCATCTGTTGAAGCTATTAGCCTGACTTTATTTTCTCCCTTCTTGTCATTGTGCTAAGCTAAGTTAACTCGCAAATTGTTGTAGCTTCACAGATAACTTTAGTTAGATTAGCAGAGAAATAAAATGTAGGGAAAAAAAACATTAATCATTTTCTGTGATGCTTTTAGGTGTTGAGCATTGAAAAGCTGTGCTTTATTTGAGAAAGACAAAATAAACCAGCTCTCATACACACAGGCTGATTTTTCAATTTGACATTTTAATTACACGTCCAAGTCACGCAGCCATTTTCTATTGCAGTAAAATAAATTCAGCACTGATAATTTCACTACACACACACACAAAAGGGGAAAAAACAAGATTGATATTGCACACTTAAGTGAGGCAGAACAGAGCAGTGCTCAGTTTCAGCTATGTGCATCGTGGAGAGATTTGGCCCAATATGTGGAAAAGCAAAAAATAAAATGTATGAGAATTTTTTTTACATGAATGCTGCTCAGTATAATCCAGTCAGCCTCTCCCCTGCAGCATCTGTCATTCTCTTCCTCCGCCATTTGCTACTGAGGCTGGTAGGAGATGTGAATCACTATAGTAACAGGGACGCTCAGCATAATGGTCACGTTCATGGTTTTTCTCTACTAAGATGATGGATATAGATGAGTATTAGTGCAACATACGGGTTCATTGGAGCATACAT
>JBAMHX010000009.1:4841259-4856598 GCA_037177515.1 Pseudomugil tenellus | reverse complement strand
GCGCCATCCCCCTCAGGGGGTGGGGGGGGGGGGGGGGTGGGGGGGGTGTTTTTAGGGGTGGGGGAAGGAGGGTTGATTCGGAAAACGGAAAAATTTCCCCCCCCCCCCCCCCCCCCCCGCCCCCCTTTCTTTCATGGAAGAAAGAAACCCCTGTTTATATTTCAGTAGTTTGCATTAGTTATTAGGAATAGCTAATATATAAATACTGAGTACTTTAAATGCTTCTTTTATTTTCTGTATTGGGACTTTTTTTTTTTTAAACCAAAACTAGTCTGGTTTTATTGTTGAAAGAAATCTTTTTTCACATCTCCAGATTATCCTGCGGGAGCTGCACCTGGTGAAGTGAAGTCATCCAAGAATCTGATTGGATCTGCAAAAGGTCTGATTTAATTTCTATATGCAGATTAATACAATAAATCTAAACTCAAATAAATGATCTTACAAACTGATGCTTTGTTTTTAATCATTTTCTCCTCAGATGCCATTTTGAATATTGTAAATGTTGCCGTCACTGCTCTTGGAGGAAACTCAGAGATGAATGGTAAGGCCAACACATTTCCCATCCCCCCCCCAGCCAAAATCTTTTACCTTTTTAGTGTCAACAATGTCAACCAATATGTTTGCTGCTGTACGTTGACAGAAAGTGGCATTAAGTTTACCGTTTAGTTTGTAGCTTCTCATGTTTTTTTTCCTGTTCATGTTGTCAAGGCAACATTTCATCTCAGGAAATGCACATGACTGAGCCATCAAAGCAGCTTGAAACCACCTCTGAAACTGTAACCGCTGACCCACCATCAGAGTGAGTATCTGTCATCTATTTTGAGAGTGTTTTTGTTGAATATCAACTTGACTTCTGGTGATGCTTAACAACCAACTAGTTCACTGAACTAGTGAAAAAATTCCTTCAAAGATAAAAGATCTCTGAGCTCCTTTATATTATATGTAGTTGCACTCAAAACACACTGGTCACTTAATCAGATCCACCTTATTAGTACTGGGTTAGACCCCGTTTGCATTCTGAACTGTTTTAATTACATGTTTCAGAAACGTTTCTCAGGGATTTTGCTTCATATTGAAATGAAGCATCACACGATTTGATCCATGATGAGTCTCCTGTTGCACCACATCCCAAAGCTGCTCTATTAGGATCTGGTGACCGTGGAGGATATTGGAGTACAGCAAACTCATTATCATGTTGAATAAAGCTGTTGGAGATTATTTGTAACATGATGCATCATCCTGCTGGAAGTTTTCATCAGAAGATGCAACACTGTGCTCATAAAGGGATGGACATGGTCAGCAGTAATACACAGATATGATGTGTGTGTGTGTGTGTGTGTGTGTGTGTGAGATTGGTGGCACGGTACCATAGTGTGCTAAAACAATTTTCCCCACACCATTACACCACCACCCACCGTAGCTGAACGATGCAGGATAGATTCATGCCTTTGTAATGTTCTTTCAAATTATGAGCCTACTGTCTGAATGTTGAAGCTGAAATGGAGACTCATCAGACCAGCAACATTTTCCATCTTTGTTTCCAGTTTTGGTGAGACTGTGTGAATTATAGCCCCAGTTTTTTGTTGAAGGCTGACAGGATTGAAGTCCAGGGTGGTCTTCTGCTCCAGTAGCCCATATGAGTGGGAATCTTCAGGCATGTCATGGTTCAATTTGATTGCAATGCAGAAGGCCATGATGTAACGACGGAATGATTATTAATTCAACTTTTTCCCTTTCTTGTAATTGTCGTGACAAACAATAGAGAAGAAAACTGCTGATTTATTAGTCAATGCAGGTTTTTATTGGAACTTATAGCAAATTCTTCTATATTTAATTGTGAACAGTTTCTGTCTAATGTCCTTCACACAGCTGACTGGGAGCCAGGTGATCCACATCAGTTTTTTTTTTTTTTTTTTTTTTGCGTTCACTAGACTTTCCGAAAAAAACAAACAAACAAAAAAAAACACAAAGCCACCCCCAGGAGCTGAAGCGCTTTCACACCCCGGCTTTTAATGTAGGTGATGCTGGTCAGAATTCATGCTCAGCCATCATGTCTGTTATGCAACACTTCAGACTATCAAAGTGCTGCCCTTCCACAAGTTTTCCCTTTTCTATTCTTCAGCATTTTCTTATGAAATAAAAGTTCAAACGGATTTTTCCTTTTTAAGCAGTCGCAGTTTTAAAGTCATCCACATCAGCGGTTTCTAATAAACGTAGACCAGTTACCATGTCTCGTTCAAAGTCACTTCAATCTCTTTTCTTCCTCGTCCTGATGCTTCAGGAGTCGCCTCCATGTCTCCATGACTAGGTGCATCCAGTTTCTGTCATGTTATTGGCTGATTAAATATTTGTGTTAATAAGCGGTTGGAACAAGTGGACCTAATAAAGTGGCCAGTGAGTGTGTTTTTTATATTTAATAGGTGTGATTTGTGAAATAATTTCCATTCTCCCTGCTGGTGTTTGTCATGTTTCTCGAAAAACATGTAAAAACAGCAGATATTTTGGTTGTTGACCCTTCAGGTCACGCCACAACTCTTTACTGTATCACATCTTGAAAAGAAGATGTTGCTCTTCATATAACGCATTGGTCTACTTGTTTTGTTTGGGTCAATTTCTTGCTGTAATCTCCCATCAGGCCTCAGGTCAGAGACTGCTGCCTTTTCATCTTTCTTTAAAATCCCCTGATACACTTTGGATTTCATCATTTCATCAATAAGTCTAAACCATCCAGGCCTGGAGGTGCCGTTGCAATCTTCTCAATGCTTTATATCGAACAGAATGGTTTGCTGTTGCTGTGCAGCTGCTTTTCCCCTCCAAAACACATCATTTCATTAAAAGTATATTCATATTTATTTAGTAAAAGCAACATAATACACAATTCTCAGGTACATGCTTATGAACAGAAAGGAAATGTTTATTCCAAATACAATATCTAATTGTCTGGATCAACAGAAAAATTTCTACCAAGAAGCTAAGTTTGTGTCATCTGCTAGTACACCGTCGTCTCAAACTCTGAAGATCATCTTGCTGTTTTTATTAACTTGATTTATTTTTTTAACATATTTAATCTTTTTCTACTTAACTTTTTGGCTACCGCAGACAACTTTTGACATCTCTTCAAATCCGAACGCTGATTGCTAAAGACGTCTAACACTCTCTGTATATGTACAAAGAAAGCCAACTTGGCTGTGTGAGTGTGTGTGTGTGTGTGTCAGACCATATATATTCGCTCCAAGCGCACTCTAAGCGTGCACTCTGTGCATTGTTATCCCGAAAACACCCGGCCAAGTGGGCCCTCCATATCTGTAATCCCAGAATTCAGTGTTCTTGGGCTTTCCGCTGTAACAATGGCTGGCAGCCAATGAGTTAGATGTGTTGAGATGCTCTAATTGCATTTTCCAAGCTTTGTCTGTGTCAGATACTTTTTTTTAAGGTCATATGAATCTTTTAGTTAACACATAACGCAGAGCAATCTTTCTGTGAAAAGCAAGCTTTCTATTAGTAACCACTGTGTTTATATACAAAGTAGGTGAATAAATACATTTAAATAGCAATATTTCTTATGTCTCACACTGCCTTTCATAATACATTTCTAAATGCATAAAATATCTTTGAGAAATTTTAATTAATTACAAACAAAGACATAACGGATGTATCAACTAAACAAGTTAAATGAGACAAATACTGATGTAGTATGTAAAGCTTTAGCAGATCTTTTCCATAAAGTGAGGCGTTGCCATGCAGAGATGCAGTCTGGACCATGTCTAGGTGGCGCAGAGATGCAACACTTAGACATATAAAAATGACATTTTAATGATTCTGACAGGACGAGGCAACAGCATAGACGATCATTTACATCAGGGGTGTCAAGCTCCAGTCCTCGAGGGCCACAATCCTGCAGGGTTTCCATGTATCACTGCTCCAACACACCTGAGTCCAATCAGCCAATCATTGTGGAGAACTTAATTAGCTGCTGGATCCAAGCCAGGTGCATGGAAACGGGGATACATTGAAAACCTGCAGGCCCCTGAGGAATGCAGTTTGACACCCCTGATTTACATGATCACAAAGGATACAACCGAGCTTGCTAGAGCCGATTTTAACTATGTTCCGAAGTTGATTATAAACAGGAAGTGATGAAGCTAATAAAATGCTGACTGACTCATGGAAACCCAAGAATTACATTTGCAAAAAGGGTTTTACTGGAGGTGACAATAACTCAAGATGCTGTACTTCACATCATATGCTGACCGCTCAGAGAGCTTTTACACTACACGTCACATTCATCCAGTCACACACACTCGTTCAGCACATCTAGCGTTAGCATGCTAAGTGTGTAACTATCACACAGCGTTCATACTCTAACGGACGCATCAGGAGGCAGTATGTGTGTCAGTGTCTCTTTCTGCATATAGTCTGGAGAAACCAGACATAAAACGGGCTTCCACGTGATCCAACAGCTAACAAGATCAGATCCCAGAAAACCAAATGAGTTATTTGTCTAGTTTGTGAGGTTTTATTATTTTTATTAATCTTTTAGATATTTTTGATGAAGCTGAAGTGACCAGTGACATTTACTGGTTTTGAACCTGTATATTTATGTCTAACAACACTGTGTACTTTTGCCCCTCCAGACTAGACAGCGATAATGTACTGGTTCTACCAGAGTCTGCAGTCCCTCCAGCTTCAGAGATCCTTCCACCAGAGATACCTACTACTGACGATGATGAACAACACCTTCCCCCAGCGGAGGAACAAATAGTCATCCCTTTAGAGAAAGAAGAGGAAGAACCAATCAGCTCTACAATCATTCTCCTGGAGAAGGATGAAGAGTTGGATGACGACAAAGAGAAAAAGGCTCATCAAGAACGACACGAGGAAAATGTGAAGTATTGCCCTTCGCTTGCTTCTCTTTGGTCTCCACGCTCATGCGCTCCTTCCCTCCAGGAGCATGTCCAGCAGCAGTGTTCAGCCTTATTGTCCAAAAGGAGGAAATGTCAAAGTATGGACAAAAAGCCAAACATCTCTCCCATTCAGAACCCCACTTGGCTCTTACCTCCTCCCCCCTCTGCCTGCCCTGAGCCTCATTCGAATGGTGGTGAAGTAAAAGAACAAACCTCTGAGCCGGAGCAGGAGAGCGAAGTGGTGCCGCAAATGCCACAGCCGGCAGGGAACTCGGAAGAATCCATATCCGAAGCAGTTTCATTGGAGCCAAGTCAGAGCGTGAACCTTCCCCAACCCAGTGCCAGGGAGTCATCCTTTGTCAAACTTACACCTACTGAGAAAATGCCACAGCTGTCTGAGGAGCCAGGCCCAGAAAAGAGCCAGGATATGCTGGCTGAAGAGAAACACATTGAGCCTTCAGCCACTCTGAGCAGCTCTACACATGATAAACTCAGCACCAGTGTCTCAGTGGAAGATGCATCAGAGGTACCAACAGAGGAGAGGCCTAACGTTGAAGTGAGCACCCCCACCCAAATCCAGGATAAAACAGATGCTCTCCTTGTCCTGCCCACTTCCTCTTACTTAGAGCATCAAACTGTTCCACCAGCTGTTCCTGAAAGTGGCTCCACCTCCCCTGAAGCAGGCCAACCTTCTTCGGACACCATCGCAGAACCCGAGCCTCCTGTGGCTGTAGGAGATATGAGAATGGAGGATCTATCAGAAGACCCGTCGACTTCTTCAGACAGCAATGGCCAGTTGTTGAGCCCTTCCTCCCCAACTCCTTCTACGCCTACCTCATCATCGCTATTAGATATTTATGCAGAACCTTTTAATGTCACGGAACAAAACGGGAATCAGGTGCATGGTTCCAGCCAGAAGGAATCCGTCTTCATGAGACTAAATAACCGCATCAAGGCCCTGGAGGTGAACATGTCACTCAGCGGGCGCTACCTGGAGCAGCTCAGTCAGAGGTGAGGAAGACCAGCTCACAACATCCAAACAAAACAAACAAAAAAAAAAACGCAACATGGTTTTAAGATTTCTTCCCCCTTGATTCAAGGTATCGGAAACAGATGGAAGAGATGCAGAGGGCTTTTAACAAAACCATCATTAAACTCCAGAACACTTCCAGATTAGCAGAAGAGCAGGTAACCATGCTGCAATGTAGTTGTGCTTTTTTTTTTTTTTTTTTTTTTTTACATTTTTATTAATTTTTCTTTATTTTGTATGCAAACAATTTTAAATTAGTGCACATAGTCAGCTGGTTACAGACCGTCCTCCTTTTGCCTGTTATTCAGTAATAAAAACACTTAAAATAGAATAAAAAGGGAAAAAAATCAAACATTTTCATAAACAAAACTGAGAGTTGCTCAAACTAGTTGTTTGAAAACAATAATATGAAATTGGATCGAAAGGCGACGTGCATGGAATCCAGAAGTCTCAGCAATTTACAAACTTGTCAACATCCAAATAAATAAAAACACTAAATACAATCCAATTTACGGGCCACAGTATTAGTATTAGGGCCACACGGGAAAAAAACATTTTGGAGGTTTTTTTTCCTCCCTTCCTCACTTTGAGAATAAAATCGAAATGACGAGAATAAAGTTGAAATACAGTCTCTTTAAAGTGCAATACTTATTATAATGCTGTGTTTATGTGCTAATATGGAATTTCCTTGTTGATGAAGCCCACTCTAAAGTACAAGGTCACTAACTCATCCACACTAGGCATTGTGTTTTAGAAAAGGATAACGCTGGTTCACATTAATCTGAAAGAATCGAAGACAACTTTTTTTTTCTTTTTTACTTTATTCTCATCCTGTCGACTTTATTCTTGAAAACTGTATTTTGACTTTATTCACGTTCTTTTGACTTTATTCTCGAAGTGAGGAAGGGAGAGAAAAAAAATCCTCCACATTCTTTTTTAGCCCTAATACTCCGTCGTACCAATTAAACAATATGGATACAATAAAACAAGCAGCAACCCACAGCAATATAACTCATAACTATAAAATCTGAAAGGGATTAATCTGTTCAAAATGCATTTATTAACAGCTCTCCTTTCTCTTATGTGCTGTCAGTGTGAGAAATCTTTTACAGTTTTTAAACTTTCTACTAATCCAAAATCTTTCATTTTCTTTAAGATGCTGTCTGATTTATTGACAACATAACAGCCAACCAATGAAATATCCGATAGGAGTGTTTAGTTTGGTTAGTTTGTCTTAAATCCAAATTGGCAAGAACTTGACCTGAAGCTTCTTTCCTGCAAATGTGTTTTAGAAGGTTTTAACAATGCTGGGTGCTTTCCACCTTGTGACATGTTCTGCCTTAACACAGCGCCCCAGTTACGCTGAATCCTCTTGGTAGGTTGTTCAATCTGCTGTTTCTCATAGGACCTGCGTCAGACCGAATCAATTCAGTTGCTGCAAGGTCAGCTGGAGAATGTGACTCAGCTGGTTCTCAACCTGTCGGCCACAGTCAGCCAGCTGCAGAATGAGGTAGATCCAACGCTCCAACACTCCCGCTGTCATCTGTAATCAGTGTGTTTTCCAGCAGGATTGCAGCTTTACTGGTTCTTTTCCACAACAGGTTGTGATGCTTGAGGAAAATGTGTTGTTGTGAAATTAATATTTGATTTCAGGGTACATCATTATATCGTTTAAAGGGAATACTGTAAAAATGACAAAGATGTGAAATTGTGTGCATGTGCAGAACTTTTTCTTTGCCAGTATTTTTTCTGTCTGAGATTCTTTTCTGATCCGTCTTTTTTGTAGGTGTCAGACAGGCAAAATTACCTGCTGCTGTCTGTGGGGTTGTGTCTGTGTCTCGGCTTTCTGCTGTGTGTCAACCACCGCCACATCACTTTTCCTCCAACCACAGAACCAGAGCCCCCCATGCCCAAAAGCTACACCTACTGCTACCCTGAAAGGTAAGATGAAGGTTTTTAAGTTCAGTCAGCCCATAAGATGGAGTAACAGTAAGCAGGCTTCCAAATAAATGTTTAGTTATAACTTGTAACATAAATCAGCGCTATTTTTTGTTTAATGCTGAAGAAAAAAACCCAGAAGCATAATAATAATAATAATAATAAAATTATTATGATAATAATTTATTATTATTATTTATTTTTTCCCATTTGTATTCATTATGAGGCTGATAAACACCAGATAAAGACCAGGATCAGAAAGAATATCAAATAAATTAGTTTTATGATATCTTGCTAAGTTAGCATCAGTAGCTAGTGATTTCCAACGTTTGCTGTAAAAAAACCATGGAAAAAATATTAGACCACCTTTATTTTCCAAGTAAATATACCTTTAGTTGCACGTGGTACAACTAAAGGTATATTTGCACCACGCAATAAAAATGAACATGACATTTTTTTTTCCATCACTTCATTTGGCGTATAAATAAACGTTTACTACTGAAGTTAAGTACTTTACAGTAAACATTAGCTGATGCCAAAGGATCAGCTGTTGGGCTATTTGTCCTTTCAGTTAATATTTACACTGTCTCAGATGTTTGCAAACGGGACCCATACGTTTCTGTCTGGCCTCTGTGTCACCGTTAGTCCCACAGTTTGCACTCCTGTGCCAGGACATTGTTAGGTGTTTAGTAGCAGTGTCAACATGGAGTGTACCGCTGTCTGCTGATTCTTCTGGTTCGTAGTCAGGTCTGTATTTGTTGTTCCAGGTGCGACAATGACTTTCATCTGTTTACCTGCTCAAAGTGCTTCCATGCAGATACACTAATGCAGTTTCTGCTCCTTTGATTTAGGAAAAAGTGTTGAAAGAAAATAGTCAAATTGATTAAAAAAAAAAACAAACTGAAGGTTATGTCAGTAAAACCTATATGCTTAGTTTAGTTCATGGTTGCAGAGGCTGGAGTCCATCCCAGCAAATAGTAGAAGCAGGTACATCCTGGACATGTTGCTAGTCCATCACGGGGCCATTTCAGCTCGTTGCTCAGAATAACTCATTTTCTTCTGGATTTCTACTTTTATTACATTGCAGTCATTTATCAGACGCTTTTCTCCAAAGCGACTTAAATCTTAGAGTGAGAACAACACAAGCACTAAATGAAACAGTAGAGTAGATATTATAGATCATTTGCAGTCAAACTGCTATAAGTCTAGTTACCTGCAATGCTAGACGCACAGATTTTTTGTTCCTGATGTCATAGGACTGAATTCTTACAAAGAACTAGAACAAATTTCTCAAGTTAGTATAATTTCTATTTATCGCAACTAAGTGCAGAAATGTTGCTTAAAGAGCTGCGTCTTTAGCCTGCTTTTGAAAGTAGATAAGGACTCTCCAGAGCGAACAGAGTTTGGCAGTTCGTTCCACCACCGAGGAACAACAGAGGAGAAGAGTCTCGCTTGTGATTTAGCCCCACGTAGTGATGGGAGTGCTAGGCGTCTTTCACTGGCTGAGCGCAACTGTCGAAAGGGAGTGTAGCTCTGGATTAATGAGTCAAAGTAGACAGGAGCCATTTGTGTTATTGTTTTGTAAGACAAAAGCAAAGATTTGTATTTGAGTCCGATCGTATTTAGCATCTGTTGACCGGGCTCAGCCACTTCTTTCTCCTGACTCCACTTAACGGTATACGATAGTACTTGGTCTTGAACCGCTTGTTTTTTAAAAAAATTAGATGTGTAGCCGACCACAAAGATTTGTATTTTATGTGTGCGGCAACTGGGAGCCAGTGCAGTGCGATTAGCAGCGGAGTGACATGAGCTGGTTTTGGTTGGTTAAAGACCAGACGAGGTGTGTTTTGGATCATCTGCAGAGGTTTAACAGAGCATGCCGGCAGGCTGCCAGTAAGGAACTGCAGTAGTCAATACGACTATGTCATGCCTCATGAATTCTATATAAATAAAACAATAAATGTAAATAAAAAAACCTGTAGATATTTCATTAACCCTCCGAGGGCCAGGGGTCCATTTTGGAGTCATCCTCGCCAGGAAATATTTGTGTATTATAGCTCATCAAATGGACATCTTGTAAGTCACCATGATGAAATTCATATTCTTTCTGCAGAACAACCCGAACTTTTTTTAAAAAAAAAAAACAAGTTATAAATGTGTCAAATGAAATGAAATGAATCCATAAATGGAGAGAAATATATAAATTGAGATATAATGTTTACATATTATTATTATTATTATTATTATTATTATTATTATTATTATTATTATTATTATTATTATTATTATTATTATTATTAAAAACACGGCAAACTATGATCAACAACTTCTTGGACATTTTGAAAATGTTTTCTAAGGTCTTGGGGATAATATGGTAAAAAATTAAGACTCTTAATATATTAATGTATAAAAATAAATAAATGGCAAAACTCAATTCATTATATTTTGATATTTCTGTCTGCAATAAAACACGAGGTTGGTATTTTAAAATGAGTATCTTCCTTCTTTTGGACACTGAACAAAACTAGTACCTTTTCGAAACTCTAAATAAGAATAAGAATCAATTCTTATTATCAATATAGATATTTGCCAATTTCAGCCCAGTCAGCTCCATGTCATCACCTTTTCATCTGTTCCTCTCCATATTTACAATATACATTGTTGGTAATAATCCACTTTTGAGCTTCCTGTGCTAAAAATAACCTTCAGGCAATTACGATATTTTGGGGAAAGACATAAAATACGTCCAAGGCTGAAAAATCCAGTCGCTGTGAGACAGAGCGCAGCGCAGTTAGCTTGTCCCTGTCCCGTGTTGTTTACTTGCAGCCAAAGATGCGGTGTGACGGCTGAGAGAACTATCTGCCACACATTCTCCCGACGCTTTTTCATTTCCTGGTCGGCACGTTTTATTATTTATAAGTCAAATAAGACATCTATAATAAAATTAGCATCCAGTAACATACATAACAGCAAAGTGCGCAATTACGCACTATCCAGATGAAATAAAGTACCTTGATGTGGATTTAGAGCTCGATTTCAATCCCAGAAACAATAAACCAGGTCGGGGGATGAATTATCTTGTCTCATTTACTCTTTGACAAGACACACGATGACTCAAAGTCATACAATTGGATGTGGAACACCATGTGAGAAGCCAAGACTGGAGGCTGAATTTGCCAATAAGCTGTAAGCTTAGGCCTGGCCTGAGGCCTGGAAGTGTTACGCACTTAAAAAGACAGGTTATATCAACACAAGGTGTCAACGGCATTAAAGCTGGAAACTAGGATAGCCAAACATTCCAGACTTGTGTTAATAAGGCTTTTCCTCCTCAGTCCTTACTGTACTGTTTTCTCAGCAGGCAGTTCTCCTCCTGCGATGAGTCGAGCTTAAAGAGGAGTGCTTCTTATCCACTCATCCACTCTGATTCATTCCAGTTAGCTACCACTGAAGGTAAAGTCTGACCACATGAAGATTCAAGTGAAGTAAATAATAACATTATAGGATTTAAACTAGAAATGAACCTTTTTTCCCTTTTAAACAGGCCCAGAATCACATGAGGAAGAAACTCAGAGTCTTTGTGCAGCAAACAGAAAGGTGTGTGAGACGTAGAATATGACTTCAACTAGAAGGATGTAACAAGTAAAAGTCAACTTTGCTTTTGTCTCTTTCCTTTTCCCTCCTACTACTGCTCCCCAGAAGAGACGCCGTAAAATGAAACCTACAGACAAAGTAGAGACTCTGAAACCTTCACTCCAAGCGGCTCCCGAACTGTGCAGCGGAGCTGTGTGTAATGGTGTCGCCATCACTACGAACCCCACACTCGTCACAAAACAAGTTCTTCAGCCTGGCTTTAGACATTCTCCATCAGAGGGCAGCTCAGAGGGGTCCTCGCATTCAGACGACCCCTCCTTCTGCGGCATCACCGCAGCTTGCTCTCGGATCTGCGACGGCCTCCCTCCACCTAAGACTCGAGCAGAGAAGCGGGCGGTAAGACGCCGGCGTCCCAAGCCCAGCTCTGCGGTGGTGGGTTTGCTCCATGCTCCTCAGAGGGACAACGTTGAGCCGTTACCCATTACTATACAGGACATCTTAAAAAGGAAAACGGAGAAAAACTCTGGCACGTTTGTGGCGCTCACAGGACCGGTCTGACTTTGAAACAGACATAAAATACCGGGGTCGCCGTTCATTCCTGTGGCAGCTTCAACAAGACAATCTGTTCATTTTTCCTGATAATCTTGTTTTAATTTTCTCTGTTAAGTTTATTTTGGACATTTTTACTTGTCAAACTTCAACTTGAAGAAATTTCTTCCTGCTTTCCATTAAAGCATCTACTTTGTGTTACAGTTGAGCTCATTTTTCTCCCATTTGAGAAACTCATTTTATTCATTCAGACATACTTTTAATAGCAGCTTTGACTTGGTGGGGGGGGGGGGTATCATCTTTTTTTTGGCTCAATTCTTCAGATGTTTAACTTACTTTCTTCATAAGGCATTGAAAATTGATTAAGAAATGAATATTTTCTATACCACCTAATCTAATTGCGGGTAGCTGGAGTCGAGAGGCAGCTACACCCTGAACAGGTCACAGTCCATCGCAGGCAGAAGCGATGCTGAATAAAGTCAAATTAATTTAAAAAAGATTCATACAAGGGTGAATTTAACATTTTTGTTACTCTAATAAAATAACTGTAAACTGTAAAACACCAGTATAATGCATTTCCATACTGGTACTAGAGCCCAGTAAGCAATGGCAAAGTAGTGAAAAAGAGAATTTCTCATGGTTTATTGCTTAATGGCCACATTATCCGGTCCATCTTCCTAGTACTGGGTCGAACCCCCGTTTACTGTCTAATCTGCATTAATTCTCATCAATTCTACAAGTCAGTGGAAATATTGAGAGATTTTGCTCCACATGAAACATCACACAGTTGCTGCACATCCATGATGAGAATCTCCCGTTCCAGCACATCCCCAAGCTGCTCTGTAGGATGTAGATCTGGTTGCTGTGAAGACCATTGGAGTACAGTGAACTCATCATCATGGTGAAGAAAGCAGGTGGAGATGATGTGATCTGTGTGACATGGTGTATCATCCTGCTGGAAGTATCCATCATAAGATGCTACACTGTGTTCATAAAGGGATGGACATGATCAGCAGAAACACTCAGGATGTGTTTACATCATGACATATTGGTACCGGGATGTTTCCGCCCTTTCTCATTCTACCATCTGCATGTAGAGCTGAAAATGCTGGAAACATGAAACTCATCAGACCAGCAACATTTTATTGTTCGGTTGTGGTGAGTCCATGTGAATTGCAGCCTCAGCTTCCTGTTCTTATCTGTTGGAGTGGAACCGGTGTGATGTTCTGCTGTAGAACATCTGCGTCAAAGTTAGATATGTTTTGTGTTTAGAGATGCTGTTCTGCATGTTTAGGTTGCATCCTGTGCTTAACTTGACTTCCTGTCGTCTTTTTATCATCTCTAACTAACCTGTCCATTCTTCACTGATTGACATTAACAAGACATTTGATCCAGACAACTGCGTCTCTGGATACGTTCTCTTCTTTAGAACATTCTCTGTAAAGAGATGGCTGTGTGTGAAAGATTCAGACCAACAACAATGCTACGTTCACATTCCCTTAAATCTCTTTCCCTCATCAGCCTCATTTCAGCTCAATTCAACAAGTCGTCCTGACCACGTTAACATGATTAAATGCTTTTAATTGATGTGATTGTCACATTATCTTAGTGTAAACAATTAAACTAGTTCAACACAACACTCACCATCTGAAAGCTGCATCTAATATGTTCAGTCTGGTTTGTAACATCTTATTTTGGATTGTACCCAAAGCAGCTGCTCACAAATAGTTTAATTGAAGTCATTTTCCATTTTCTTTTTGCAATAATTAATTAAAGGTTATTTTTATTCAATTAAAAAAACTAGTTCATGTGTAGTATATATTCGAATTGAATGTTTAGAGATAAAACTAAAGTCTTTATTTTCATGTGGACAACGTGAAGTTTTCAACTCTAATCTGTTTTTTATGTTATTTCTGTACAGATTAAACCCAATTTACAAGGATTACACACAGTACATATGCAAGTATGTCAGCGTATTTAGCACACATACTGGTGATATGATGTTATTCTGCTGTGTTCAAATAACTGCATTATGCCTCCGATGTGCTGTTGGTTATCTGGACTACATTAAATGCCCAGAATGACCAGATCCATTTACCGAGACCTCTGCAGGCGCTCTGAGCCTGGAGGGAGGGGCTCGATAAGGGAATTTGTTCTAATCCAATATCAGCTCTGAGAGAGATGGTGCAACTCACAGAGGTCTGAGCTGCAAAGCCGTTACTCATACATACATTTACCTCATCATTTCAGCAACGTTTTAATAGAAGCTTTCACTGTAATTTTATATAACAAGAAATGAAAAACACTCCCTCTAATTTGTAAACCGATTCAAGCAGCAAAATGTAAGTTCATTTTTCACCATCTGTTTATTTAAAATACCAAGTTCTTCAGTTTCTGCATCAGTTAGAAACTTTAGTTTAAAATAATTTACTTATTACTTTACATCTAGAAAATGCATTTAAGACTACAGCTGATAGAGAGACTTCATTCAGGACTGAAATGAATCTTTGAATACTGGGATGAGGCTAAACCCAAGTCTTTGAACTGGAAGCTCCCACATCTTCAGCTATGTTGTCAAGGTAACCGAAACTTTTATCTTATTTGGAGCTAGATGGAAGTCCTGGCTGGTATTAAGAACCAGAAAACAAGAAGTTCCTCTCCCAGTACACTGTGAAAAGCTTGGGTTAGTATTGGCATGAAGAGGAACATTGTGAACAGCGTATGACTGTAAGTACTGCAAGCCAACCTCGGCATTAAACAAATAAATAATAATACTAAGGTTAGGGCATGTTTCAGTGGGTAGCACCCCCCTCTGCAGTCTGTAAACATGTGGGAATTGATGAGACCAGTTCATGTGGACTGTTGTCCCATTCTTGTCTGAAATAAGATGCTGCTTTACATACAGAGACGGTTCCTGGTCCCAAATACTTCTCTACTGATGATGTATTCAACATGCTGAAATATGCAAGATTTTCCCTGAAAAAGATCCAATATGATCCAAAGCTTAACATACAATTTAAACATTTATTGAGCCTCAAATAGGTTAATTCATCTCTTATTTGATTTAACTGTAATATTTTGCTAGCGCCGTATGTTTGTAGATGTAGATTCAGCAGGTTTCATTTACAGTACGGACAACTGTTGGATGCTACAGAAGAAAGAAAAATACCTGCAAAACAGCTTAATTGGATGTAACATAAAGCCTTTTACCAAGCAGTAGGACATCTTTCCTTTTTATGAAGCTGATAATGTATTAGAAGTGATGCTGAAAGAATAACTTATTCAATCAATATAAAAAGTATCCATGCACACATTTATTGATATATA
>JBAMHX010000009.1:4827232-4837394 GCA_037177515.1 Pseudomugil tenellus | reverse complement strand
CATGAAGGGACAAAACATTAAGACATACAGACATGGTACGAGGTCATAACCCGGGGAGAATCTCTCCAGAGATCTGTTGTCACACAGAAGTCTGGAACTATTCTGCCCTCGTCACTTAGAGGAACCTTTGTTTAAAGACTTTGGTTATGTGCGTCAATCTGGAGCTGTTCTTATAATATGACAACAAAACGGAGGTCTCATCTAAACATTTTCCTGATGGAAGGATGCTGGCCATGCAGATGGTTGACTAAGGTCAAGGTAATTAGGTTAATATATGAAATTTCCCCAACACCACACATATATGCCAACATAATACCACTTAAAGAATTACCTTTTGTAGCAAAACACTATTTTTTTCTGTCAAACTGTGTCATCTGTGGCATCTTGTTATTGATGCAACTAATGAGGATGGAAAAATGTTTGCTAAATGGTCTATTATGTGTATTTACAGCACTGGTTCATCCTTTAATTTAGATGTCTCATTATGGTTGAATGGTTAATGGCTAAACATATAGACAAACATATTCTACCTAAAATGATCAGTTATCAGAACTGGACTGAAAATTTGTGATGTCGGCCAATGTCAAAAGAAAATCTGCTTTAAAAGATGTATTTATCTGATTGCATAGAAAATATAAAGGAAAGACAAATGGCTCGTACTTTTTTAATGGTAAAAATCTTTTACAGGCCCCATTGTGAATCTCCCGTGCAAGCTTGATGCTATATTACCGTAGTACCTATTAATAAGTAGTAAAAATAGCCCATAGAGAGAAAGAAAAGCACCATTTCCACTTTACATTACCATACTATCTTCCCCAGCGTCCCGTGGCAGGATGAGGAACAGACATTTTAATGGAAGGTGGAAATGGAGCAGAAAGCATTGGAATTGGAAACCGATAAGTCTGTCAGTCGTAGTCTTGCTTGACTGTAGGCAAATCCAGCATTAACTAATCATGATTCGGATGTCGTAAGACAAATCAGGTCACCATCAGTTCACCCACTGAACAGTGTCACGTCTGTGTTTGCTTCTGTCAGTGCAGTCTTGTCATTTTAAAGGGCAAACACTCCGAGCTTCACCTTTTCCCCTCATCGTTGCCTCTCTTGCCTTCCCTTGAATCCACTTTTCCGTATTGACTCTAAACTTCAGCCCTACTTTTTTTCTCCCACACTGCTCCTACTCCTTCTCGACCACCTCCTTTCTGTTGCCTTCTTATTTCTTTCTCATCCCTTCTCCTTGTCAGTGTGGGAGGGGCTGGTGGAGGCTGTTAGCGAGGAGCTGAGGATCCCGTCGGAGGGAGCGCATGCGATTGGAGGAGAATAATCCTCTGAGTGCTTTGCTTTCTTAGATTTTCGTGAGAGGGGAGTAGAAGGGGGTTCTTTGATGCTCTGTGGATACCATTTGAGACCAAGGCATTAAATGCGGATTTACAATTTCTGTCACAGATTCTCCAACCCCCCATCTCTCTCAATACCCTCATTTCCCTCTCTCATTAAACTGCAACTCCAGTTATATTTAACTCCTTTTTTTTTCTCAGTGTTCTCTTGCCATAACAAACACACTTTTTGACAAAATCTTCTTCACGGTGGGTCCACAATGGTATTCTGACAGGGCCATTTAGCAGCGTGCTTAGCAAGAGGCAGATAAAATGTTGGCAGCCACTTGAAATCAATCCGGCCATGCCGTCCCCTCAGTAAGCCGCCTGTCACTAAGGTCCTATCCCAATGTGCTTGTGATTAAGCCAGCTGTATGGGACTGAAGTAGCCAGTCAAAAAGCTGCTGCAGTCGTGCCACATGTGATAAGTCTTTGGTCTGAGATGCACATATAAGAAAAACACCCCTCCAGGGAAGCTTGTGTTTAATGTTTTATAGGCTTATTTCCTCTGTGGCTCTGTCATCTGAGATTTGCTGCTGTCTGATGCAGCGCATGGAAACTAGAAGTGCTTCCTGTGATTGTAGCTCTTCTCACACCAAGATATGTGTGTGTTTGAGGGGGGGGGGATAGATAATGAATAAACATTTGAAATCGTCACTCAAAAATCCACCACTGACGTGAAAAGAGATGGATGTACAAAATCGAAGCAAAATTCACGCGGGTCGCACATTGTTCTCACGCAAAGACCACACGGCTGAAGAGCAGCTGACACACACACACAGATGAGATGTGACATGTTGACCAAATACAGGAGAAGATGCACTCCATTCAGCCTGGAGTAAAGAATGATCATGCATGACGTGCTCTATCGTAGAAGCATGTAGCCTAACCTTTCCTCTCCTGATGAATGAGTCAGAAGTCATATACCCAAAGGTGACTTTACACTGCGTGTGTGTGTGTGTGCGTCTCTAACAGCTGCCAAACTCTAACTGTAGACCTTTAATGGAACATGACATGGTGTTCTTTGTAATCTACAGTAATTTTTCATTATGTCTGACACAATGAAAAGGTTTTTAGTTTTAAAGACAGGAGATGTTGACTTATTAAAGAGGATTAAATCACTGTCACCACCATCATTACAACATACAGGCCGGAATTTGTCTTTTATGTCAGGTGGATTAGTCACCCTAATTGAAGCTGGGAAGCTGACCACGTCTCATCGGACCAGGAAGGCATCACCCAAAGGAAGGGATTACAATGTAGCATCTCTTCCACCTACATCTGTTACCGTGGATACCTTTTATTGGACTTAAACATTCATTAAAGTTGTGATGATGATGGTGACAAATGAAGGTGGACCTTACCTTGAATTGTGGAGCCAAAGATAGCTAGATAAGCAACATGGATCCCTAAGCTGGACTACATAAAAGACACAAAACTGACAAAAATTGAGTTTTTGAAAATCACCCATTGATTTAGTTATACACTGCAACTTTTTTTTTTTTAACTATTTCATGTGATATCTTCTGACAGTGGACTTTAGTTATTATAATATAATTTGGGTTGATTTATATTCATGTAATTTAAAACATGCCTCTTGTTTCATCTTGCAGTGACAGAAAGCTGAAAAACGGAAATCTGTTGTATTTTCACATAAGCCTTCAGGCTGATGTGCAGGATCCTGCATGCTAGATTTTTAACCGACTTCTTTATTAACTTGACGTAGTTTTATGTATACTGCACATTAAACAACTGGAAGAGGATTTTTTTAACCAGCAAGAAAAAAAATGCTGAACCAAATTCAAACTGGAACCAGAAACATGTTTATGATTATTAACAGAGGTATAAATGGTCTTTGTATAGCAGTACACTGTAGCACTGGGCAGGGTTGGGGTAAGGGCATCATAACGGATGCTAGTCAGTCATGTGAAACGCCCACCGGTTGAGAAATTCCCACTTTGGCTGAGGAATTCGTGCCATGAATTCTCCACAGACTTCTTATTCTGTGAACTTACTAATTAGGTTTTGCCGAAGGTTTTTAAATCCTCAGGAGCATCAGGCTATGCAGCTTTCTGTAGAAAGCACATTTTATCATTTTTAACAGTCAGAGATTAATCACTTGGTTATGGAAAGGGAACAGTTTGAGATGATGTTATATGCATATTATGGATTTAATCAGTTACAGTTTGATTCATTTTCCCTGTGTTAAAAGGAATTAGATGGGGGTTATGACCTTCAGTAGAACCAACCGTTGGCGTCGTGAATCAGGCAGGTGGTTTTGTTACCACATCTCTGATGTAAATAATATTTGTATATATTTGAGATGTTTTAGCTTCTGCATCAGAGAGTTGATACAGGATGCTTTCAGTCTGTGACCAGAACGTGATGTTCCCAGTGAACAGGTCAGGTTTGCACATTTGCCAATTTTATTTAGTCAATATGCAAAAAAAAAAAAAAAAAAGAGGTGAGAAAGCTTCACAAACAAGTACTACGCTGCACCATGAGCTGAAAGTATTAAATGGAATGAGTTACTTACAGAAACAAGGGAATTATAAATGTGAAGGTCATTTACTCGAGAGGTAGGACATCATGTGATTGAGGAGTGAAGGAGAGCCTCTCAGACTGTTAGAGTTGAGCCGATGGCAGACTCTTACATAATGCATTAATAATGGAAATACAAAGGGAAGTCTGGAGGGATGGATGGATGGGTGAATGAATCAGTGAATGGAAGGATGAATGAAGGAGTGACGGGTGTGCACCTTAAGCTATTTAACTGTATTAAGCAATAATGTGGGTTATATTTTATGTCACTGGCTGCTTTGTTTTTGGTTAAATTTCTTTCTCATGCATCTTTGCATGAAATTAGCAGAGTAACTTTCCCTACTTTTTGTCATTTTAATTTAATACATTTAGATTTTATTGGGATTTTTGCCATTAATTGCTGACTTTACTACTTTTTAAGCTTTTCTTTCTACCATCTGTAATCTTTTAATATTTTACATAAATCACTTTGAATGGTGTTGTACATGAAATTTGCTATACAAAAAAGTAGCTTTGTTAGGTTTGTAATGACAGTCTCATGTAACAATGCATTTAGATACATATACAATACATTTACATGCACATGCAAATCTGATCAAATAATTAAAGATCATAAAGACTGCACAATTCAAACTACTTCATCAGATAATGTAATTTATCAGATTATATTATGGTTTAACGCATCTAGAATTCTCCTAATTGCTCTGACGTGTTCATGCATGTAGACCTATATATCTAATTTATGTGGTCATTTTACATCTGCTCAGGTGCAAAAGTTACATCTGTCTAGTCTTTCAATGAAAAGGGAAGAAGTGTCGTCACAACATGAAAGGAACTTAAAAGTAAAGCATGATCACGTGCAGGCGCAGGAGATTAAAGTATAAAGTATAAAGCTTTTTATTGTAGTTTAGCAGCTAATGCTCATGCTACTATGTTCAACAAATACAGGATCTTTTGGAAGTAACAGGAAATGACATCACCACCCACATACTCTAGAATAAATCCAATAATGAACTAATGAATATAGACACAGATTTTTGAACATCATGTTTCACTGGTGCATGTAGATATTACTTATTGCAATTATTTTATCAGACATCTGATTTTGATGATCATGTAAATGAGCTCACTGCCTAAAGTCTTCTTATTTATCAGACCTCCTTGGAGCCTCAGGTCCTCTAGTAATGGCCTTTTAATTGTTTTTAAAGGTAAAAATCAAACATTCTGTGAGGCCTCCTTTCATTATTGTGGCCCCCGACTATGGGATAGCCTGCCAGAGAACATCAGGGCTGCAGAGATTGCTGATGTTTTAAAAGGAGGGTTAGTTTTAGCTTAGATTTCAACTGAATTAATTTTATCTTTATTCTTAATATTTTATATTATTAATATTATTTTACATATTTATAATATTATAATATATTTTTTATTAAATTAAATTATTAATTAACTTTTACTTTATCTATTTTTAGCAAATTTTCTGTTTATGTCCTGTTTATTTGTTTTATGTTCTAATCTGATCTTAATGTTTTATTTAAGGTTATTTAATTTTAGTTTTAACCCCAGTGTTCTCTTCATGGGGATCCTCCACACTGCGGATGCTGCCTGCTTGGTCTGGGGGTTGATGCCTTAGCAGGGGGTCCGACAGCCTTATGACGTATGGGAGGATCCCGGCCTGCCTTCACCTGGGTGCTGGGTGGTAGCTATGGCGGCGGCTCCTATTTATGGCTGGACCAACGCCTGGTGTGGATGGATACCAATGACATCATTTCCTCACATCAACATCTGCACCAATCCAGATAGTTCTTACTTCTAATTTGGACATATTTACATAGTATTTTAATTATTGTTATTATCATTATTATTATTTTAATCAAGGGACAGAAATCAGGGACTCACATTTTGAGGATGTGGGTCTTGTCTGTATGTGTGTGTGTCAGTGATCATGATGGGTCTTTTTTTTTAAATTGTTGTATTACTATAGTGTGCGACAGCATCTCTCATTTTAGATTATTTTATCATGTGAAGCATGTTTTGCCTTAGTAGGGAAAACACTTTATAAATAAAGTTTGATTTGCATTTCAGTATCTTAGTAAGAGTAGTTCATACATAGATGCAGAAAACTTTTTGTCTCTCTTAACAAGTTTCAATCAACACAATGTTCAAAGTGTGGCATAAGACCTACTAAATCATACTTATTAATGAATATTTTCCTTTATATGATAGTGTGAGAAGCAATTTTAGGGCCACTGCATTGACCCAAACACCCTGCAAACCTCAAGGGCTTGTCTCTCGATGGATATTGCCATAGTTACTCACAGTGGGGTTCCAGCAGATGAAGATGGGCTGATTATGATGATGGTGATGGTGTAGGTTG
Source organism: Pseudomugil tenellus (assembly GCA_037177515.1). Taxonomy (NCBI): domain Eukaryota; kingdom Metazoa; phylum Chordata; class Actinopteri; order Atheriniformes; family Pseudomugilidae; genus Pseudomugil; species Pseudomugil tenellus. Next base: position 4,831,106 of record JBAMHX010000009.1, on the reverse strand, counting down.
TCATAACTTTTCCCCAGGCTTTCAGATTAAATCTTCCATCATGGGTGCTGACCTCTGTCATCTCCCCTGGGGTGACTCTCACCAGGTGAGAAAAACACGCAACAAGGACCAGTTTGTATGCTTGCTCCCTGCAGCAAGGTTGTGTTTGGCTGATGTGTCTGTCCTTATTTTCTAAAACATAGCTGAGTTATTTTCTGCCTGTTGAACTGGAAACAGAGTTGCTAAGGTGAAAAGACTACAATGCTGGTTCTATTAATGAGGGTAAGTTGAAGAATACTGACTTCAGCTTTGGATCCACCTGTTAAAAACATTAATTTTCTATACTGCTTAATTCAACTCAGGGTCACAGGGAGACTGGAGCTGATCCCAGCTATTAGCAGGCAAGAAGGTGCAACTGGACTGGTCACCAGTCCATCGCAGGGACAACACAAGCGTTCCTGCCACACTTACTCCTAGAGTCAATTTAGAGGCCAATCAACCTAACATGCAAGTCTTTAAAAAGGTGGGAAGAAGTCAGAGTAGCTACCTGGAGAGAACGCACGCTAACACAGAGAGAACGTGCAAACTCCACACAGAAAGGCTACTGTCCAGACCCCTCCAGCCGAGGTTCGAACCAACAACCTTCTTGCTTTAAGGCAACAGTCTTAACCTCTATCTCACAGTGCAGCCTGTGTTAAAACATCGAGAAGAAAAACATTTAATAAAGCAGAAAGTCTCTTGTTTTGGAGACTTAAAAAGACAGTTGTGGACATGGATGTAAAATTGTGTAGGGATTGTACTAATGTCAAGTAAGTCCCGACTTGTTTCTACTTTAGCTGCTCTCTGTAGTTTAACTACAGCAAGGTATAACCACAATAAGTCACACCTTTATAACCCATATAACTGTTATGATTGGCCCTGCTCTTTCCTTTCCTTTCGTGCTTGCAGACTGGCTGTCCCAGCTGTCCCTTACTCTGTTGAAAATGCTAGCTGGACTAGCTAGTACCAAACAGCAATGCTAACGGTGGTTTTTTCTTTTTTTCAGGATGTTGGGAAAGAAAAGAAAGGTGAACATTAAGAGTCACTTTAGAGCGAGGAACATATAAGAAATAATCTCCCTAATCACTTTTGAGTTATTAATAAGGGCAATAACACAAAGCAAAAAACTTGTTTCGTCAGCATGAATAATTTTGTGAGATGACAGAACTGAAGCTACCTGATATTTCAGCGAGATGAGATGATGAAGCGAGTAGAGCACAACTAGTCTCTTCTCAGGCTTTTATAATACTATATAAAGAATATCATGAGTTTCCATTTAGTTTTGGTTTCATTTAACTTCAGTAAGAACTGGCGTTATAGCTCCTTTATTCTTCACTTTGTTTACTCAGTATTGAATAAATAGTTTATGAACTATTTGTTGCTGGCAGTAATAGGCAGTGGGTTTATTCTGCTAAAAACAGCTGCCTGCTGCAGCAGAAAATGACCTGAGACTAGTGAGAGTGAGCCAAAAACAATAAAGCTGCTAGCTGGATAATGCTAGCTTAGTGATGTAAAAATTCCTTGTGGGTTCATTACTACAACCAATTTAGCTATGCTAATGAGTTACAGGAGAGTACAATTAGTAAAAAGTACCTTCATTGATATGTATCTAGAGTGAAACAGAACCCAACAGTGCTTTCTGATCTTATTTTTATATAACCATCTCTTTTTCCCCTTTTCAGATGAAGCTTACACAGCAGAATGTACATGTTTACAAGTTTAATGTTGGCTTGTGTAAATAGCATGTTAGCTAGGCCTGGGCAGACTGATGCAAATATTGATAATATTAACACTAAGGCTAGTATCAGTATTGATCTGTTCCAGTGTGAGGATATTTATACTTTTCATGTAGAAGGTTTTGGGGTTAAAAATTTAAAAATCATTAAATGGCTCAAAAAGTATCGGTATCAGTGATACTTCATAAATAAATACTAAAATTTGCAGTATTATTGAATGTCAGCTATAGACGTGTACTGGAGACGGATTATTTTATTTTTATGACATCGAGGGTTGTAGTAGAGAATACATCCCTGTATGATTTTCTAATGAGCATACAAAACACATGTTTTCTATTTATTCTTTTACACAACTCCGACTGAATTGTATATGATGAGTTCAATAAAGATTCAACTCATAAAGATCACCATGAATTTATATCTTATATATGGTTAGCAGCTGAATAAAGTGTGATGAGATTTAATGTGGATCTTTTTCACAATATAAAATCTCAGCTTGTTATTTAATTAATTTCAGGCAAAATACTGATACAGTTTGTTTTAATACTATTCAGATTATCCTGATATTCCAATTAATGATAGTTGATATTTTTATTTACTGGAGTATGAAAATCAGTATACAGTAAACAATTGTGCTGGGTTTGGATTCAGTACCTGAAACATTTTTACTAGGGCATTATTTCACTATGCTGCATCATCTTTTCTTTTTAACACACTAAAATGCAGATTTATTATCCTTGACAAATTAGCGTGCAGCTGCAAATAATAAACAGTGCCAATGGAAACATCCAGTTTTGCGGTTGAAGTCTAAAACGGAGCAAATTTACAAACGTAGGCATAACCATCTCATTTTAGTCATGGTCCAAGCAAACCTGGAGTCTGTGTTGAGGAGCCAACAATAACATCTATTGATGATGATGAGCCTGAAATAAACAAATCCACAAGAGAGTTAATTTCTTGTTAGAAGGGATGTATGGGTATGAACCTGCTACATAAGTTGAAATACAACAAAATGCATTGTTTGACTCACATTAACACTGAAAATCATAAAAAAATATTCACACAAAAACAGAATTTGCAGTGGAAGGTGATAATAAATCTCAGCTAGGCCTGACAGATACAGCCAATAAAAAAAAAATATTGTGATATATTTTGGCTTTACAATGTTTTTCAAATTTAATTTCAAACACTAACTAAATGATAAATTAATCAAAGAATAACAATAAGTAGGATTTCAGAAAACTGTAGTAAAAATGAAAAATTACAATTACCTTCTTTATTTTGAACCAGGAAAGTGTATTCATACACTTTAATTAATTTATTTTTGTGTGTTTCTGGTTTGAATTAAAATTCATGGTTATTATTTTTTATTTATTTTGCTCGTTCATCTCTGGTACTCCTAACAGTTGCTGATTTAGCCTTCCACAGGGTGGCAGATATTCTTTATATTACTGTACAGCTGCAGCAGTTGTTTTCTTTTTGCTTCCGTTTCCTTTCTATTGTCTTTCTTTCACAGACATTGAAAAAAGTGGGTTGTGAACCGTTTCTTGGGAACACATGGGTGTGGGTCAAAGCATCTAGTTCGCAGTGATAACTTAGATGACTTCGGTCGGTCATTCATTGTCAATTCCTATTATGTCGCAGGTAAAATAGAGCTCAAAGGGTAACAGTAGGTGGAGCTGCTTTATTGTTTTACCACATGGCAAAACTAGGCAACAAAAAGTTGAGCTTAATGGAACTTAAATAAATGTTATAGCATATTTCACCACGATGTCCTCACAGTTTTAATGACGAAGACAACATAAACTGGGCAACATAAATAGTCCAGGCCAGTAATAGAGTTAAACAGTCGATCATAGGTTTTTTACACCATATACGCAACAGCTAAAGAACTTGCAAAATGCTGACACAAATAAAAATGAGACACATAGGGGGTAGGCCATAGAATGTATGGGGGGGAGGGGATACCTAGGTATCATGTTGTGGTCCCTGCTCCTCCGTTTTAACTACAGACAGCACACCTCACAATCATTAATGGGTGGAGGGAGTGGGGAATGACAGGGTCATTTTACACCCCCATTCCCTGGGCCGGGTCTTGGTTGGGCCTCGGTTGGGGCGAG
>JBAMHX010000009.1:4798979-4813013 GCA_037177515.1 Pseudomugil tenellus | reverse complement strand
TCAGTTTTGTTCTTTTCCTTAACTGTTCTTTTTATTATGCATTGGCAGGAACTAGTGTGTTTGTGTGTGTGTGTGTGTGTGTGTGTGTGTGTGTTTGTAGTTGTTTAATTATATACACGACTCCAAAGTCGATTATTGAACTGCGGCTTAGAGTGTCCTGGTGCCAGATGCACATATGGACACGCTTATGGTCAAACATGGTGTTCTTTAGGGAAACCACTCTGGTTTACTCTCCTCCAGGTTTCACTGTCATTACCCATGGCGACATTAAAGTTTCCCTGCAGAACAAAGGAGTCCTGGAGAACAAAGCTCTCCAACAATCCCTCGAAAGAATCCAAAAAGGGTGGGTACTCTGAGCTGCTGTTCGGTCTATGAGCACAAACAACAATCAGGACCCATCCCCCCACCCGAAGATGGAGGGAGGATACCCTCTCATCCACCAGGGCGAACCCCAACATATAGGTATTATGCTAAGGGGCAATGAGTGTCCCCACACCTGCATGCTGCCTTTCACCAGTAGCAACTCCAAAGTGGAAGCTGGCCAACCCTTCGCAAGGAGACTGGTTCCAGAGCGCCCAGTGTTGAGATGATTCCAACTAAATCTAGCTGGCCTCACAGGCTCCTTCCAAGCCAGAGAGGTGATGTTCTACATTTCTAGAGCCATTTTCCTGAGGATCAAACCGCCAGGGTTCCTGCCTTCAGCCGCTACCTGGCTTACAGTGCAGCCAAGCCCTACAACCCATGTAACCCCTTCAAGCTGAGCCTGTCCATTCTAATTATTCAGATATTTTTTCTTTACTACTTAGTCCAGTTCAAGGGCTTGAAGAAGGTGAAGTCTATCCTGGTAAATAGTAAACAAGAAACAAGGCAGACCCAAGACAGGTTACCAGTGCATTGGACCGCCAACACAAACAGCCACTCATGCTCAAATTCATTCCAGCTCGCCTAACATGCATGATAAACAAGCTGGATGGGGGACTGAATGGCTGTGGTTTTGGGTCCCCATATAGCAACACCAGGCCTATCTAAATATGCTTGATAGGTCCAGTTAAAATAAATGAAACCACTAAGTAATAATTATGCCCTATTTGTGTGTGTAGATCTATTGTAGTTTAGAAAATGTTAAGCAATTTTAATGTTCTTTCCCTGGGTATAAAAAATAATTGAGAATCAAAATGAAGCAGCAAACTAACAATGTTAATCAAGTTTTGGCAGGAAGGTGTGCAGGCTGATGGGTTCTGCAGCCATTCTGATGGGGGCTCCTGCTTTTCTGGATGAAAACTCATGGTGGCCGCTGCTGCTCCGTGTCAACCACGAATCCAGGAAGGATATTTATGTTGACAGTGCTCCTTCTCCCACCAAGCCTGGGAGGAGGATCACACAAGCTGTCACTCAGATTGATGTCTCCCCTGACGGCACAAGTTAAAAGAAAAAGGAGGATAGGGTAAAGAAGAGGGGTGGAGGAAGGAGACTGCTCCTAGGGTTGTAGACGGATGGAGATGATCTTTTGCTGCTGCATGATTGGTATTCAATTCATTGGATTAGCATTCACACATACACGAAACCATACTGTATGTACTGGGAATTGTACCCAGAGCAAAGCTGCGTTATTTCACAGAGGATTTGTTAAATATGTCTTTGATGTGTTGCCTGTTCACGAGAGGAGAATATAAAAAAAACTTACAAGAAAGAACATGATACAAGATCAAATGAAATGAAAATAAAAGACATGATGAGATGTTATGAGTGGATCCTTGTGTGTTCTCCAACATTTATTATTTGATATATGACGAGTTGGCCATCTATGAGGAGTTGTGTGTCTATTATCCTGCTGCATCACCTTGAAAATGTAATGCTGTGTTTTACTAACTGTGTGATTCAGCCACAAGAATACATTTTCAGTGCCAGCGTGGTTTGATATCAGAGATAACTTGTTTTCATATCAGAGCCTTTCCTTGTGCAACAGATTTATTTATTTCTTTTTCTGCATGCGAGTTCCACACAATCATGAGAGGAAGCATCATCTAATTTCAGTTTTCATTTACGGGGCAGATTCTTCAAATAGAGTAATAACTGCGTCTTCTGCCCTTCAATGCCCCTCTTCTCTCTCGTATTTTCTCCCGCCTCCACTTCCTCTCAGACTATCTCGACCCCATTCATTCCTCGAAGAATGCATTTCAATCCAAGCAAATGAGAACAAGTGAACAAATGAATGTTTCATGAATGTTTTCGTGATGAGAAAATGCAAATGAGGATGAGTAAATGAATGAATGTTTAATGAATGCTTGTTTAATGAAAAGGACTTATTGAGTAGAGCGCTGACTTAGCACTGCATCCCAGCCCGATCGCTTTATGTTTTAGCTAAATGGTTAACGGTACATATAGTGGAACAGGTGCTGCTAATCAGTTGGATCTAATTAGCAGCGCAGATTCATTGAACTAGAATCTAACTGCCACTTCCATTTCTTTCGGGTTGGGCTGCACAAACTGATGATCAAGAAAAACTGGATGGGCCCCACCATCCAAGCAGCTATTTTGTTGCCCTGTGGCTAAGCCGTTGATCCACGCCCTCATCAGAGGGAACTAAATTATTCACCTCATTAGCAGCTGTTGTCATATTTCTTTCCCAAAAACATGCAGAGAAGAAGAGAAAACTGTTATTTAATCTCACCATCATGTCCTCTAAAAGACACAAGTGAGAGAGTTTTTGAAGTGTTTTTATGCTTCTATAGTCAGGGGCATCTGCGTGTCTGTGAGTTTGTGCAAAGGCTGCTGACTTGTGTGTGTGTTTGTGCTTGATTAATGCGTGTGCATGTCCTCATACGAGTACATCCATGTTAAGTGTGTTTGATACTGCTTAAAAGTGCCTTGAATAGTAATTTATAAAGCTGAAGTGGTGCTACTTCTTCAAACTGTCGTTATTCTCATTCCTCCATCTCCGTCTTCAGGCTGGTCTGAACACCATTATCCTGATGGGGTTGTTGGTGTATACACTAGAGCTAATTATATAAAATGGTACTATAGGTAGTTGTCAGACAGGTCAGAAACTTTATTTAAAAAAAAACAAACAAAAAGCAGTGATGTCTTTCACCGAATAGTTGAACAGATTTGACTCATTTTGAAATTACATGAATTTGATAACCATACTGGAAGCATTGTTAGGATTAGCTGGATTAGCTGTTTTTCTGCTAGCTAGCAAAGCAAATCTGAAGTTATATTTTTAAAGACACAAATAAGAAAGACTCTGGCACATTGTCTGGTGTTAAATGTATTACCTAAGTTGTGTTGAATTTCCATATGGTAGCAGTAAGCTGTGTTGTTTGTGTTTGTAATCAATTAAACATATTTGTGCTCCCAGAAAATAAACTCAGAGGATGACACCCATAAGACTTTCATACACATAATTCTTCATCTACATTTACTTTGTTGTCTTGTTTTGGGATATTTGGGAGTGTAAATAACATCTGGGAAGATGTCAATCAATGGTGTGAGTTGAATGTTGTGAGCAGTGGTGAATGTTACCTTTTTTAACTTAAATAGGATTTGCAAAGTGGTTTTCACCAATATCAATCAATATGAAGCCTCAAAATGAATCAAAGGCACGAGTGGAAACTATGTGCATGATTCATAAAACTTTTGGGGGGTAACACATTAAATAAGATACAATATTTTAGCATGATGCTAATCTTTTTTGTTATTAGTCGAGACTGTTACTCTGTCATCATTTGACAGATGAAGTGACCACACATTCTCCATACTGACTCGGTATATGTGCTAGCTCTCCAAAGTTCTTGATATTGGACTGACTGAATAATTGATAAAGAAATTAGACTGTGTTGTTTTCCGTAAAAGTGAATGATCTCCAGAAGCACAAATTGTACATGCATAAACAATTAATGTCTTTCTGCATCAGTATATGACAGAAATGCAGTTGCTGTTCCTGAGAAAATCTCATAGGGGCAATATGCTGTGAAGATGATAAAGATTACCTGATAAACTCACACTAAGATTTTCCCTTTAGCTCTGTAAACTAGAAACACCCATCCAGTCAGAGTGCAGTCTCCATGAAGAAAATCATTTTCATTGCTCTTTAGTGAATGATAAATTCAGCACGTTTGTCATTAGCAGTATCATTTATCAGTTTACCCTCAGACATAAACACTTTACAATAAATATTTATTATCTGTTAACATACTTACAGCACTTTAACAAGGAAATATATATTGAGTGCACATACACCCACTGGCCACCTAATTAGGTACAATTATTCAATTGCTTGTTAACACACATAGCTGATAAAACAATGACGTGAACTTAATGTGTTTAGCCTTGTAGACATGGTCAAGATGATTTCTTTATGTTCAGTGTCAGCATCAGGATGGTGAAAATGGGCATTTTAGTGAGTCAGGTATTTAGATATAAGGGTCAAAATTTATCATAACCCCGATAAAAGAATGGATCCATCCATGCCTTATATCAACAGTTCGGGCGCCTGCTTGTATAATTTTTCAGCAGATATTTGCTTGGCACACTTTGGGCCCCTTAGTGCCAATGGAGCATTGTTTGTATGGCATAATCTACCAGAATATTACTGCTGACCATGTTCAACTCTTTACTGGGCCCACCTTGCCAGAACCAGATTGGACCTTGCCTTTGTTCTTTTCTGATCTGGTGACTGTTGAGACCATTGGAGTTCAGTGAACAAAAAAACAAAACAAAACAAAAAAACAACACACATTTAAACAGAATATAAATTTGAGGCATATACATACGTAGGAAAGATTGTGCTAGCAGTGCCGTGATGCAGCACATACAAAGTGAAAAAGTGCTCACAGGAAAGTGAATGTCAAGTGCTTGACTGATTTAGAAAATTTGTGTTCACAAGTAACTGAACTTAATAAAGTGGTTAGTAAGTATATATAGGTATTATTACAATATGAGTAAGATCACATTGTAGTGGCAAAAGAATAACCACAGACTTTTTAAATAATTAATCTCAATCCTTTAATTGTCAATTAATTGTCACTTACCCTGCTTTTTTCTTCCTTGGAGCCTGTTCAGGTGGTCCTTCCTGGAGCAGACTGATACATTTTTCTATGACCCAGCTATTTGGTTATTATTAACTGGTTGTTGTAAAAATGTTTGCCTTTATATTATTCTTCCAACTCATAAATGTAGAGGACTCAGTAACAGGACCAGAAATAAATATGCCAGTTGTCTCAGTTGTTCAATCATACAACACTGTTTTTGCATTGGTCAAAAAAACTTTTCTAAAGATTAGAAAACAAATAAGTTTTTTCTTAATATTATTATCCTATTGGCTAATGACTTGCTTAGTTTTGAGACATAGTGATGTCTGACTGACTTGGTTACCAGCAGATATGAAGTATGACATTGTCCATCATCCACTGGCAAACAGAAGCTCAAACATCTTGGCTGTGTCACAATAAAACAAATCGAAAAATTTTGGATTTTTATTGTCTGATGGACTGGTGCATCAAAATTTCCCCTCTAGTTACACACCCCACTGATTTCCTTAATTATGACCACACCAGTGAACACACCTCCAGCCTTGAACGCACTATTTCAGAAGATCGGGAATTATTTAACTATTCAGTTAAATCATTTAAATTAAAAAAATCATTCGAATGTAGCTTTAAAGCCACATTCATGTTGTGCTACCTTCTGTTTGAGTGCAGTTGTGGACTCAATAGATTCATGACATATTTCCCAAGCAGCTTTAAAGTTGAGGAGTGGATCACACCCTTCAGGTCAGCCTGTAGATTTTAAAAAAGGCTTGTCATCGAGTGGCAGGGTGGCACTCTTATAATCCTTGAATGAATTTAAACCCTTTAGCTCTAAACGAAACCATATTATTCCAATAACTGTCATTATCCCTCAGATTAGTTTAGCGGAAAGAACACGCCAAATGGCAAGGGCCACTTTGTCTTCTATTTGACCTTCCACTTCCACTCTAAAACTCCCTGCATATGCTTACTCTCTCCCTCCCTCAACACACAGTCCTCCCTCGTTGTGTCTCTCTCTCCCCCGTTGCTACAGTTGCATTAGGGGAAAATGGGTCTTAGCAAAAATATTGTCAAGCTGCCTGGAAAGCCGAGGGGAGGAAGCAGGGCAAGCATATCCAAATAGCCCTCATTTCAATTGCTAATTTGAGCTCCAGATAAAAAAAAAAAAAAAGACAGAGCTGTGAGCCGAACAGAGAGAGTAGGTCCTTAATAAAGCTACAGCATTAACTCTTGGGTGGGTGGCTTCAGAGCAAGATCAAAGCATTTTAAAACAGGGCAGATATAAGCTTCTCCAAAGGGACCCATTCTCAGCCATACACCTCTGTTTCACTCAGTTTCCCACAATTTCACTCCTGTTAGCCGCCAGCCTTTTTTTTCCTCTCTTTTTTTTTTTTTTTTTTTTTTTTTTTTGCTGTTTGGGCTTTTGGAGGACAACCGCTACTTACTCAATGAGCATTTAAATGTGTGAATGTATGTGCAACAGCGAGCAAGCGGCGGAGAGGGAGGAAGGGGGCGAGTTTTGTTGGAAATGTCTAAATCAAGCTACCTTTGTGCAAATCCGCTGATCTCTCTCAAATGGAAAGGAAAACACACACTTTTGTCTCTTTAATAGGCTGTTCTCACACCATAAAATAGGCTGCATTGTTTTTGCATGTACATGTCTCTGTCTTATTCATCATATTTGTGTTTACAGATGCTTATTCTATGTGTTACAGTTTGGAGATGCATCCAGGAATGACCGTAACATTGAAACTAATCTTGTGGAATTGCACTAGAGACACAGAAAATGTTGCTGATAGAGACACACTACTATTCATTTACAAGTACACTTACTTGTCCTTACTTGTCATGCACAAACCATTAACTCTGTAATTCATAGAGCTGTTTGATAAGCAGTAAAGCAGTCTCAGACTTCTTAAGTGGATGAATTGATTCCACTTTTAGCCCACCCGATCCACTTCTTTACTCTACCAGACTGGCTTAGAAGATGTCATTTCTCTGCAAAAAGACGAGCTTTCCATAACACAAATGTAATTTTTCAAGTTGAGTTCTTGTCAGTTCAGCTCATACCTTCTTTCACATAAAGGGGGAAAAAGCTATGTTTGTTAACCTGCTTTATTTCCTCTTAGACATTTCACATAGCAATCATAGGAAACCCCTCCATCAGTGTTTAAACTTACATTTAAACAGTGACAGTAGCTTTGCTTAAAGAGGAAGGTTCAGAGATGGCAGTTTGACGAATGGAGTTAGGCCCATTTCACCTCTGTTGCTACCCCCCTTACCTTCCTCAGAGCCGGGTCAGTGGGTACGGTTACATGATACTTTTAATTCTGAATTATTAATTCCGAATTAAATTCATGAAGCTTTGAGCTTATATGGAAATTTTAATTCGGAATAACATGTTTACATGGCGTCACGTTTATACTCATCTCTTAATTCTGACGTGATGGTGGATGTGATGTAATAACGCAGCAAATCTCTTTCTGTTTAGCCTTAGCAGCTATATGGAAACGATCTAATGTAAAACCGATTTAGCTTCAATTTTGATTCAATTTTTGAAGTACTAGCTTGTCACAAGTATACGACTTCACTATATTGAGCAGCTGAGGAGGAGAATAAAAATAGATGGGCCGAATATATTGAAGACAGGAGGAAAACCTTTTTTAAAATGAAACTCTATTGCATTTACCAAACAACAAGTTGGGAGGACGAAGACTGCACATGCGCGTCATTGCAGCGGGAGAAGGTAAGAATTCTCGTGAAGACCAGAATTAACTAAGAGAGGAATTAAGGGTCTTACATGAGACAGGAATGATTTAATTCCACTTTAAAATGAGAATAAACCAACCAGTTTATTCAGAATTAAATTTAACTTCGAATTAATAATTCCACTTGGTAGTAGGTGTTTACATGGTTACTTTTCTTCTGTTTAAAGCAGAATGAACTTTGTGATCCTGTGTCTGTAAAAAACTGCTATATAAATAAAGTGTATTACAAAGGTGCAGAAGTCCTGATGTATGTGAAACAGGCTCATGTTTCTGTTTATTTCACCATTAAAAGCTCATCCAACTGGAGGTAAAGCAACATTTCCACATGAATAACGTGTGCTTGCTCACATATGATGGCAGATATATAGATACAGATATGACTTAATACAACTGTGAAGATTTCCATTAAAGATATTTAAAATAAATTGTGTTTGTGAATTTAAAACCGGTAGTATATAGATAAGTTTACCAATACTATCTAGCTTTATATACTTAGCAAAGATAAGATTTTCCATAGAAATAATAGATGTCTGATTGACTAAATGTACACAAAAACAGCAAATCTGTATTTTCTAAATGTCTGAAAATGATTCAGGGTTGTATATAAAAACCTTTTAAAGAACACGAATCCTGCAGCTTCACTGGAAATATGAGTCGGCTGGAGTCCTTCCTGCAGTCTAATGGGATAATGTTAAAGCAGCACCTTCCTAATGTTCACTATTAGTTCTTTAAGCATTTAGGTGGATGATGTGTCAAGGAAAACTACATGCAGTGTAATTTAGCCTTATTAAGTCTTTTCTAACCAGTATGTAAGAGAATTCCTCCATCACATAAAACACAGAAAACACCATAGTGAAACAGGTAAACATTTAATTTTCTTACTTATTTTGTCCTTTTATTTATCTTTGTGGTCTTTTGTATTAGTGTTATGATTGGATGACTGTCCAATAAGAAATGTACAAAATACAGGAATGGTTGTCCAGAGTTTTTTCCCTTGAAATGTAATCTGATTTCCAATTTACCAAACTCATTAGTTTGTGTTGATATGTGATAATATGTCGTCTAAGTTGACCATATTCCAGGGTCATCACATGTCAACGCTCTATACTGGGACTTAAACCAGCATCATTTACCTGTGGAGGTTGGTGGTGGAATTAAACAGATGATTTCTGTGCAGGACTGTGAAGCTTGTTTCCTGTGGGGGATTTTGTTTATTCTATTCCTACATTAGCTAATATTTTCATGTTTTTTCCTTTTTATTATTAGATTCTGGTACCAACATTATTTGGTTAGGTTTAAGAAACACCCTTTCACCATCAAAAGCATGTTAGAAGGCATAGATCCCTGCAGTTACGAGGCAAGATTTTCTGGATAATTATGGTGGCTCTTCCTGCAACAGTGATGATACCTGGCAAACATTTGAAAATCTTTCCTTTGTATTTGTCTCAGATAATACTTGGATATTGCTATTTTGGATTTTGCAATAAGAAGAAAAATATTAAAAATAAATGCAGCTGATGAAAAAACTCAAGTTTATACTGTTTGAATGGTTTTCCTCATTTTTGAAGGAGACTTGATGCGGATCAGGGAGTGCTGTAACAAGTCGTATCAGATCTGCTAAAAATAAAACAGACATGGCAGCCAATGTCTCTGCATAATCAAATGTCCCAATCATTTCCAGATATAATTACTGAAGGAAGAGCTGATTCTCCATGATCCTTCTATGAATGTCCACCACAATTATTTGTTTTTAGTTCCTACCTGGGGCTTTTAATTAACACTCACCAACACAACTAATGTGGATTAAAATCACTGAATTTCCTATAACAAATATTCCATGAAATATTGAACGTTCTTTCATTTCTTGGCCACTAAGTGCATTTTTTACATATCACATTCACCCAATCACTCACATTCATGCAGCACTTCTGCTATTGAGTGCATTGAACTTATCACACATTCAAACCTCCATAGACACATCAGGAAGCAACATGTTTTGCCCAAGGGCACTTATGCATGTTGTATGCTTCAGTGTCAAGCTTGCTAGCAGCCTCACTGCATGATGACCCCTCTTTCTTTTTAGGAAAAACATCAGCTGTTGAATGATAGGAGACATCTGAGCTACCACATCTTCAGCTCACAACGAAATTGTTGAATGAAAAATGGCACTTTTCAGATTCGCAATAATTCAACAAAACAGCAACTTATGAAAAATGCATTTAATGAAGAGAAGAGTGAAAACGGGTTCACACGACTTTGCAGGAGAAAATCTTCTTATGTGAATTTCTGTCAGAAACAAAAGCTTTAAAATGTTTTTTGATTTAAAGTTTTGATTTTGCGCCTCAGCCGCTGCTGTGCTTGTGGTTTGCAGGATGACTGTGTGTGTGTTTGTGTGTGTGTGCATTCACACTGCAGTGTGTACGCTCCCCTGCTTGTGTTTAGAATGGAAGTGGAGGGAGGAGTGCAACAAGAATATTTTCACCAGCACATATTACCTTGATGTTACACGACTCGTAGTCACGACATGTAAAGCTAAATGCAGAGTCTGGGAAACTGTTGTTGAATCATTTTCTAAGTTTTTCAAATGGTGCCTTATGATCTTCATTTTGTTAGATTAAGCAGACACTTACCTGTCCACACATATCTCTCTCAACATACGCCTGCCTGGCTAATCCTAGATCTCACTGCACTTGCTTGATCATTTTGTATTGTTTCATATTGTATTGTTTTGTTGCATAGAGTAGTGTGTTGTTTCAAATACAATTAAGGCTGATTCAGCTGCCTCAGCAGGGTGTGAATATTCCAATAATTCATATATAATGAGAAACCCTGGCACAGTCACAAACCTGCACACAAGTCTAATTTCTCTTTACTTGTCAGTAGTCGACTTCTCTGTCTTGGAGAGTCCCGTATCACAACTAAAAGAAACGTATCTGCAGTTGGATCAAACAGCATATTGTGCGCCAGCACAGCACAACTTGGGATTGATCTTCATCTGAATAAACCAGGTTGCTCACATCTTATTCTGTAGTCATGTCCTATTCATCACCTCATCCTACAAGTGTGGGGATAAGAATAGTATATATTTAAAGACAACCTGGCAAAGAGAGTTAAATGAAAGAGGAATTGCTGAATCTACTTATTTATATTTAAAACATACACTTTTCGAAGCTTTGTGTGTTTTATATAGTATTATGTAAGTTGATAGTTAGAGTTTACTAATCATTTCTTCATATTGTGGGGGTATTGACAAAAATTGTTTGAGTAATACATGAATAGAACTGCAATTCTGTTACTTTCTACCTTCAAAAACAAATCAAATTATTATAAATAAGTCACTTGATTTAGAAAAGAATGTTTTTTAAGTGTTCTATTCATTCTGCAATATCTAATACATCTGAACCATATTAGTAACTAAACAGCAAACACTGGGAATTGTTCTTCTTTTAACCACAAATTAGCTCAAAAAAGAATAGCAAAACATATGGAGCAAGTAAGACAAACATAGCTCATCACTAATGTAGAGCACAGCAGGGCTGCAGCTTATTGGATGTGCTTTTTAAACTCCATCTGGAGACTTGTGTGTACCAAAGTGCAGTTCGTGCTGGGTTTGTGGAGTGTAATGTAGGTCAGATGTGTGAGCTACTGCGCCGGTTCACAGCGCTGACCCGGTAATGAGCCCTCTGCCCTGCTTGCTGTCAGCTCTCCTCACCTGGCACGGGAGTTTGGGTTAGTCCTTCTGACGGTGTCACTCAGCAAACAGAGGAACAGCGAGGCGGGAGCATCCAGCTGTCCGATCATCTGTGGGATCAACAGATGAAGGCATGCAGGATGTCATCGCGCTGACAGCTGGTTGTCAGTGTTGGGTCCAGCGCGAGCCAGCAGCCACAGAGGGTTTAATGAGATAATTATTCATTAATCTCTGTTTTAGGGCTGAGGTGATGGGAAGTCCTTGACAGGCTTTTAAAAAGATCTGTGTTTTATACAAAAACATTTGAACTCTTAGTAAGAATAAAATACAAAAATTCATTTATCAAAAGTAAGATATAAAAGATGAACTTGCCAACTGGACTCATTTTTTTACTCTGGAACAGTGATTATTGTCTTCTGTAAGCTGCCACAAGACAACGTGCAAACAGCAGTTTAACGCTACAGTCATATAGCAGGTGCACATGTAGGAACTGAAAGAGATTCATAATATTACTGCATTCAGTAAAAGATAGCAAAAGATCTAAGATAAGGATGCAGGAACTAAATGGGCAAAATGTAAACAAAAGTTGGGTTTTGTAGATTATTTGTCCCAGCTGGTGATGCATTATACACCAGTGGAAAGCCTGATTAGTCACAGTTGCAGCCAGGTATTAGGATCATGCTTCTGTGGAATAAAAGGATAACCAGATGTGCGGTATAGTTTCCCAAATAATGTGCCAAATTCCCTGCAATTCTTGTTTCATTGAAACTTAAAACATCAGAAAAAGAAGCAAAATTTAAAATTAAAATTATTAAAAGAAAGAAAATGATATAGAGAGTGTATTGAAAATATGATCAAGTTTAAAAATAGAAGCTTAAAAGAAACAGGTTTGGTTAAATATCCTAAACTTAGTGTTTCAGCTGATCTGAGGTTTTTTGGGAGTTTGTTCCAGACATGTGAAGCATAGAAGCTGAACGCAGCTTCTCCATGTGTCCTTACTCTGGGAACTGATAAAAGACCAGACCCAGATGACCTGAAGGGTCTGGTGGGTTCATACTGGATCAAGAGGACTCTGATGTATTTTGGACCTAAACCATTCAGAGCTTTATAAACCAGTAACAGAACTTTAAAGTCTTTACTCTGATGGACAGACAGCCAGTGTAAAGACCTCAGAACTGGATTGATGTGGTCCAGTTCTATCTCATTATGCAGTCACAAGAGCTTGGTACCTCCTTACCGTACTGGTCCCCAACAGCATGCTCATCATCATCGCTGTTGTTACCATCTTAATCTCTATCATCTATATCATCATCGTCATTATAAACCTCATCAACATCAACATCATCAACATCATCATCATCATGATCATCAACATAAACATCATCATCATAAATTCATCATCATAAACATCATCATCATCATGAATTCATCAACATCATCATCATAAATTCATCATCATAAACATCATCATCATCATGAATTCATCAACATCATCATCATAAACATCATCATCATAAATTCATCATCATAAACATCATCATCATCATGAATTCATCAACATCATCATCATCATCATAAACATCAACATCATATTTATTATTATACTCATCATCATCGTAGTTGTTACCATCTTAAAAGTCAATATCATCATCATCATCGCCATTGTAAACATCAACATCACCCTCATCATCATAAACATCATCATCAATTCATCATCATCATCATCATTAACATCATCATCAATTCATCATCCTCATCAACATCATATTTATTATTATAAATATAATGATATTAATCATCATTGTCACCATCATCATCATCCTCATCATATATTTTAAAGAAAATGAAATAAAAACACTGATTCTCCATGTTTAACGGAAACTCTCAGGATGAAAAGAAATCTTAAGCCAGATGTTCTACGAAGTCTCAGCGGTTCGTATGCTTTCTCCTGCTTACTGTTGTTGTACTGAAACAGTTATTATTTAGATTAACCCCCATTCCCACAATTCTCCTGGCTCTCCATCTGGAATTTGGGTCCTCTACTCCCCACTCATCCATGAAACTTGTACTTAGCAGTATCATTTTAAAATCTGTTATTTTGCAGGGAGGAACCCAGTGTTAATTTCTTAAATTCAGAATAAAACGTCCCCTTGTTTTGGTCTTTGTGAGGATTATTGTAGTTTTCTCAGTGATGATTTTTACAGCTAAACCTGTAAAAACTCCATCATACTTGTTCAGACTAAGGAAGACAATGGATCATTTTAAATCATGTGGATTCTGCTTTTTTCACATGGTTGCATGTTAAAGCATTGCAAGGCTGCAAGGTTCATGTGATATGATGTGTGTATGAACATCAAAATGTACAGATTCCAACCATTTAGATTTTGGTAATTTAGGAAACAGTAAATCTTTTCAGAAAGCACCCCCCCGAACACCTCACCCCCGACCCGCCTTCCTCTATTTGATTAAATGTCGCTCTATAGGGAGGAAGGAGCTTGTTGTTAACTCCCGGAGCCATGCCATCCTTAGCCATTGCCTTCTGTATTTC
>JBAMHX010000009.1:4770216-4789122 GCA_037177515.1 Pseudomugil tenellus | reverse complement strand
AACCATCTTCCTCTCATCTATCTACCCATCCAACCATCTTTCTTCCCATTTATCTACGCATTCAACCATCTTTTTTTTTACTTACCTCAGCTCCTCACCTCTACTTTCTCTGCTGTCTCTCCTCGTGGTGCCTTCCTCCTATACCTGCCTGCAAGGCTGCACAATGTCATTGTGTGTTTGTCGACTTAATGCTAAAGTGAGGCTCTAATCTGCCATTAAGACCAGGGTAGAGAGAGGCTTACTGGTGTTTCTCTTACAAATCCACTTGCAGAAAACCCCGACAGAAATGCAGCACTGCATCCCAACGGATTAGCTGTGGGGCTCCCGGAGAATGGAGGAGAGGAAGCAAAGGTCAACCAGAAATGATGTGATAGAGGGAAAGGTGAGGTTTGAAAGAGGTGAACAGAAACAGCCCTACGAAGACGTATTGTCTGTCTGCATCTCCAGACTGCTCTTTTATTTTTACACGCTGTAGTACACAAGAGACAAGCAAGAAGAAAAATGGCACAGAAAGCAGGGATGTTATAGAGAAAACACTGGAGAAAAAGGCAGAGGTGTTGTCGTGTGGGTGTTGAATAAGAGGCTGTGGGTTGTAACATTTAAGACGTTATCCAGACAATCTTTAGTTAATGTTTTGTGTAAATGTCAGTGACTGAAAGATCCCAGAACTGTGGCTTAACCCCTTTCAACCTGTTCAAATAGGCAGCGGCTCTCCTCCTGCATGCATTACGCCTCCATCCGCCTCGCTTTTCACTTAGCTTTTGCTTTAGTCGTTTCTAGGCTGCTCCCCCCTCCCTGTGTTAGTGGCGATGTGATGCTGCTCGGGCATTGCTAACACCTTTCTGAAGGCTGTCCATCTGTGGTGGGAACACCGGAGAGCAAGAGCAGAGGTCTGAAATGAAGCAGCTCCGACAGGCAGATGGCTCTGGAGCTCTGTGCCAGGATTTGTGCTCAGTCCACTCTGCAACCCCCCCATAAGGCCTTAAGGGAAATGAGAATGACCCACCATAGCTGACTGAACCCCCATTTCTTCATTTGTATCCTGATGTGTATTCACAATCCTGATCAGATGTGTCAGAGCTGAAATCACATTGTCAAATGTAAAACCTCCCACACTCATCTAAGGAGCTGCCCCTCTAAAGGTAAGTGAAAGGTCTTTTTTTTCCTTCTTGTTTTATAACAAACACTCATGGCTTTCCGTGGGCAGTTGCCATGGCTACAGTAAAGGAAGCGACCACCTGTGGTTTTGCTTCTGATTTAAAAAGAAAAAAAAAAAAAGGTGAAAAAGTGACAGATACCCAGACAAGCTGATCGACTGAGAATATCCTGAAATAAACCCAACATTTCGCTTTCTATGATGTTACAAGAGATTTCTGTTTCCAGACAAAAACACATCTTGATTCAGCAGACAGTGCTGTTCCTGGATCAGTCAGAGAGGAAATCAGTCACAGCCTGCATGGGCAGCAGATTTTGGACTGGGTCACAGCGCCTGGAACCCCCCAAACAAAACTCACTTCAGATACCTCTCCTGCTGGACATCAATCTTCAGAACTGCTGTCCTGGCAAAGAACGGATTTGATTTCTCCACTGAACAATACTCAACCTTTGACCTTCCTCCCCTCGAAGCCCTGGCTGCCCCATGTAGTTGCTATGGTTACTGTAAATGGAGTGGCTGTAGCAGTTGCAGCCCTGCAGGATTCAGAGCCGCTGTAAACATTACAGGAATGGGTATAAATTTCCACAAGCCTCTCGCAAAGTGTAATTGAATGTAGTCAGAGAACCCGCCCATGTCAATAAATTACCTATTTATTTTTGGCCTTGAGCAAGGTGACTGCACATGATACGTGCCTGCATGCTGTGCAGCGTGATGCAGAGGTGGTTTAAAACACAAAGACATGCTGGAGCTTTCTGCAGCCCCGTGCAGGCGCTGCAGTGTTTGTGTGCACACAAGCGTGGATTGCATGTGTACATACATGTGTCCAAGCGTGTGAGTGTGTGTTGACACGGCGCCAGTGGGTTCTTCGTGCCAGAGCTGCAGGCTGGTGAGGCAGAGCAGAATGGCGGCTGCACAGCTGCGTGCAGGCAGCTCCCATTGGATGAGGTTAACAAGGTGGAGAGCACATCTGCATCGGAGCAAAGCACGGATGAGTAAAGTTGCACTAGAAGCTGTTGTGCTGTCTCTTTGACTTGTGTGTGTGTGAGAAGTGCACGACTGTGGATTTATTCTTAGTATCAGAAATGGTGTCAATATGTCAGCAGAAGGAAAATAGAATTAATTCCAGCGATGGATCTTTTTTGGCATTTGATTTCTAAAGCAGTTACTGGCAGTGTGAATATATACGGCTAGAAATATCACACTTCATATCAGAAAAAAAGTGTGTGTTTAGTGCAATGTGATTCCTGGACAGTAGCAAAGGTAGCACAGTTCAACAAACTGGGTCTATCTTCCGCTGCTGTTCAGTAAAAAAACATAAAAATAGAAATTTTGTTTTATTTGAATAATATTCTTACTTTTTAAAGTCATGTGAGAAAACATTTGTCCAGGTCTTATAACTAAGTATGTAAAACCAAAGTGATAAACAACTAAACAATATCAGTGAAAGCAAGCCAGGATGTAGAAAAAGTGTTTAAGAAGGGACTTTAAACCACCTGTAGTTGCAATAAGTTAAAGTCTTCCATGATGCTATGTGATGCTTGCAGTGTAGAGGCTCACTCCTCCCTGTTTTGCCCAGGCAGTAATCTATGGCTGCTGATTTTGAGGCCGATAAAGAAATCGAAAAACTTGCAATTCACCCCTCACCGCTAGATGACTGGCTGAAATAACGAGCAATGCCCATAGACTCCCATGTTAAAATGTCTGATTTCACAGCTGAAGTAAACATGTTTACAGAGTGGCTCCAAAAACTTTTTTTGGTTTAATAGGTCCAGTTTTCATGACAACTCTGGGGAGGGGGATTTTTTTCTAACGCTTCCGTTTTTATGTTATTTTAATTTTAAATTTAGAGGCGTCTCGTTTTGATTGATGTGTGTTACACTGGTTACAGCTGCATACTTCCTGCTGGCTCCACCGTGATGGAACCATCTCAGCTCTGCCTTTTCATCCATTTTGGGATTTTCCGGTAATGACGAAACACCAAGATGGCGACGGTAGGACCCGCCTATGGGCTTCAAGTGTGCTCTTCAGAAACCCATGGGTAACGTGACGGTGTGCGCAGTCCAGTAAATACAGTCATTGGTTTTGCTTCATAGTTTTGCTACCATCTATCTATGCACAACACAAGAATTTCTACCAGGCTTAAATCTGAATTTTGACCATTTCAACACCTTGATTATTTGACTTTATCAGTGGTTCTGTTGCAACCTTGCTGCTGTGATGGAACCAGTTACAGCTTTTCTTCTGTCCCACTTTGGATTCTTGAAAATGAGTTTATGGTCTGCTCCACTTTTCTCTCTGCAGAATGATGAGCTTCAAATATTTTTGAATGCACCTTGTATCACTTTCCAGATGGATCAGAATTGGCACCCTGAGAGAGATCAGCAATGATTTTTGCTTATTTAAGATGGTTGCTGATGTCTTTCCACTTTGCATTAACACACCTGAATACTGCAGAACAGAGTACATTCTGAATATTATTCATTTCTTTGGACCAGTAAGGGTGAACTTAGGTTTTACATACACTGCTTCTGTATTTTTTTGTCAAATACATAATGCCATAAAGCAATATGTCCTTTGTTCTTCACCAGATGACTTATTTTATCATCTTGGTAAGATAATTGACATCAGGCTGAACTTTTTTTCATAATTCCAAATATATTAGAAGCATATTGTGTCAGTAGGAGCACTCCCTAAATAAATAAATAAAACTTATCAAATTCTAAACCATGTTGAAAAGCATGAAAACTCATCAAAAAACCCTCTTTGCTTTTCAAATGTCTTGACACAGTCCCAAGCAGCAAGCAGAGAGTCATTCCTGGAGGTGCAGGTGCATCAGACAGAAAAGCAGAAATCAGCAGATTTATCGTGGCAAGTGGTGCAGTCATGCAAAGGCAATAAATTCTACGAATAAACATGCCCAAACCCAGATACGATTCCTTTCACTGCTCATTAAATCTGCGTGGTTTCATGAAGGATTTATTCCCACACCTCCACCCAGCATTTTCTGCCAAGCTCTAAAAAACTTTGGATATTTTTCTTATAGTCTTGTAGCTCAGTGTGAAGACAGCTCAACATCAGCTTAGTGGCAACAGCACTAAATTGTACTTAATGAGGACTTGTTTATGCATCTACGGTGCCCACAAAATGCTCTACTTCCAAATACGAACGCAAGAGTACCCAGTCATGCATGAATATGTCTTTGTGCTTAATAGTATTGCAGTGCACAGTATCTATCTAGGACAGTAGCATGTAGTGATTGTTGTTTACACAGCCTATTTACATTAGAAAGCCCCGGCAACAATAGGCAGTCTCACCATGTAGATCCGATAGCCAGGGGTTTTAACGTTGAAGCCCATCGTTCTTATTGTCTGCCTCACCCAGGGAATGTAGAATTAACAGATTAGCCTACTGTAGGGAGGTGTAGGAGGGTGGGGGTGCAGAGGAAAGCACATGCATCTGCTGTTTGATTTAGAAAAGGGAAGACAGAGGTGATTGTTTGAGCAAGCTTGTATAAATTCGTATGTCTATTTGAGGATAATGAGTGAAATGGTATGCACAGCGGACCTGATGAATGTAAGCAGGCCTTGGTAACGTCCTCTCTCTCCTGTTATGCGCTGGTGTGTGCAGAGATTGAGAGTATGTGCTGATGCATGTGTGGAGAGCAAGACAGACGCGCAGAGATAACACGGCGAAGGAGAGAAGACAAACATATTCCTCTTTACCTTGGATTCAGCGACTGAGTCACTGCGGATGGAGGGCATTTTTCATGCTGCAGTGCTACACGCACTTCTCTTTGCTGCGATATTTTTTATGACACTTTCCCCCCAAGGGTGTTGGGAGTCTTGAGGAGGCCCCTGACAGTGATTAATATAACAGCCTTCCATTAATGCCCTGATATTTGAGTTCTTCTCCGACATCCATGCACATCTGCTTGGTTCTTCACAGGATGGGTTGTGGCTGCGGTACACGGCACTTAGCAGGATATTCAAACCTCTACGTCTTTCGTCTTAACTTCGTCGTCTTTTACCTTTATCTCCTCCTCTGTCGTTCGCTGCTCACTTCTCCTGCAAATATTCGTCTTTGCTTGGCCGGCCTAAATATAAATCCAACTATCAATCATCAAACGCAACTTGCTTGCCCTGGGAAAGCTTCTAGTGTAATTATCCAGCAGATTCACTGTTTGTTAGGATTTGGAGTTTTGCTCTGAAGCAGTGTATCTCAGTAACACCCCCCGTAGAACAAACCAAAACTGGGTCAGAGCTTCAAATATCAGAAGAGAAGCCTTATTATCATTTCTGTGTATAGTCAAGCTTCACATTTTTGCCAGATAGAAACTCTCTAAACAATAGGTTGGCATATTTAGAATGGGTTTGAGACTGCAATGGGAGGAGAGGGATACCCGGGCTCCAGATGTCTGAGAAAGAAGCCCTGTTTTTATGTGTGTGTTTGTCCAAAGCAGCCTCTAGCTTTTAAATAACCCATAGTTAACATCTTGCTAAGCTGACTCCTGCTTTATGATCAAAGCCTTCAAATGTGGGTCCCTGCGCCAGTTAAACTCCAACATCCCCCACCACCAGTGCTTCCCTGCCCGAGTAAAATTGTAAATGGAAAAACCTGGCTGTGTGTCAGGATGCCTCAATTTGCATCTTGTGTGTCAGCTCGTGTGTTTGTGACTTGTTAAGTACGTGTGAGTGGTTAAATATATGTGTCAGTTGTGTAGCAGCTGCTCTGCATCTGCACAGGAGTGTGATGGTGTGTATAGGTGCGCCTGTCAGTGCTGGAAGAGGTGAGTTAGGGGATGTCTGAAGGCATTTGGATGCTCTTTCAACCCTCCCCCCCATCCAGATCCTCACCCATCGCCTCGACTGTAGAGCTCCATTTTCCCCTTCTTAAAAGACGTGCTCCACCTGGATGCCATGTTGCAAAACACACCCATCTCAGCTAATCTTGGATTGAGTCTTTTACATCTCCTACCTTCCAAACAAAAGAAAAAATCTGAACACACAAGAAATGAAGAGGAAGTTTCAGTCGTTCACAAAACTGTTATAAAAATATCCTCAAATCTGACAGGAGAATCCTGCCATGTCTCGTTATGTGTCAACTAGATCAGCATTGAAAGCAAGTGGAACGATTTTCCCAATACTTCATTCATTTGTTTAAACAAAAATGGCATTTTAAGAAACCCTCAAAATAACTATAGTGCCATATGATGGTTAACTAGCAAAAATAAACACGTACTTAAGAAACATGAATTACATGAAAAATAAGAATAAAGGAGCATTATGTCTTCATCATAAACCCAAACCTGCTGCTACACATGAAATGATAACCAATAATAGGTGAGTTGGATGTGATCAATCACTTTTATTTAAACTATTAGATACATTAAATAGAAAATTAATGTTCCCTTAACAAGTTCCTTGTCATTTGTATCTTCTTTCTGATACAACTACGTCATCATTAGAGGACTGATTTGTTTTGTTTTTGACAGCTTTTCTTTGAGCATCTGCACAACAGATGTCATGGATCCAGCTGCACAGATTAACTAGGGGAATATATTTTGTTTCGAGCTCAGTAACTTCAAGTAGTTTGTAATTTGCTGCAAATAATGGCTGTCCAAGGCACTGATAATGTTAATCTAAATATAGCATGATTGGCTAACCTCTTTCAACTCTATGTTACATTTCAATCTGATCCATTAATGGAACTTTTTCTTTATTTTTATAAATGGGGCTGTGAAAAGTCATTTCTAGCAGTCAGCGTCTTATTTACAACAAACAGCAGTCAATGTCGGCTGAAACAACTGGAATTCGAACCATATGATGACTTAAGCTAGCAGGTAATCAAAACATGTTCAAGGTAGAGGGATTTTTGTCATATTTCTCAAATCTTATCACTAAAAAGTTTGAAAATAAAAGTTTTCCCAGGCTTTTCAACCAATTTTACACCCAAATAGCTGGCACTTTGGGATTAAACCAGCAGAATAGTAGTTCAAGCTGAACAATGGCGACAGGCACACCAGAGAAACATTTAAGTGCTTCGATTAAGAGAAAGCCAGCAGCTGTCTGACATGACTCTTTAAATCCAGTGGGAAAATGTATCCAAACCTTTGACTGAAGTTTTTATGACAAAAATTGCTTTTCTGTGACCTTTATGATTAGCTTGTAGCTTAGCTCCCCCACCTGATTTTGTCAGTGATTCTCTATTGCAAGCAAAACCATTTAAGCAAACCATTACTGTATTTAATTTAAAACCTTCATTTATTTTTAAAGTAAAAATACATTGTTTAATGATATCTGATGAGAATTGTTCAATCATGATTGGGTCTTTATGAGTGGACAGGATAACTGGCATTTTCAACTTGGTGTGCCACCATCTGCAAGGTACGCCTCACCAAACCAAGACTGTTGTAGCACTAATCTTGCTAATAGGACTTTTTACAGGGGCATTGGGGCATGCCTGAAGCATGGCTTTCCATTACCCAGATCACAATTTTCATCATAAGGACCTGGGGCCTCATTTATAAAGCTTGCTTATGCACAAAACGGAGCCTAAAAGTACTTTACTGTACAAAGTTTGTACAACTCTGAGCCTTGAATAACAACATTTTGAATAGAGAAAAGCTGGCAGCACAGATAATTGAATTCAAGCCACATTCAACACATTCCTACTATAGACTTTGTTTGATCGTAATCAAAAACACGGAGGCCTGGATTAGACATGCTCCAAAACGGAGATATTTATTCCATAAATACAGATTTAAGTGTCATAGCACAGTATGTTCATACTAATTAAGATGTTGCTATGATGCTTATTGGTACATAAATTGTGAGAGGGTGAGTAGTAATTATCATAATTAGTGAGTAAACATACATATTGCAGTGACACACGTGCATAATGCTTCACAACGGATGTGCTTGCACTGGAAGACTATTCCAAAAGTAGGATCAGGACCCAAACAAATGTGGTTGCACGGTGTTCTGGGTCGATTCATCCATCCTGCCGCACAGCAGTGTGGGGAACAAACTGCCGGCAGGCGCTGCGTGTGATGGCTGGATCCTTGGTAGGTAAAGATACACTGTTGACTTCTATTAAACTGTGATCTGTCATTTTGCTGACATAAATTTACAGGTGACAGTAGCTACCACCTGCAGCGTTGGCTCTTCATGCCATTTGCTAACTCCCAGAGCACAGAGGGGGTGCACTTCAATGTGGTCCATGCTCATGCACGCTCTGTTGTAAAGCGAGCCGTTGTCCTCTTCATCTCCATCTTGTCATTTGACCACTTTTTTATTTTTATTTCTGACAGACCTTTCCATCATGCTGACAACAT
Organism: Pseudomugil tenellus; assembly: GCA_037177515.1. Taxonomy (NCBI): domain Eukaryota; kingdom Metazoa; phylum Chordata; class Actinopteri; order Atheriniformes; family Pseudomugilidae; genus Pseudomugil; species Pseudomugil tenellus. Next base: position 4,780,633 of record JBAMHX010000009.1, on the reverse strand, counting down.
TTAGCGCAGCAGTAACGTGCTGCCACTTGACAGCTTTCCTTTTGTTTGTTATGTCACTCCTATGACCCAAAACCAAGATCTCTTTATGCATCTCTACCTCACCAACATGTACCTTGACTTCAATCTGTGAAATCTGTGTCTCTCAGTGTCTATAATTCAAGTAAAATGCCACAGAAACCTGCTGATTTTATATACTGAAATATTTATGAGGTACTTTCCATTGACCGTGTATTATAGAAAGTGGGTGGAAGTGAGCCTAATTCATCTAGGCAAACTTTTGGGATGAGTGTGATTTATTAATACAACTGTGCATATGCAAAGTTTGGCGTGATATAGGTTTAGTAGAGATTCTAGAGTTTTACACATGAGGAACCTGCTACATTCATGAAGTGGTCACAATTTTCCATCTTTCCGGTTACTGTTGCTTCCAAACAACTGCGGGTAAAACCATGAAACACCAAAAAAATTTTTTCCCAAAAAAACACACAATGCTCTCAGCTAGAAGAAAAATTTGAAATGGAAAATTTAAACTCTAAGCAGTTTGATGCAATCATCTCATAAATTTCACCTGGATTTGGAGTTTACTTTAAAAAAGCAGTGTAATAATTCAGCTTGACTTTACTCCGCTTTATTTTCATTTGGAGGGAAATGTTGTTATTCACGCTTGTTGAAAATATAATTTAAAATAGATTTTTTGGACTTTATTATGACTGATTGTGAACTTAGTCTACTCTCCATCTTCAGCAGCTTTTGGATCCACAACATTCCTACATCACTTTGTTTTCTTCTTTATTGCAGTGAACTGAGCCATAAAGGCAAGTAAAATGTATTTATAAACCACTTTTACCACATAAGGCAGCTGTAATTAGAATAATAATATAATAATAATGATAATTATAAGAAAGGCCAATTTTAATGTAAAATATTTCTATAAATAATTTGATCTGACTTATTCAGCAATCACAGGCGTTATAATTAGACTCGGTCTTATTCATCAATCATTATGACCTTTAAGTTGAAGTATTCTCCACCTGTTTCATTACATCTATTTTAACCTTCTGTAACATTCTGGTGGATCATTTGGTGTTAACATTCTGGTTTTCAGTCAGTCTGTTGCATTCAGAAAGCATAATAACAAAAACATCTTCATAATCCTGAAATTCCAAGAAAAACATTGAAACTAAACGTGTCATGGTTCATTGCTGAGGCGGGAGAAAATATCAAGTCTCAAATTTTGCACAAAATCTTAGTATAAGATGATCATAAGTAAACATTTGATGAATTTCTGATATGTACTAATAATAATAATTAGTAATATTAGTTCAGATTTTGCTGTTGACCTATGTTCTCAAGGAAATGAAGAAAAAACTTTTTCCTTTTCTGTTTTGGTTTGGTTTGGATTTGCAGTCTATAATTCAGTTCAATACACAATTCTTGGATTAAATCATGTTGTGACTCTTTTAAAGGAGTGAGAAGGACCTCAGAGAGCAGCCATAATTATTATCATTAATTACTTTAAATTAAATATGTGGTGTTTATGAATGAATTCTTCCATTTGAACCTATTTAAACTAATGATGAAAACAAATTGCTGTTGTGAGTTTTTGATTTACCAGCTGTTCTTTTTAAAGACTCATTTTCTCTGCTGCCTTGACGTGTGTCTGCCATCTTCGGAGTCTGATGTCCAATGTACTTGGACAGCATTCGAAAGCATTGGCAAAAAGGTTGGAAGCAAATACTATGAGTTCTGTCCAAGATGTTTACTAAAATTTGATGCTACTCAAGCTTATTTTTCTAGTATTTTTTAAAATCTTTTATAGTAGATTTTATCGAGGTACAGAGGTCAGAGCAGAGATCGGTGTCCACATCATTGAAGGGTGAGAAAGATCTGCAGTGGACAAGGCAATGTGAGGGTAATCCTGGAACTCAGCTTGGGCAATTAACTAGAAGACTGGAACACAGAAACACGTATTGAACCTCACTTTACCACAAAGCTGCTGATAATCGAGCAGGGAAAGAGAGACAGCAGAAGGTTTAAGTAGTGCAAAGCAAAGGCAAGAAGCAGGAGCAATCAGTGAAACCCAGGAGGAATAAATGCACTGGATCAAGGATGCAGTAAGTCCTGGCATGAACAATGATAATATTGCATAGTTTTTTTAAAACTAAAAAAAATAAGCATGCAGACATAGAGTCATTTTAAAAAGCAAATTAAATCATATCAATATTTCATAATAATTCCAACCAACACAGTATATATATATTTGGGGTGTGTAACTGAACTATTTTGATCCATAACTTTACTGTGTGAGTATTTTATTGAGAGAAATAAGTGATCCTGTTCATAGTCTTTAAAAAACAAATAAGATACCATCTTTTGAAAGTCTCTTTGAAAGGAACGGCAATCCAGCTCCTTTCACAGAGCCATAAATCCCTTTTCCATTGTTAATGCAAAAACAGGGGAAATTTAAGCACAATGGAGCTGGTGTATTCTTTAAGCTGTTTTATTTGGCTTAACAGATTAATGTGAGATAACTTCTGTCTCCTGTAGATGTTACTATTCATTCTATATCATCTTATCCCTCAGTGCTAGACAGTTAATTCCTCTGGGAGATTAAACTTGAGGCACAGATCTGGCATGCAATTTACTTGAATGACTTAACAGAAGAAGGAAGACGTCACAATACATTACTAAAGAGTGTTGCATTAAACAACATTCTGGATTTGGATCTGGATTATTCTGGATTTTCATTTCTTTGTTGGTTTTCGTGTTTTTTTTCACACAATGCCATGTTGACATGATTTTTATGGGAAGATGGGAAGGAAAACACAAGTTTTCATATGTGCATTACTTTTTTGAAAACTGCTCTAAAGAGGAGCAGCGTCAGTTCTGGCACTGTTGGCACCATTGTGAGCGTGTGCAGTTTAAATTGACAAAGCAAACATTTGAGCTAATTTTTATAACCTTATCCACATTGTAAAAGAAACAAATCCAACAAAACACACAGTTTATAGCAACACAACCAAACAGACTCTCTCTCTGTCATTTCTTTCTGACGTCAGCTAGTACTCTTCAAAATAAAAGTCTAAACTTAAACTTAATAAATGAAAAACTACGTTAGAACAAAGTTCCACATTATTAAACAATGTATTATTTTACAGCAAAATGGGAGAGAAAATGGATCTTTGTGCAGCTGAAAAGTGTGATATTGATGAATATCTTGGACAAGTTATAAGACCTCAAATATTTTATGAATTTTAAACGCAATAAGAGATTTGTCCCCAAAATTTGGAACAGTAAATTTTAGGTTTTTTGCTTTTAGTGAAAGCTCCTTATATCATTCAGAGGTTTGAATTACACTCGTAATATAAGTGTATGAATTAAAAATTATACTGACTGCTGTTTGCACCAACTGTTAAAGGAAATCAGACAAACATATTATTTGCTTAATAATTTATAACATTAGTTGATATGTTGGTTGGAAGATTAACGATCCAGCAATACTGATCCAAACATTGACTAAACTTTGACACAGTAATGATTTGCAAAATGTGTTTTAGAGACAACATATAGAATTGTTTACATGTGTTTTGGTCACAATTAAAATGCTTATTTTAATGTCATGAATAAAATACTGAACTCTATATTATGTAAATGTGATAAACTCAGACTGGACTTAGTTATTATAACTAACTTCTCTGTTTATTTGGTTTAAGACTTTAAACAGGAATAAGGATTATATTGTATACTGCTGTAATGTATATACAAGCCTGAATTTATTCTTTAAATGTACTTTTTTGTGATTTTTATATCCTAAAACTCAACATCAAGCATGTGGCAATGTTTTTTTTTTGTGAAAAAAGTTGTTTTTCATTTAGCTCAGGAATATAAATGCCAACTATTTAGAAAAAAAATGTATTTGAAATGCACAGAAGTGATTGGATCTTATCATCAGCGTGATCAATCAATACATCCTTAATATAAGGATTGAATTAAAGATGATATTATGGCAGACTTTGTGATATCTGAAAACATTACATCTTATCAATTAAATCTTTGTCAGATCCTGATCAGACTTGTTATTTACACCCTCAGAGGATACACAGAAGGGTGCTTAAAATTTCACAGTGCAGTGAACTAAATCCTTTGAAGGAGCCTTGACATTGAAACAGCTCTTTGGTTTCATCTGGGATGTCCTCAAACCAGCTGCTGCTAAGGATCCTTCCCCGACTTCAAGAAGCACCTACTTATTCCACCAGATTCTTCTCTATTGTCCTCTTCTTTTACAGTTTATATCTGTCGCATGCAGCGTCTCACCTGTAGAACAACCTGCTGAGCAAATAGTTATAAATGGTTTGTTTTAGGTGCGGAAAGAACACAAGAATTCATTCAGCAAAGCTGTCAAAAATTAATACAATCATAGCTTTGATAATCTTGTAAATGATTTCCTTGCAGATCTTTGTTTTTCTTACTCATTTCTTGTCAGAGATGTCTTTAATGGGGTCACGACAGACAAACTGGGAGGTTTGTTTACAAAAGCTAAAGGCACATCTTGAAGCTGTGGTTCCTTTCTGTCTTGTAACTGCTGTCTCCAGTTTGTCCTTCTGTGATGCATTGCTTTAAAAAGCATCAGGGAAGCCCGTTTCTCTCTTTCACTGGATTTATTTGACACTCGTGTGTGCCTTTGGGATTTTAGACTTGTGCAACACACACCCACAGCGTCACTAAAAAAAAAAGCAGTCACACATGAAGTGGCACACGGCATGAAGTGCACATCCGAACACCAGCACACCCGTCTCTATGTGCTGAAGTAAATACAATGAATGTATTTTGGCCCCATTTTCTCCGGGGTGGTGACAAGCCTTTTTTTTTTTCTTTTCACATGGTTGAAATGAAATCCAATTATATCTGGAATGGCTCTTCTTCTGCTTTGAAGGAGTCAGCTTGCTTGAGTCACCAGTGTTGGGCTTTGAATGTGCTCAGTAAATCAGTGATGCGCGATGGTGCAAATGTGCAATGGAGACAGATGTGTGTGTGGGTGTGTATGCGTGCAAGTGTGGTCTAATGTCTCTTTTTCAGGCAGCTAATAGTCAAGAAAAACTCGAATCAAACTTTTTTACTCTGTTAAGTGTCACGTGTTGAAGCAACGACTGTCTATTTGCATATTTTAATTAAATTGCTAGAATTTAAAATTAATCGCTTCCTAAATTTATGGGGTAATTATATGGTGTTTGTCCTTGACTTGGCAGTGTCACCCACCCGTGAATAAATTCATCACAGCCCTGTGATGGCAGACGAAGTTACGCTGACACCTGCAAACTTTGTTTCCTTCACTTACCCCTCAATTACCCTCTTTTGTCTTCTTCTCTGACACAATAAATGATATCCTGTCACACATTCTTATGTGACAAGTTGATCGCAGAGATGTGTGTGGGTTGGAAAACGTTTGTGCACGTCTGTCTGTGTGTTAGAGGGTGTGTGAAGGGATTTCTGAATACTGAGTGCGCCCTCTGAAATAAAAAGCCTCTTTGATAAACCGGACGTGAACAAAATCTGCTACGTTTCCATGGTATCCTGAAGAAGCGGCTGTTTGATTTGTCATTGATTAAGCAAACACAATGTCATTTCAGTTCTTCACAGTTCAATTTTTACTGAGATCTCATAACTTGTGGGATGGCTTTTAGAAAACATATGCAATGTATAGCAAAAAAAGGCTCATGCATACACACATCAGCCACTTTATTAGGTACAACTGTTCAATGGCTTGATAAAATAAATATTTAGTCAGCCAATCCCATCTCAGCATCTCAGTGCGTTTAGGCATGTAGAGATGGTCAACCTGCTGACGATCAAACTGAGCATATAAACCGTGAAGAAAGAAGAATTAAGTGACTTTAAATGTAGCATAGTTGTTGGTCTGAATATGTCACGATTATGAAATAACATTCGGACAATCTTCCAGTTCAAAGTTACATGATGAGCTGCAGATATTTATGGGATCAATGAAGTTGTCTTGAATCTTTTTTTTTTCCATGAATAAGTAAAACTTTATCACGTTCATGGAATGTGGGCTTCAAATTACCCACAGCCACCGGTATGTACATCACAGCCGCTGCATCTTCATAATCTTTTGCCCCGTTTCCCAAGGCTGAGAAATCGCATCACACAACTTTGTTCTGTCCCATAGCATTATGTTACATTTACCTTTTGAGCAAATCCAAGAGTAGAAACGGAACATAAACAGACTAACGCACCATGGCTGGTTCAGCAATGGAGCACAAGAGGACATTACTAGAGGAAATGAGAGAAAGAAACAGAGTAAGAAATAACTTTTACTGGCCAGAGAAAGCTAAGCGAAGAGGCAGGATACAACCTGATAACCATCGTTAAGGGGACACCTCAGTGAGAAAATCTGCCACAGTAGTGGAGCTTCAGTAATTCAAATTCTTTTTTTTCTATTGGAACTTAGATACATCTCATTTCTTATAACTAAACCATCTGCGGCTTCACCAACAAAACACAGAAGAAGGGACTCAGTGAAACCCAAGTTCCTCATGTAGATACAAGGCTCACCTATCGTCGTCCTCGAGGGCCATTATCCTTCAGACTTTAAACGTTTCAGTGCTGCAAAATACTTGATTCCGATTTAAACTCCACTGGGTTTCTGTCAAGTTCTGGCCAAGTTTGTTACTGACCCATTAATTTGAGTCAGGTGTATTCTAGCTCTGCCATAATGGAAGCAGTGAGGACCCAGGAGCAGACAACAAGGTCTGAGAACAAAAAACAAAAAAAACAGGCGTCAGGGCAGGCGGGTGGGAGCAGGGATCTCACAAAAGGGCAACAGGTAAGATGGTCTTTTGGACAAAGTGAAACAAGCTCAGCTCAGAAAACACCCAAAGTGGAACATTGAACAAGGGCACCGTTATGGCCCAAACATTACCACAAGTACAAGTGATAATCCAGCAGAGGTAAGTTTCCAGGCCAGAGTGTATAAAGAGTTTGGCTGATGTGGATGATCAGTCTCAGGTATGATGCCAATTTGCTGGAGACACGCCCCTGCAAGGAAAGCACACCCACACACCTGCCAGGAAAAAACAGAGACATGACAAGCTCGAAAACACCTAAAATCTGTAGAATACTGGCCCTTAGAGACGGGACTGTGGATCCCTAAAATATACCAGGGAGGAATAATCAGAAGTTTTGAATGATTTAAACTTGCCAACCACCAGTACATTTTGTGCTGTGGTTTTTAAAAACTTGCACCAGTTTGTTTCTTGACTCAGCTAAAAACGTGATCCAAAACAATTATCTTTTGCTGTAAAGAAGATTGTTTACATAGAAAATTATATATGTATCTGAGTATAAAACCACCAGTCAAGAACTTTTAAGATCAGTTTTGGTAGTTTGAGTTTGAGCATATAAAATAAGATCTTTAAAGGGTATTGAGTGCTATAACCTAAAAACATTTACTGTTGCATAAGCGTTCTGTGGTTGTTTGGCCAAAGCATGCCATAGATATTTTATATATCAACTTGTGTAAAAAAGAAGAGAATTATGTCCTCATAAGACATACCTATCTGCTCGTATCACATTGGTACAAAGTAGGATGTATAAACAACACAAGGTTTTATCTTATTTAAACAGTAATGCAAATGTTCTCAAGTAATCCAAGTGAAATCCAGACATTATGTTAATGCCTTTAATTAAAAAAGCAAGCTCAACAGATGGATAAAAAAATCCTCCTTTCCCCTTCCAAAAAAAACAAACTGCCACCTGCCATTGTCCATCTGCTTTATTTCCTGTTCTTGCTATTTAATTTTAGCAGCTAATAACCCCCCGCCCACCCTACACCCACCTGGCCAGGTGCATGCTGCAGCTCTGGGGGTCTCCATGCTTCATTTTGGGAAATGTTACTCTGTTTTAGAGACGTTCTCATGGCCTCAACACAGTGTAGCATTTACGCTTGACATATGTCTGAAAACAGCATGATCAGATGTTATTCACATGATTGGTAAAGCCCAAAGAACATGGCTGGAATATCTGCATCCCACATTGCTGCTAATGGCTCCAAATTCACAATATGACATATGAATGAATGGATCTGGATTCCCCTTGTGAGAATTTTGCAGGATTAATTTGATAGACTTTTCTCAAATCTCTGACTTCATCACGTGGCTACATGTGCCTGCTGTTGGGCTTTTCCAACTCAGACATGCCTCAAAAACAGCACAAAGTGAACCAGTGAGCCTGAAGGTGTGACACAAAAAAGTGAGCATCAGAAGTGAATCATATCTGCAGCATTGATTATAATGATTATTTCTCCAATGTAAATATCCCCAATTGCTTTTTGGCTTAGTTTCTCATCGAAGGAATTGTGAACAGGAAAGGACATATGCTGAGACTGTTGCCATGACGACCTGGTTCGGGATAAGATGCAGAAAATGATTGAATGATTCTCTTGGTGCTGGTTCTGGTATTTTAGTGATGTATGAGCATAACAGGCATTTAACATTTTCAACACTGACAAAAAGCTTACAGCTGCTTGCTTCCTGAGTCAGAAGCGAGCGGCTGCATTTATAAAGCACAGCGGTTTAGCTTAAAACTCGAGATGTGTGCTTGTGACGAACTAAGTGATCTCTGGATCTCTATTCAACAAGTGCTTCGTTGTAAAAATACCGTGTAAATTTTTCCAGCAAATCATTTTGTTCTCTGTACTGAATTCTGGCTTAAAAGGTCTTTTTTTTTTTTTTTTTACATCAGGTGCAGATTTAGCTTTTTAAAACAGAAAACTTGCACTTTAGAATGATGTGACTGGGCTAAACAACATAAAGAAGTAAAAAAAATACTATCTCTAGCTATGTAGTGAGAAATGGAATACAGTACATTTTAGTGCATGTGGAGGCAATCTTCTATTTCTCCTCGTCTGGCATGTGCACTGTTGGAGTGAAAACTTTATTAACAGGTGAGGGTGTCAGAATTGGGCATAAAAAGAAGCAGCTACATACTATTTGACCTTTGAAACCAGGGATGATTTGTGGCTCCTCACTTGGTGCGAAACACTATTAAGAAACCCAATAGTCAATTTAAAAAAGAAAAATGAAGTACAAGATAGTAAAGTTTTAATCTTCAGGACTATAAATCATACTATTCAGAAAAGATTTGAGAAATCTCTGGAAATCTTAGTGCATAAAGGTCAAGTATGGAAACCAAAGCTGGATGAGTTTGACCTTTGATCCTTCAAACAGCGCTTTATAGAAAACCATCTTTTCACCATGATGGGTAGTAAATGATCCGCAAAGGCTTTGTAGAAAACTCTCATCACAGCCCACTGCTATAACCCGAACCTGTGCAATAGAAGTGTATGCCATGTGTTGCTCAGAAATGTTGCAAAGTTCTCTGGACATGAACTCGTTCGAGACAGACAAACAAGACACTGGACACGTGTTCTGCAGTGAATTCATGTTTCAGACGTCTAGCTTTGCATGATGAGAAGGAGAATCCAGCAATCAGAGGAGGGTGCAAAAACAGTTGTCTGCCATGGTGTGGTGTGTGTCTGTGGCCTGGATGACTTGCATAAGCATCATATTTCAATCGTTCAGAGGTGACATCTCTTCCCAGGAGGTAAATGGTTATGTCAACAGGACAATCTCAGACATTGTGCACCACTTAAGGGCTCTTATGAACCAATTGACAAGGAGAATCATTACTAACAAGAGGCTCCCTGTTGGGTCCTCCTCTTATTGCCAGTGTCTAAAAAAGCAAAGCAGTACTTGAATACACCACAAATATTAAAACTAGAAAAGCACTCAGAGTGTGCAGACCTCCACTAAGCTTATTATTCTTCCAATGGAAGATCATGTCCTGTACTTTTTTATAAGTAATCTGGGTATTTTTAATTGAGTTATATGCACATTTGTTAAAAATGGCCCTATCCTGCAATAATAAAGAATCCTTTAAATAACTCCTGGGTCCAAATCATGCCCATTCTGGATATACCCTAACGTTTTCACGAAAATCCATCGATTACTTTCCAAGTTATGTTCTTCACAAACAAACAAAAAGAAAATCTCTCCTGAAAACATGATCTCCTTGGCGGTGGTAAAAACGGTCCAATCCCTACCAGAAAGGCAGCAGACTACAGGAGAAGGTGATAAAATAAGAGAGACACAGATTCCTCTGCAAACCTGCAACATTTACTATTCTTTGTCACTTTTTATGTGTTTAAACATAAAATTTTAGATTGTTTTTTGTAATTTACTCATATTTTAAGAGACAGTTAAAGTAATTTGACAGACATGTAGCAAGTTTTTTAAGTTCTTGCTTCTTATTAGACACCAAATTCCCAACCCAATACATGATGTCATCCTTCATTATCTCTGTGCAGTTTATAAAGCCATCATGGCACATCTGGCTGAGCCAC
>JBAMHX010000009.1:4759528-4770116 GCA_037177515.1 Pseudomugil tenellus | reverse complement strand
CAACCCAATACATGATGTCATCCTTCATTATCTCTGTGCAGTTTATAAAGCCATCATGGCACATCTGGCTGAGCCACATGATGCTTGCAGCATGTATGATGGACCATAGTGTCCACCAATCAAAAGTCTAGCAGTTTTACCTCACATGCTGAAGTCTACTTGGTTATTGTATGCAAAGTTGCCTCTGACAGCTAGGGAACACTTTGCCACCATGTAGAAACGTTTAGGTTAAAAGGGAGTCTTATAAAAGCCGACTGTTCACCATTTAATAATGAATGTGTGTACTATTCCACCACAGGTGCTCCTCCCTTTACCCACAAGCGCAATGCCTGCCAGACCCTCTGCTGTGTGAGTAATTTCTGATTAGCTATGCTACAGGAAATGAAGAGGCCTGAGGCAAAAGCGCTACAAAAGAGAAGAACTTTTCTGCAGTTTAAACGGCCTGGGTCAGGGGTTGCATGTCATTCATCAACTCCAGCTTTGCCCTGCATGGCTCCCTGAATGCAAATCGCCAACACACTGTTTGGAAAATACAATCAGACTCAATTAAAACACTCAATTAGTATAGAAATCAGTGTTAGCTGTGCACAATACTGGAATGTAGCCCTCTCATTCTCTGAACATTTACTTGTGTCAAGTAATGAATTGATGTTAAATTAGTGGTCAACTGGTTGACTCCCAGTAGCACTGCCAAATCAACATTGTTTGCTACACACTCTTTAATTTGGGAAAACATGATGTATCATGATCCAAAATCTACTTGTCTGAAATTATAACCAGGAGCTAGTTATTGATCTTCTGTTGTTCCCTGAAGGAAACCAGTTTACAGGACCAGTAAACCATCTCCCTAAGGGGGGGATGACTAATCATTTGCTGGGGTTAGAATTTTGACTTTTCTAATCTCTGGATAGAATGAAGATTAACCACCATGTGGGGTGATGACTCCCTTCTTTGTGTGTTTTTGTGTGGACGGGGATCTGCTCGCCTTATCTTATCGTTCTGCCTCATTTCTCCAGGGCACATCCCTTCTGTTATCAGCACAGCTCCATCTACATGGAAATCAAAGCTTTTGGAGAAGTGGAATATGATTAGGGAGCAGGGGAGAAAAGCCTCGATGTTCCTCTCTTGATTGTTGCTAATAATACACAGCAACAACCTCTGAAGTGCTGAAACGGAACAATAAATGGTCTGTATTTGTTGAGACGGTGGTTGGACGAATGAGCAAGGTAGCTAAAGTGCAACGTGTTCATGTGTAACTCATGAAACATTTCATTTGCGAGGCCTCTTTTTGTCTCTGGGCCTTGAAAACGAGGATTAACTCTCGCCTCACAGGACCCAGCTGCCTGATTCTGCTGCTGACACTGACCTCCTTTGTTTTTCTAATGACCAAAGTGGAGATGCGTGCATGTGTGTGTTGACGGCGGCAGGGGTGGCCGCTAAAGAGATGGGAGGCTGCAGAAGGGATTAGCCTCCATCCGCAGTAAACAAAAGTACATGGTACTGTACAGGGTGTGTGTGTGTGTGTGTGTATGTGTGTGTGTGTGTACATACCTCTGCTGGTGACACCCAAATAAAAAGGGAAAGACTGAGTCCATCTGTGAAAGCAGAAGGATTAAGCTGTGCTCAAGCCAAGAGCTACACGTCAATCAACCACAAAGTGTGTGTGTGTGTGAGTGTATGTGTGTGTGTGTGCTTTTTACATCCACAACGGTGCAACATTATAAACACACACTGATCCCATGGGATAGCAAGGACCCATACACTGCTGTTTTCATTTATCGTCTTTAAGATGGGAAGAAACCAGCTATGATGTGAAACAAAAAGCCGTTTTATGACTCAGGACCTAATAAAAAATGATTTGGTACTTTTTAAAAGTTAATACAAGCAAGTTTAAATGATCAGAAACATGTGACATTTCACACCGCAACATTATTTAGGTACCAAAAACTGAGAAAAAGGAGGATAACTAAACTGAACTTGATCATCTAGATCCTCACCCCCTCAAACCAGAGAACAATGTGGCTTCCACCCCCCCAAACATGTTGGGATGAGCTTAATTGTGCTGTTTGGACCAGAGTGACCAGCAGGTTCTGTGTAGTTCTACAGAAGAGCTACCAAGACCCTTTTTGCCAAATTAATAGATTGTCAAATTGCCAGCATGTCTTGTTTCCCAAGACTTCAGTCATCCATTTTATTAAACAACAAACATGAGTCAGCAACAGAATTAGCTGTTTGTTATTTTATTTTAATTTAATGCTTACCACACACTCCACATACTCAACTTACCTGCTCATCCCATGAATGTATTTTCCTTACAAACCTGAACTTTTACATGACACAATACCACGTAACTCATTTTCACATTTGGTGTGTAGCAACTCACTCTTCTTTACAACATCGCATCCATTCATGAGCTTTTGTGAAGGCTCCAGTACAACATTTCATTTTGGACTTTGACAGAGCCACGTCAACAGTCGTTCTGTTGTATTTTTATGTGTTTGGCCTCATTGTCATGTAATAACAACTAGATTGATGTTCATATGGATTCATATTCCACATTAACTCAGTAGCCTGAAAGTGTTTAAAACCTGATCATCTCTTCCACTACCGTGCTTGAAAGTTGATTTGGATGTTTGTCAAAAAAAATCAGCATTTCTAAACATTTTTGTTGTGATGATTATCCATTGCTCAAGTGGGTTTGTTTAGCAAGTCCAGATTCTCTTAATTCCTATAATTGATCCAAATATACTGTGTTTTTCACAACTTATAAAGATCAGATAAAAACTGCATTTATGCTCTCTGTCACAGCAACACAAAAATAAAAAAGAGAAAATAAAAACTTTATTTTTATCACATGTAAACTCTGTACGTAACCGTGAATCATGTATGAATGACACGTCTTATGTTGCTGTGTGTGTGTGTAATGTGTTTGGGGGGGGGGGGGATTTAAGAACGAGATATATAAAACAGAACAAAAAAACCTCTGATTTATCTGCTGGAATGTTCCCCCCACCCACTGGTTGCTGTCTTTTTCAGAAGCTTGTTGTCTCACTGTCAGGACCCCCTACTGATCCCCCATAATGCAGCAGCCCTTCTTCATGGAACCCTACAGACATGTGTGTGTAGGGGGGGTATGTATGCTTTACATACTGCTAGGTGTCGGAGGGCTTGACCTGGATGTTGAAGCCCTCCCTCTGAAAGCACACGGAGGTGGGCGGTCATCATAAGCCTCCTCGTGTTGTGTACCAGTGATTGAACCTGGCGTGCTCCCTCACACCTTTAACCCCATCTAAAAGGGGGGTTGGAGCTGAAATCAATACAGTGTATGATGAGGTGACTGGACTGGGGAGGATGGAGGGAAAGAGGGAGGGTTTGCTTGATGGATGGCTGGTTAAAAGGGAATGATCAATTACCCTGATGGATTGCTTTTCAGGTCAGAAATAGAATGAATATGCTGCACACAGACTGTCCACAGTTTACATAACAGCCTGGAATATTATTCACTTACTTCTTTGTTGTTGGGATAAGTGGCAACTGGTCCCTCCTCCTCTCCAGAATCCTTTATTTTTCGAAAATGTTTAATCCCCCTATATGTACCCTCCCCCTCCACACGTTCTCCCTCCAACGGACCCCCGCCTCCCATTTCCCTCTCGCTCTCTACATTATTCTCTGTGCATTTTAATTTTTTTCCTATCACCGGGGGCCCAGTTTTCCCCGCCTACTCTCCTCATTTTAGCCTGAAACTAGAAGAGTGAAGCCAAGAAATAGTTAATCTCCCGGGCTGCCGCTATGATTGGCCGCTGTACGCTGCGCTTTAGACTCCTTGAATGAGAAACGGGGGTAACCAGGCAACTTCAGCGCTGGAGAGAAGAAGATAAAGAATATAAAAAGAAGAAGAAGAAGAAGACAGAGCTCTGCGGGATTTTTTTTCCAGAATTGTGGAAGAATTTTGAACATATAAAAAGCAAAGACAATGTGATTTCACCTTGTGCATCTGGGAAAATGGAATTAACAAATGGATTTTCTTAGCTTTCTCCCTCTCTCCTCTCCCTCTCCCTCATCATTGGGGAGAAAAAAATAGAACGCGCAAATGATGTGGATTAAAACGCATAAATGGGACACTTCAGGAAAGCAGCTGCTGAAAACAGGTGAGTACCATGCTAGTATGAAAACGAGTCTTTTAAAACTGTGAGGCTAAAGAGCTGTTTAAGGATTCAGCTCAGCGACGTGTCAAGATTTATGGACAGGATGCGTTGGCCGCTGAATGGAAATGGGTTGCGGACCGGTCCGTGGATGGGTGAGACGGCAGGACGGTCACATAGAAGAGTTCTAATGAAACTAAACCTGGTTAGAAATGAATGTTGTGAGTCTGATCTGTCGATGGTGCTTGGGGTGGATTTAAATGCGGACCCTGTTAAAGCATAAACGCCGGTCGCCTGTCAAATGTCCCATATTCAATTGCGCACGAATCGAAAGCTGATGTTTGGCGTTTTGATGAAAAAACATCGATGCCTGGGATAAACATCGGGGTTATGTTGCTTCAGGCAAGACGATGTCATCTAAAGATTCAATTTAAGGAGGAAAAAAAGGAGGGGGGGACGCTCTTTCCACCTCGGCAGTGAGCGCTGCCCTCCCTCCCCAAATATTCAAATGAGGAGCTATACTGCTGCAACAGCAGTAAATCATCTTCAGAGGTCTGTGCGTTAACCTGATGCTGGGTGGATGGGTGGATGATGACGCATATGTGGATAAATGTATTGATTAGAGGTTAGAAAACGCTGCACTGGACGCTGAGGACCTGTGGATGAACGCCTGGATGCGAGCGCAGAGCGCAGAGCTCAGCGCCGCTCTGACCGGCAGTCATGAGCCAAAAAAGAAGAAAGAAAAAAACGACTTAAAACCAGCGTGTAGTTTTTTTTCTTTTTCTTTTTTTTTAATGGTCAGCAGGGAAAGTTCGTGGGTCATAGCATGGGCGGAAACGATCCACTTAGTCACGGAAGCTCCTGGCGTGGGTCAGCGTCAAAAATACGTCATTTCTGGCACTTGCGCCAGTTTTTTGGATTTTCAGATGAGAGATGCTAAGATTGCTGAAGCCTTTAATCCCCCCTCCCCCTCCCTCCATCATCTCTTTCTCTTTTTCATTTCGGCCTGAAATATACAAGGATAAAACTTTTCGTTGATGCGTTTAGTTTGTGTGTAACGCCATTAGACTATAAAACTATAACAGTTTTTAAAGAAAATGTAATTTTTTTCTATTTTTTTTTACTTGTATTGTATCACAGCTCAATGATTAAAAAGAGTGTAACATCTTAAAACCAAAGGGGACCCGCCACCCCCCTCCCATTGGTTAAGTCTGAAAAAGTGCCAATATCACCAGTTCAAAATGCAAAGTTCATTACTGGGCCATATGCCTCTCATGATACCCTGTGTTTTCTGCTTGAGTGACCATGTAAGAACAGGCCTCTGAAAAGTGATGCTCATGCTGCTGCTGCATTGAAGAAGTCTAAGTACAGCAGCTGCAGAAGCAGCTGCAGATGAAATAATGCAGCTTGCGTACTGTACTCTGCATCTTGCTGGTTCCAATGAAGTCATGCGTGTGCTGTGAACCGGCGCATCGAAGGCCGGCGTTAGCGTCCTGGCTTTTGGTGCCAAAATCCATGTGCCACTTCGGCCAGTTGGACAAACTGCTTCTTCTAATCTCCTTATCAAGAATGTTCTGCAACAGATCCCTAGCTGTGCTCGCTGGCTCTGTTGTGGGGGTCTGCACACACACCGAGATACACACCACCAAGCACACTTACTGTATAGAGCAATTTCCACTTGTCATCCCAAGACAGTTCTTTGCAGCTCAGTGTGTGATGTGGGTTTTAAGATGGAGATGAACAAAACAATGGAGAGCATTAACTTCTTCGGTGAGAACTTCTTTGTTGGGTCTCTCCCAGTGGAATCCAGACACTTAATGTAGCTCACGGCAGCAAATGCAACACACCGAAGCCGTGCCTCATTCAATTAAGTCCAAATTGCTCTTTCCTCTTTTACAATTATTGTAAAATGTTGTAAGTGATGGAAATTTTTGCATATTTTTTACACAATTGAAATGGTTATGGATCAACATTGACTGCCATTTGCTTGCAATTTAAAAATTTGATTATATTAAAACTTTGCGCTTTCTTTCAGTCAGAAGGGTGTAGACTAATATAGCAGATGCATAGGTAATGCGTCCCAATGTAACTTTTCAGCATAAGCCTCACAGATGGCCTGAATTTATTCTTTTTTTTTTTTTAAATAAAAAGTAATTTTAATGAGCTTCCAAGATTATGTCCTTGGTTCTCATTTAGCTGGAAGTCTTATCACATTTAGTCTATTCATTAATGACAACGTGGCCACTGGCAGAGGCAGGTCAGAGGTGATGATGACTGCGTCGGCCAAACAAAAGAGGGAGATTGCTCAGATAGTGGTGCTTTGTAGGAAGCTGAATGATGCACATGCTCCTCTGGGAGTGCAATCAGCATGACAGGTGCAAATAAAGTTGAGAACGGGGCATGTTTGGGTAATAAAATGTGTCAGTAGTGAGAGCTCAAAGTATGAGCGGGGGAAGTGTAAATGGTATATGGAGTAAGTGGTATCCAATCGTCCCTTTGGGAAGCTTGAAAAACACTTTTTTGCATGTCAGACTAGTTCAAACAGAATGTTAACACCAACCCTTACTTGGAATTTTAGCTAGATAAACCAGATTAAACAGCAAAATATCAAACTGCTTTCCATGGTGAATTTTAGCTACATCTTGCGACCAGTTTGGGAAGAAACCTTTCACTCTGGTGTCAGACCAATATCATATAACATGTGTATTACTTTACGAGGGCCACAATCCTTCAGGTTTTCTATGCACCCCTGCTCCAGAACTTCACATGTTGTTGGATGTTGGATCCATTTAACTTTAATCTGGAGTTTTGCAGAAGAAATGCATTGAAAACCTGCAGCACAGTGACCCTGGAAAGCAGAGTATCGACACCACTGCCCCAAACTATCTCAGCTGGAATAGCTATTTGATGTAGGACCAGATGCTTACTTAACCCTTTTCCCTAGAGATTGAAGGCATAAATGATAGTGGACTGACATTTTGAGTCTTTAAGACAAGTTGAGGTAACAAGCTGCATCTTACTGTTTCCTCTACACGACTCTATGGACGGTTGCCTCAAGTAACAAAAACTTTAAAACTTCATTTTACCTAGGACGGAGGAGATACATGGACCCAAGCTTCATTTCTTGTCACTGGTATCAACAAGCAGTTGTGCAAAATATGAAACTCGAAATGAAAGGGTTTAAACTACCACTTAGTTCTCCTGTATGTTTAGGCTGGAACTGTTCCAGAAACGAAATTGGACAAAGGTCTGCATTTTATCACCTCCGTCACCTCCACCCACTCTCCCAACACCCACAGTACAAAGGATATTACCCTGGCTGTTTTTCTCGTGTTGTAATGTGTCTGCAATTTGCAACTCTATTTCTATTTCATGTCTTATTAAATATGAATTCATTCAATTCTCTCTAATATCCACTTATGCAAGTAATATGGAGCCATTCTGTTTACAAGCATCAAACCTTATCACACTGCAGCACATTTATTTGGGCTTGTATTATACCACATATAAATAAAAAACAATTAAAAAAAAGCATGTGATCTGACTAATAAAATAAACATGCCTGTAATTTGAGTTAATTAAAGCTAATTTAATAGTTACATTTCATGTAGATGTAAATACATCCATTTAGATTTATGTGTAAATTACACAAAAGCAGCACTTAAGCCCAGTTGACCTCAAGTGTTCTCCCACAGCCATATCGCAGTGACCCTGGCAACAATAAGGCGACCCCAACACTGTAGCGTGTGTTACTGGAGTCAAATGGGGCAATGAATTCCCAACCCATCACACAATGCTTTCCACTGGGCATAGCTGGGTGGCTGGTAATTCTTATGCCTTGGTCTGCAACATCTGATGAAGAGTGACTGAAGTGTTCAGTGTGAAGCCAACAGTGTCAGCCTGCCTCCTATGTTCAACCAGAGCAGTCATCACTGCCCAGTTCACTTCCAGTAGACTGGGCATCTTCAATGCATCAATGACACCAGCCATCACGAGGGACATGTAGCATGCCAAACCAATGATTCATTAGGACTCAATTAGCTGGGAGGCATGGGGCGTCCTGCCATATGCCTTGAGGTTTGACAGCAATATGCACCCACGTCCTTACAGCTGTACTCTCAACTGTCTTTGGCGCCTTTGTGCATGTGTTTTGCATCACTGCTGCACAAACAAAAGGATGCAGTCTGCTCCTTTTCCGCAAAGGTGTCTGCTTTGTAGCATTAAAACAAGTCACTAGCAGAGATTTAGCAGCTTCTGTTTGCAATCACCCAGTTTCTGAGCTGGAAATGAGTCACAATGACCTTCAGCTCAACTCATGTTGCGCCAGTTGGCACCGTATGAAATACTCATTCATCTACTGAAGTATGAGACTGTGGAGCTGCAGATACTGTAAATCTTCGGAAGTGAAAAAGGCCCCACTCAATATCGACTTCTCTTCCCTTGCCAAGAGGCGGCATGTGCTGCCGACAAGATCTATCCGCCCTCAAATCTAGTTTGTCTTCTTATCGGTGCCAAGGTAAAGGACCCCCTCACCTCATTGTGCATGCTCCCACGATCTATTAAAGGTCTTCCACATGCAGATATTAATGAAATTAGATTGGAGCGGAAAGCAGCCCCTAGGCCGACAAGCACACCAAGCTCTAGCCAAGATATATGATGTGATATGTGCTGAAGTGGCATGCTGTTTTCACATGAATGTCCACAGATCTGAGCTGGAATATGACACAGTTGCATTGATGATGGACACGTTCAAGCCAGTCTTGCTTTATTTGAACTATTTGCATTTTTTATTTAAGCTACATTGGGTGAAAGTATAAAACCATGGATCACAAAGGAGCTGCAGGGGCTGTTCATCCACATCCCCCCCATTAACAGCGTTATATGAGTTTAGGGATGGAAGTAATTAATGAAGTGGACCAAGGCTATGTGCAAATGGTTGAATGAGCTGCAACTGAGAATCACTATAAACTGTGTGAGAGTGCCTTTATCTACTCGACTCCATATGTAATCATAATGTATGTTTAGACTACATGTGTTTTGTGAATGGCAGTATCTGTGATTCATGGCACGAACCTTCTGTGTGGAGGTTGAATGTTGTCCTTTTGTATGCATTGGCTCTGTTAGGGTACTTCTGCCCATAGCGGCCCGATAGGTGGACTGATCACTCCAAAGCTGGATTTCCATTATTGCCTAGAACGCTCTGCTCTACCGGCCCGGGAGCACTCTACTGGACTGCTTTTCCATTGCAAATCCAGTCTAAGTCTAGACGCTCTATTGTGGGAGTAGTCCCTTGGGGAATTCCTTCTAGAAAGTTACCGATGTCATCTGATAGTGACACATGCAACAAAACAACATGTTCTCCAAAATTCAATGTATTGTATAATTTGTATAATAAACAACTAAAAAAAAAGTTCACAGAGATACCAAAGAAGAAGACAGAGACAAGATGGAAGGCGGTGAAGCAGCCTTTTACCTGCTGCTCGGGTTATGGTTGACAATGAGTAATAAAATCAAGGCACAAATCAGGAGACATTGTTGTTGGGCAAAACGACCTGGAGAGGCAGTATTTATCATTACTTTGTACATTACTGTGTAGTGACATCATTCGCTGCAAGCCAATCATTGGACACCAGCCTGCAGACCTCACACTACTCGCACGGCCCGACAAGCGTGGCCCGACAACGAAGTAGGTCCAAAAAATGTACTAGTACGGTCCGACAAATCGTAATGGAAATGCTCTGAGGCCGGGTGGACTGGTGCGAGGCCTGGTAGACCAGCTCTGTGTGGAAAAACGCCTTAAATTCTACACAGCTCTGAGTGTGAGTGTTGCTTGCTCTCTGTGGTGGCCCTTAATAGACTGGTAACATTTCCAGAGTGTACACTGCTTCTCACCGGATGTCCCAGATGTTCGTTAGCATTGGAGAGTCTAATCACTAGTTTTTCTTGGCTTAAACATTCTGCATGGGATCCCTGCGCCGTTCATTAGCAAGCAGATGTTGTGGCTAACAAATCTCCACTTTACATTACTGCATAATATACATTCTCACATTCTTGTTTCCCCTCCAGCATTGCTTTGCTGTCTCTTTGTGCCTGTTCTACATGTTTGATTGGTTTATGAGTCTTTATCACATTAGGGCGATGAAACATATGTATGTTTTAAAGCAACATCAGATCAAATACCAGTCGAAATAGTTTTGTTTCAGATTATTCTACTTCCGAATATCTTAGCTTATTTACAGAATATACTGATTTATATTACTTTACTGTCAAATGAACTCTTTTCAATCAACACGTAATTATTTACGACCTGTCCAGGGTGTACCCCGCCTCTCGCCCGTTGGCTGCTGGGATTGGCTCCAGCCCCCCCGCGACCCAGCTCGGGAATAAGCGGTAGAAAATGGATAGATGGATGGATGGATGGATGGATGGATGGATGGATGGATGGA
>JBAMHX010000009.1:4738267-4751043 GCA_037177515.1 Pseudomugil tenellus | reverse complement strand
AATAATAATAATAATAATAATAATAATAATAATAATAATAATAATAATAATAATAATAATAATAATAATA
Source organism: Pseudomugil tenellus (assembly GCA_037177515.1). Classification (NCBI taxonomy): domain Eukaryota; kingdom Metazoa; phylum Chordata; class Actinopteri; order Atheriniformes; family Pseudomugilidae; genus Pseudomugil; species Pseudomugil tenellus. Next base: position 4,750,973 of record JBAMHX010000009.1, on the reverse strand, counting down.
TATTATACATAATTTATCAATTACATTTTATTACTTGGTTTTTTTTCGAATTTTAGAGAAAAGCCAACCCAATGTGCTGTGGTGGAGGTTGTGGTTTTTATATTACAATATTACTGATAACCTGCCATCCGCTGCCATTTTAATGATACGTTAAAAGATCTACTACTTAGTTATTTGGTCTAAAATTAGTAAATAAGATGCCAGACTTTAAGCATACATGTAAGTACACTCATTAAGAAATTCCTCTCTCCAACAGCTTGTGTTTGGTGCATGTAGGTTTCACAGTGTGACAGAAAGCAGATAAACAAAAGCTTTACATGTTAAGAAGGTTGTTCTGAGCTTCCCTTCAGCTTCATTAAAGCAGACTTCAGGTAACATTTTTATGCCAAGCACACAGCGTCTCTGCTGTGTGTGTGTGATGGTCATATTCCCTGTTTACAGTGCTTCCAAATCTAATCTGGCTTTCATGACACAAACAGTCAAAACAACTCTCAGTAAAAACAGTTACTCATATGCTTGTGTAACTTAATTATATCCATGACCCATGTGCGATTAAAGAAGACGCCTTTTGGATGTTTGTTTAGGTCGGGGAGACCTCATTGGGTGAAAAAAAGCTCTAATTGTCTCATTAATTACTTTTCGCATGACATAATGACCAAACCTTAGTGTTCACAGTTCTTTGTTTCTCACAAATGAAGGCAGAGGTGGGGTGGCAGCAGAATAAAGCGAGCTTCAACCCTTTTTCACAAACAGGCATAACGCTGGAATAGAGAGACAAAGAAAAAGAGGGCAGATGAGAACAAGGGACGAGAGAGAGGGAGGAAAGAAGAGGTAACGAGGGAGCTGAAAGAATAGAAGTGATTCAAATAAGGTAAATCAAAAAGAAGAAGAAAGAAAAGATAGGCCATGAAATGTTTGCCAGGCTTTCTGGATGCCACCCAGTTTTCTCGCCCACCATCCCAATGTGGCGAATTGCCTGTTTAACACACCAGTTAGACACTGAGATGCAGCACAGCAACAAACCAAATCAAGAGTGAATTAAAGACTCCTCGGGGATGCGTGGAGTATCATCAGAGGAGGTGCTTTGGAAAGCCAAACTCCCCAATTAGCTGTTCTGAAAGAGGTCCAGGAGTCTGGTTCTCCAGCCCTGCTCTGTGCGCCTGGTGTGATTAGATAAATAAAAGAGGGGATTGTACCCTACCTTGTTTTTCTGCTATTGTTTACTGTTACCATGGGGAGCTGGTGACACTTTATTAGCCTGAATACGTCTGTTACAGCAGCATAGCTGCCTCAGAAATGCAAACTTCCAAACTAAACACCATTGATTTTTGTGTCTTGAGACCTCCGCTGTGAGTATGTTTCATTTCTGTCATGCATCCCACCGACTCATCCACTCCCAGTTTGAATTGGGCCCAGTTTTCCTGCAGCTGAGCTGCTAGGAAGGATAATGCAGGAGCACTTCAGAGGCCAGCTTCTCACTGGCCTCTTGCCTCCAGTGGCCCTAGCATGTTGCAGACACACTTAACACACACAGCTCAGAGGCCTCCGCTGGCATAAATCTGCACAGCCAGGCAACTGTGTGGCAATGCTTATTTCATTTACCAGCTGTAACCGCTGAACCTGAAGCAATGGGGCCTCTTTTTGACTCAGACAGTGAATGAGAGTGTAACTAATGCCTGAAGTAGTGGACTTTTTTTTTTCATTATGCATTTTCTTTCCTTCACCTTCCCACTTGTAAACTTTACTATTCCATCATCAGAGGTCCTCCATCTTGTCAGAATGAGGTGAACTAATGGGCCGTGGCAGGACAGCCTGAGTGCAGAGGCTATCAGTTCCCCATGGAGGCCTGGGGAGGCAGAGAAAATGAGAAGGAGAGGTCCTTTATCTTCTGACTACTAAATTTCAGAGTTGCCATCCATGCAGAAATCAAAGAGAATTGTTTAATTTATAGCACAGTGTTAACATAAAACAGCATCAATCCCCAGATTTCATTTTATATTTTCAGGATTTTTTCATATTTTTTCTGCATAACAAATATTCTGTAATTTTATTTTAAAAAAATCTCTCTAATTTGATCATTTTTAGTTTTGATGGAACCAACAATTCGCATGTGAGATAGATGGATTGGAGTGTTTCTGCAAAGACCCACACGCCAGTCAGCAGCTCTCTAGTCAGGAATCTAATTAGTCCAACAAAAGCAAATTAACCTTATCATAGATTTAATGGCTATTAGACACTTGTAAGGTCACTTAAACGTAAAATGAACTCATGGTCGATTATGAGGCTGATAATGTAGGGTAGAACAAAATGTCTAAATGAAGAATTTTCCTACAGCGAAGACAAAAAGCTTTAGGTGTGAGTGAATATAGCCGTCTGCGGCCATAAGGGGACATGAGGTAACACAGCAGGAATGTCGAGAGGAAGTCTGCTGGCCTAGGTTGTGACAGACATGTCCCATTCCATAAGCTGGGAGGCATTTTGTAACAAAGATGACCAACGCGAGGTGCCGGGGCCGGTCTGTCGAGCAAAACGCTCCAGCAGCCTCTGGGCCATGCCAGCCAGACTGGAAAAGAAGGGGATGACGGTCCGTGGGACGGTGGCATCCTGCCTCCTCAGCACACAAACACAAGCTGCAGCCGTCTCCTTCCCATCGGGACCAGAATGAATGGCGGTGTAATTGGCCATATCTGGTGATAGATGGCTGTTCAACCGTGGTTACTCATCAGCAGCAGAAATGCACAGAGGTTTGCTTGCTTCACAATATGAGGTTGATTGTGCAGTCTATTAAACATCAGTCTCAGGAGGAAATCATGCTGGAGATCAGAGGAATCTGGAGGATGATCTGATTTCAAAATCAGTACATGTTCGGTGATTGCCCATTTTATCTCCATGATGGTAAACACCCTTGAAAATCTGATCGTCCTTAATGAATCATTTCTATCCTGAGACAAAATGAGGCTCAATGCAATTGTCATAGATTATCACCTTTTATTTGCCTGTAACATAAAAATCAAAGTCATAGATTCCATTTAATTGCAAACTAATTACTATGTCAAGCAAATTTCTTATTGAATGATGCATGTATTTGTTACACACTAACAACAGGCACCTCAAGCAATGTGCTGATATTGTTTGACAAAATAGCTGCTACGTCTTTCTATGTTTGTGGAGTTATTCTTGTGATATAAAAACTTCTCAATAAAGCTACTCACACTGCTTTAGGATGATTGATTTGCTCAATGTGAAGGAAGACAGAGCAGCCATACATTGTGTTTAAGTTCCAGCATGCCTGGTTTTGTTTTGTAAACAGTTTTCTGCAGGGTAGGAACTCTGACAGGCCGTTTGTGAAACTCAGAAGAACGAGAGCAGCAGGACGGTGATGAGGGGGGGAAATAAGAAGCGCAAGCAGAAATTGAATTGACTTTGCTCAAGGAGGTTTTCCTTTGCACTTCAGAGGTAGTACTAAAATGAGCAAATTAATAAATAAATGGCAGCTTTTGTTGAGAGCTTTTGACATCCCCCCGAACCGTTGAGAGTAGCTGGAAAAATGAGTGATGCTCGTTAAATGTGACCCAAATCCTAAGAGACAGTGGGAGCTGTTAAAACACGGAGCAGATTGGGGAGTCTGGGTGACCTAGATAGCATTGGTTTTGAAAAGCAGCCATACATCACATTAAATCGCTCTTCCGTCTCACACAATGAGGCATATCTCTCTCATTGGTAATGAAAATTACATTCTGATAAGGTTCTTTGTGACATGTAAAATACCTCTCCCGCCACTGACACTCCAATGGTCTGTCATGGAGTTACTCTCAGGCACATTGCTCCTTCTCTGCTGGACTTGGGTGACATTATCTGACTTATAAGCACACATGAATTGTAACACACGATCTAGACCTCCAAAGTGGAACTAGTGTTAAAGAGAAAGCCATCTGTTGATCAAGGAAATTATATCTAAGCATGATGGTTCATTTGGAAGCGAAAAGAGGTATGAAGGACTATTTATGGAAACGTAATCTTGTTGTATAGTCCTGCACAAGTCTCTTAATGTGTTATTTATTTGAGGCAGGTATTACAGCGTGAAACATCTGAAACCTGAAATCCAGAGTTGGGGATTCCTGCTTCAAAGTAATACCATAAAAATATCCAACCTTAAAACCTTTTAATGGCACAGTAACATTCAGTATGTATATTACTGGAGCTGCTATTACCCTGCAGCAGACCGAAGCTGAGAAACCGCACATCTGCATTTTACTTTGTGGCACCAGCAACTGAACATCAACACAGTTGCTGTTTTAAATGTACACCATGGATGATTCAACAAAGAAACCCATTAGACGAAAAGGAAAAGAAGAGAGAAAGTGACCAGACAAAGGTTCCTCAGACTGACTTTCACTGGCTGGAGAGTGCTCAGAGAAGAGACAGGTTGCAAGATGGATGCTAAATTACCCAAATGTGGCACCAAAATTAAAAAATCTGTCAAAGTTCAGTGGTATTGCTTCAAAATATCAAATTGAGCTTGTTTAATGAGTCATGGACACTAGGACCATGCTCCAAAAGGTATATTCATACTATCAATTTGTTAAATTACTTCTTCCTTGGGCTGCACAGTGGTGTAGTGGTTAAGACTGCAGCCTCACAGCCTTGGCTGGACAGTTGCCTTTCTGTGCAGAGTTTGCATTTTCTCACTGTATTAGTGTGGGTTCTCTTCGGGTACGCCGGCTCCCTCATACCATCCAAAGACATGCCTGTTATGTTGATTGGGCATTCCATATTGTCCTTAAAAGTGAAAAGTGGTTTATCTCTATGTTGGCCCTGTGATGAACTGGTGACGTGTCTAGGTTGTACACTGCCTCTCACCCAATGATTACTGGGACAGACATCAGCTATACCTGTAACCCTGAATTAGAATAAACAGTAAAGACAATGGGTGGATCCTTATTCCTCATATTTATCCTAATTCTAGTAGTTTAAGTGCAAAGGAACAATGATTACTCTTCAATATTAATAAAACAGTATAATTTTCTATGCTACTGGTCATAAAAATGAGTGACCAGTAGCTCCTTAGTGGACAAAGTGTTGCTATTTTACATAAATCAAATTTACATCCTATATACAAAACCAATGCGAGGAACCAGTAGCCACAACTAGCTTCCAGTTGGGCATGCTGGTATCTGGACAAATAAATAGTGCAGGAACACACTGCAAATATGACCTCCAAGTTGTGCTGTGGTTCAGCTGTCTACTACAAGAAGATATCTTCTATAGAATAGGTTGTATGTAAATTGCTAAATTAGTCAAATAAGGAAGACTTTGTTTCAGCTCATGGTTATGAAGGGGTAAGGTTTATTTGACCAGTTAAAACAGAGGTGCCCAAATCTGGTCCTCAAGACCTACCATCCTGAAACATTAGATGCAGCCCTTCTTCAACAAACCTGAATTAAATAGCAAAATTCTTTTTTGTGCATGTCACCCAGCTCTGAAGAGGCCCGTAACGATCCATTAAATTCATGTTTGCTGGGCAAGGGTTGGATCTAAATGTTGCAGGATGGTCGAGCTCCTGAAGGTGGATACTCCTGAGTTTTTTTGCAAACTCCATTCACCAATTTACACACAGACAAAGCATTGTGTAATCTCCATATGCAGTCTTTTTATCTATCAAACACAAATGTTTTTACACTCTGATGACACATCAGAGGCAACATGGGATTCAGTGTACCACAACATTTCAACATGCCATCTAGGGAAGCCAAGTGATGATTCACAGACCCTCAGATTACTCAACAACAGCTCTTCTATCACTCAATGTGTCCATGCTGTAATGAAAGTGTTGCTTGTTTTGGAGGAATGATGATGACAAATTAAAATGGCCTTTTCTTTCTGTCATCTCTGCTGCTTACATTCTCACACATTCATTCATTGTGTTGAACGGCTAATCAGTAAATGCTTCCACCAACAAACCCAACATGATTCCTTAAGTTAAGCAGATGAAATTTTACAAAGGCGGTTGTTAAAGAATACAAGACAAAACAGGCAGCCTTGGAAAATCCACAAAATAAAAGAATGAAGATCCATAAAGTTCCATAAAGGTCTCTGATTCAAATGTATGTTTATTTTTTTATTCTGTATCTTTGGTTTTACATGTGAATGGAAATCGACATGTGCACTCCAACATTCTGCTTAATTTCTGTCTTATACATTGCAGGCCACTTGGTTAAGTTTATGGTTTGCAGTATAACTGACTGAGATCTGCTGCTAAGAACCATTAAAACGTCAATGCAAAGAACACATTATAACCACAAAAAATTAAGAACACCAAATAAACAAATTAAAAGGCAAAAATTCAGGTTTTGTTATTCTTTTTCTATTTTCTCAAACTAGATGAAGTAGGTGGCATGAGAAGCTAATATTTCTTCATCAAAATTTTTGGAAGTAGGAAACAAGCTCAAAACAAAACTCCTCTGAATAAATGTCTACTTGTATAATAAAACTGAGATAATTTGCTGAAGTTATGTGGTGTATGTATTATATACTGTCAATGGTATGCATGCTGCCACCTCCCGCCAACTCACACACACAGATACACACACAGTCAGACTAAAACTCTCTGATTCCCTTTTTAAACCATTTTTGCCCACCTTCACTTGTTCACACTGACCAAACAGACGTGACACAGCTCTTGCCACTGTTAGTTTTCAAGAACACTAGCACAGCACAACCAGAAATATGACACGAAAATGCAAGTGTCTCATGGACATTTGGCTAAAAAGAGAAACAACTTTCCCTCCTGTTCTGGCTCTGTATTTAACAAATACAAAGCTCTGTATAACAAATAAGACAACAAAGATGAAGCTGCTTCAGTTTTAAGATGCACTGTTAAATTCTACTGTTACTTTAATACAATTTAATCCCCAGAAGTAGAAAGTTTAATAGCTAAATATTTGGATTTGGAGTAGAATCAGACATCTGGAGTAATTTTTAGACTAAATGCAATGTTAGCAATTAAGCAGTGTCAGTGGGTGGAATCAAATGAGCATAAAGTCTTTGTGGGAGCTTCAAATTATGGCAAAGGCTGCGAAATGTGCAAATTTGGATAAATGTTTTTTTTCTTTTTTCTTTTCTCTTTTTTTTGTCAAATGCAAACATTCAGGGCTGGACAGTGGCAAGGTGGTTAGCACTGCAGCCTCACAGCAAGCAGGTTGCCGATTTGATCTCCGCCTTGGGTGGTGGCCTATCTGTGTGGAGTTTGCATGTTCTCCCCGTCTCCCCCGGGTTCTCTCCGGGTACTCCGACTTCCTCCCACAGTCCAAAGACATGCACCTTGGGGATAGGCTGATTGGGGACTCTAAATTGCTCATAGGTGTGAGTGAGGGTGTGTGTGGTTGTTTGTCTGTGTATGTTGGCTCTGTGATAGACTGGCGACCTGTCCAGGGTGTACCCCACCTCTAGCCCTGTGTCAGCTGGGATTGGCTCCAGCAACCCCGCAACCCCTTTCGGGAATAAGCTGTAGAAGATGGATGCAAACATTCAGTCTCATTAAGCAATTTTTTAATTGTTCAATGGAATAGTTAAAGACTGCCTCTTCTCAGAGGAAACAACATATCAGAATGGAACCAACAGTAAATGCAACAGTTAAGTTAAGTTAAGTTAAGTTAAGTTACTTGGTTAAGCTTAGGCATCATACATCAATGTACACTGCCTGGCTTAAAATTTAATCTATAAAATAAGTGAGAGCCTCCTACTCGGTAATTACTGTATGGGAGGTTACCTGACAGCTGGTAATGCATTACCGAACCTCAACAGATGCAATGAATAACTTTTCATTTTTTAAACAACCATCTGGAAACATCACATATTTGTGAAAAATATGTTAGTCTGTCTAAGAAGGATCAAATCTGGGCTGTCAAGCTGAATAAAAACATCTAAAATGACTAAAATAGGGTTAACAACTGTTCAATCCATGATTAGAAGTCAAAGATCACACATCATTTTCCCAGGAACAAATGTGGTTGAAGGACAATCCTTAATAATGGTAAATTCAAATAGAAGAAAAACAACCGTAGAACTCAGAGCTATATTCAGTGGTGAAAGTAAAAACCTTTCCAGGCAATATGAGAAGGGAATCAAGGGATTGGAAGTGAACAGTGTAGCCAGAAGAAAACCAATAATCAGTGAAGCCTACATTGGAAAAAAAACTTCAGTTTACATGGGGACCATGAAGGTTAGACTCTGAAGCAATGACAGAAGGTCATATGGTCTAATCAGTCCAGATTTACCCTGTTCCAGCAGGATGGGAGCATCAGTGTAAGAAGAGAGTGCAGTGAAGTGATACAAACATCATGCCTAGTGTCTGCTTTCTAACTTGCACAGGCAGTCTCTGCTCTATTCTTAATGTAATTGATCAGATCTAGATTCAACATTTTGTGTCCAAAGAAAGAGGTCACCTGACCACCAGTATGATGGAGCAGGTTGTTCCATTTTCTCTGATGGCACAGCCATATTCTTATACATACAAAACCGAGATTTATGGGGCTTAGACTATGAAAGTTGGTCTTTCCAAAATGAAAGTCTATGGAGATTTGCTCTGTTTTAAAGCCCCAAGTGAATGAGGGGGGAACTGCAGTTTTTGGCACTTTCATATAGGTTTCCCTTTCTTTCAACAGAGGTTGCTGTTTGATTCTAAAAAGATGTTCCAATGAAAACTTCTCTTGCTTTGTGACAATGTGTGTCCTTTAAATGTGGGTTCACAAATGAGGTGGCTCTAAAAGTTGATTCTTTGTAGTTAAACTAGTAAAGCAACAACCTTGTGTTGTGGAAATTTCATATATTAGCTTAATTATCTTAATTAATGTCTGGCTGAAAGGTCTGACCATAATGCTCCTAAACTGATGTCATTCTGAGCTTAGTAAACCATCTGCAAGGCCGGCGTCCTTCCATCAGGAAAATGTTTAGACGAGACCTTCGTTTTTACCTGTCATAACAAAAACAGGCTCCCGACTGACGCACGCAACCAAAGAGCTTAAACGAAGGTGTCTCTAAGTGACTTGGCAGAATTGCTTTGGACTTCTGTGTGACAACAGATCTCTTAAGAGATTCTCCCCTTGTCTGTCTGTCTTTCATGTATTGTCTCACTCCATGTTTTAATGTTTAATGTATGTTCAACTTCTTTTATTCTTCATTATTAAATTTATATTCTTCTCAATCTAAGAAACCAGTCTCCTCGTCCTTGACAGGAAAAACTTCTTAATAAGGAGAGACTATGTTTTGATGGGCACATTAGGTGAGGCAACCACTTCTGAGTTCAGACTACTTTTACACCATGATATTATTATGGAAATTTTATATCTCAAGTTGTTATGGCGTACAGACATTAAAAAACATACTTCCTTGTGTCTGGTACAGGTGGATTGTCGGGTCACCACGACCATCTGTTATAAACAACAATATCATTTTAATCATTATGTACGCTCTTTGGTAGAAAATGTTATGTCTTGGGTAAAATGTACCATCCCAGGGTAAAAGATATGTCACTATGTTATCCAGACATAAGCTTACAGACTTCTGACTTGAACAGATCTGTGATAATCTTCTGCATTGTAGTTTATCTTGCTCTTTATTCAATAAATTTATACTCTTCTGAATAAAGAATTTGACTCCTCGTCCTTTGACAGATTTTTGGCCACAACATTGTGAGACCAAGATTTCCGTTAACTCTGGCCTTAATTTGTTATTGTTGAGGCTCTTTGTTGAGTTGCTCATTTTTAAGTGCATAGTAATATTTTTTTTCCAAAAAAAACATAAAAACATTTTTTTGTGAAAGCACTAAATGGATTTTTTTTTACAGATAATTTGTAATTGCTAAATGAAGCTAAAACAGAAGCTCTAAGTAAATGAACAGTAATTTGGGGACAGAAAGAGTCGGCTCTTCCAAAAAAAACCAAGACAAATAGACTAGAAGCTTCCCTTCCTATTACTACTCTTTTATCCTTCAATCTATTGTAGCTGCTTGTAACTGGTCTGACAGTTCAAACCGTTAAAAAAGCAATGTTAGCACACCAATCTTTTCTGTACTAGGTCCCTCTTTTTGGTCTACAAGTCACTTCACATCTAAATCTTTGATTCAGATGTAGACAAAAGGTCTTAGAAACCATGAATGTTAGATCTATTTTTAAACAATTGCCTTTTTACTCTCTTACCAAGCTCATAAAGTCACACAGGATAATGTATGCTTAGGGCGCGTTGTGCAGCCGCTCTCAGGCCATTGCAGGCTTAAGGCCTCTTTGTCCAACAATGGCACATCACCGTGCCAGCAGAAGCTGTGCCAACTACAGTGCCATCCTGGCACAGCCCCTGTGTTAGCAGTGGATGATTCAAGGGCATCAAAGCACAATGCATGTGTGTGGGGTGGGAAGAGGGGGTGCAGTGGCAGGATTCCCATCGCAGTTAGCTTTAAAACAGCTTGTCATTCACTGCTCACTGCAACTTCTCCTCCTCTAGTTCTGCTGGCCTGAGAGATGTATGAACAATCCATCTTGTGAAGATTTGCTTTGCATGCACAGCAGCATCATTCACGCTCTACTGTTCTGTATTTACTCACAAACAGTACACAAAACAGGAGCATTAAAATTTCACCAGAGGCCTTCTTCAAGGGTGGGCTCTGAACAGCGAGCGTTTGCGGCACTCTCATTAAGGATTGATGATCCAGAAGAGATAATAACATCTTTGTTGATTTGTTAAATTGGTGCCCGCCAATTGCACATGTAAATGAATGTTGTAATGAGTGAATGAGGGTCATGCGTCGTTTTAATTTTTAACCACCTCCAGCTTAACATTTGTCATCCCTGTCTTCTTGCCTTGCAGTGCTCCAAGCAACTGACTGTGATGGGCTGTCAAACTACATCTGAAGTACTCTACCAAAGAATAAGATCCAATCCTGACCTACTGTGAAGAACAATATTTGATTCAATCGATGTTGCAGGTCTCCGGCACAGGGAATTGCTGCTGAGCAATAAGTGAACCTTCAGAAAAGAGCAACAGTGGACTATGTGATGCTTGACCTTCACAGAGAGAACTCAGGTACACTCCAGAGGATGTCAAATCAGATCTGAAGCTGCTCTCGAGAGGATCACCCAGGTCACGTTTCAGTTGCCTTTTCATGTTTTTGTGCTTAGCATTACCCGAAAGACTATGGGCCAGCAGTGACAGAACATATCAATGCTGGATCTTCATGTATTGAGGAGCACCAGACATCTCAGTATGGAATTAAAAGAGATTTTTCTCATCAGAGAGTGACTGTGAGAAACACAGGAGAGTGGGGGGCTGTGATTTGGACACTGGGGAGCTAGGAGGATTAGCTAGTGTGCTGCTAACCCATGGTGGATCTGCTGTGAGCAGGACAAGGGACTCAGCAGTGGAGGATGTCAGCAGAGGCCGAGCTCCAGTCGGGTGTCAAAACCAGCCAGCGAAGGGAGTCCAGGAGGATCAAAGGTATGTCATCTTCAAACCAATGGCACTGTCACATATGAAACATGTTTTCATCATACATGTATGTTTAATATTAGGCCTATATGTTCTTGAGTTTATGTCCTGAGTCTGATGTTTAATATTTCAAAAGAACTACTCCAAAAACCAACCAGAGACATGTCAGGGAGAAAAATAAAAGTGCTAGCTTTTTATGTTTGGCAGGCAGTGAACATAACTCTGAGCCTTGTTTGGAAGGAGAGAAATAACACTCGACAACATGAAGAGAAGCTTGCCTGCTGAGATGTATCCTATCTCATCTCAGGGATCCAGATGTAGTAACAGCTATTCGATGTAGCCTCTGGGTTTAGTAGTCATGGACAGGGTAGTTCACACCCTGTCACACTGATGAACAGCATAAGTGATGCAATAGGATGAAGCATTCTCACTGGGAGATTGAATTGGGATTGAATCGACTTAGAGCTGGAAAGAAGAGGACATTAGAGGCGCAGAGAGAATGGGAGACTGACAGAAGTGAGGAGCGAGTGGAAGTCTTCCTGTTTGCTCACTCCTCTTCCCTCATCTCTTCCATCTATGAAAATAAAAACCACTCCAGCCAGTCCAGTAAATCTGGCTTCTGCGGGCTTGCTGTGATGAGGCCATGAGGCCAGGTCCTCAGTGGCTGTTTCACTGACTCTGCTGGATTGTTCTGATAAATGGCTCGACTGGAGGAGGGTTCATCGATTTAAGTTAAGTAGAGGAGAGGAGGGTGAAGGGAAAGTACTGCACCACCAGATGGCTTATTGGAGAGTGCTATCAGCACACATGATCAGTCCCTGAGTTTAACATGTTGAACACGTGCTGCTGGAACCATTGTCACAATTGGTGAAGATGATCCACAGAAAAGGAAATTGCAAAACATAAATGCATGCAGACAGTCTCAAGGTGGTTCCAGCTGGATATTATATGAAGGACATCATCATGATAGCATTGTGATGGGAAAGCTACCCTTCAATTTCTTTATATTTCATGTAGTTTTACTGTTGTTGTGGTTCAAGTATTTTTTTTCTGTCTCATTTTTACTCTGCTGTGTGATGCTCAAACCACGTGTTTCAAATGTGCTATTAAGATAATTATTACAGTTGCACTGTTATTAAAGCCTTTACAGCATGGATAGATAGATAGATAGATAGATAGATAGATAGATAGATAGATAGATAGATAGATAGATAGATAGATAGATAGA
>JBAMHX010000009.1:4724408-4734763 GCA_037177515.1 Pseudomugil tenellus | reverse complement strand
AAACAGGTAACTCCCAGGTGGGCTGAAACAGGTAACACCCAGGTGAGACAGGGAAACAGGTAACTCCCAGGTGGGCTGAAACAGGTAACACCCAGGTGAGACAGGGAAACAGGTAACTCCCAGGTGGGCTAAACAGGTAACGCCCAGGTGGGACAGGGAAACAGGTAAAGCCCAGGTGGGCTAAAACAGGTACGCCCAGATGAGACAGGGAAACAGGTAAAGCCCAGGTGGGCTAATACAGGTACGCCCAGATGAGACAGGGAAACAGGTAAAGCCCAGGTGGGACAGGGAAACAGGTAAAACCCAGGTGGGCTGAAACAGGTAATGCCCAGATGAGACAGGGAAACAGGTAATGCCCAGGTGGGCTGAAACAGGTAAAGCCCAGATGAGACAGGGAAACAGGTAAAGCCCAGATGAGACAGGGAAACAGGTAAAGCCCAGGTGGGCTGAAACAGGTAACACCCAGGTGGGCTGAAACAGGTAACACCCAGGTGGGCTGAAACAGGTAAAGCCCAGATGAGACAGGGAAACAGGTAATGCCCAGGTGGGCTGAAACAGGTAATGCCCAGATGAGACAGGGAAACAGGTAATGCCCAGGTGGGCTGAAACAGGTAAAGCCCAGATGAGACAGGGAAACAGGTAAAGCCCAGGTGGGCTGAAACAGGTAAAGCCCAGATGAGACAGGGAAACAGCATGAATAACAAGGTGATAATATTAAGTAAAAACAAAGTAAACAGAAATATAATGTGGAGGAACTGACCATTTCAGATGGAATTTCTTAATTCGCATCTTTATATAATTTAGCTAACTGGAAAACTGCAATACTTGTCTGGTTATATAACAGTGTAACTTCATCCTACAGGTAAGAATCATTAATGTTTATATCCCCAGCTCACCCATAAAACAACATAATTGGATTAGCAATTGAAACCACCTCATGCCTGGTCTAAGATGACATCACTGTTAGATGTGTGGTTTCTGTGGAATTTACTGGGAATGGTCTCTCCAGTCTTTCCTCTAATACACATGCTCTGCTGGATTTTTTTCTCTCCTCTTTAAATCAAATTGAACTCTCAGGCATGTGAGGGGAATGCTGGTTGTGTAAAGTGATTATGGACATGCTGGCTTGACTTTTGTTTGTGGATTGTCACAGCACTTTGTTGTTTTCACAAGTTTATAGGAGAAAAAGTCAAACCTCACAGCAGAGAAGTCTGCCATGTAGAGCTAAAGCTCCCCTCTACTCGTCCACAGAATTGCTTTACATGCATGACTTTGCTTTATCTCCATAGCAACTGTTGCTCTCAGAATGTAATCTGTGCACAAAAAATTGATTCATTTAAAAAAGACAGATATGCACGGACGGCAGGTCTGATACTGAGGAGATATAAAAAAAAATATGGATTTGTGAAGGTGAGCAGCATTTTCATTGGCCCTTTTTATGCTGTTTGTTCATGGTGGGAGGGAATATGGTAATAAGGTACAGAAGAAGAATGAGGGGTTGTAGTTGATATATCCCTGGGAAGGGAGTGAGCATAAAGTCAAATCACCATGTGGTGCAAGGCAAAGCAGTTTGCAGGACCATTCAAAGCATACATTAAACATTAAAGCATTCCAGCAGGGTGCTAAGAAGCATTTTACATGCACACAAGAATATAAAGAGAGAGAAAAAGATCTGATTAAGATTTAATTAAAAGGGTGTAAAACAATCACAATACAATTCATCTGAAGACTATTTGAAATGACTAAATTAATTTAAAATAGCTAAAAGGAAGAAACATTGTAAATAAGTTCAAATGTATCATGCAGGTTTCATGCAAGGACAGAAATGGATTTGACCTGAAGTTAAAAGTGTCTACATGTGGGGAAAGTTTAATCTCTGCTGGTGGTTTGTTCCACCTGCTTGCATCAAACAGTTCTGCTTCTACATGTTTAGTCTGGACTCTGGTCTGGACTTTGGATCTAAGAGCTCTGATGGTTTATATTCTCTGAACATATCATACATGTGTTCTGCTCCTAAATCGTTCAGAGATTTTTAGACTAACAGTCGTGTTTTTAATCTATTCTATCACTGAAACCAGTGAAGAGGGGCAACGCTGATATGTAACCATGCCTCTAAATCTGTAACGTCACGCTTGGTATGTGACTGCATGTGCTCCCATGACACCTCGTGTCAGCCCCCTCACCTGGAACTCACTACTACAGGTTCTGCTTAAATTGTTCATTTTGTTTCTATTGAAGGAATTTAAATCACTGCACAGGCTTCTGGGACACAAATGGCTGATAGAAAACCTTTAGAAATTGAATTTAACATGTGTATGAGATATTTTTTTAGAAAAATTTATACATTTCTTTCTCTATTTGGACCTAAAAGCAGCCAAAGACTCACTGGTATTTCTGCAGCATGGGATGGAGCTTCTTATACGAATGGTGGGGAACTCAAGGGCCACAGTCCCCTATAGTTTCATTTCAGTGTGTTCTTGCTCAAACATACCTGGTTAAAATCAGACCTATGAAGTTCTGCACAATGTGTTAGAGCAAGAACACATGGAAAACCTGCAGGATAAGACTCTCCACCACTGAGTTTTACCTTGCAGAAAATGCTTTGTTAGTAACTGCAGGGACCATTTTGACACACTGAGGTGTCCTCAGGAGGCCTACAACCTCACTCCCCAAACCTTAATTCAGTCTTAAACCTCACTGCATCGCTACCTTACAGATCCATCCACCATCCAGAACTCCATCCGTACCATCCAGTGTAGGAGACTTTTTCATTAGTGAATAAAACTGGTTGAAGATGAGTCTTAATGTATCTCTAACATCACTTAAAACATTAAACTGCTTCTCTAAGACTCTACGACCTGCAGCACCTGCATGAAAAGGTTCATCAGCAGCCTCAAATACCTTCTTGCTGCTTATAAGTGTGCTCATAAGCTGCTCACTTAAAAAGAAGCACCTTCCTAATGAAGACGCCTGATGAGCCTTTATGCGAACAAAGCCTTTGACTCTCTGAATCACACCACTATAGTACAATTATCTCGTTAAAACTTACCTGAATTGTCCATAATTTCCATTCCTTTCACAAGGCACTGAATTATCTCACGTTTTTCATCTGTAGAAAGATCTTTTTCCTCAGTTTCGTCGTAAACCCAAGCTCAGTAATGTGGAACTTCCCCTTCATTTAAGCTCAAGTGATCAAATCTGTCTCAGATTCTTATTGTTGATCTAAACATACAGGAGGAAAAAGCGCGAGCTAAATCCTCCACAGACAAGCCCAAATGTTTAACGAATGAACTGAACTCCTTCATGCAGGATCATTTGGAAGACAGTGTACGCTGATGATGTGCACAGTAAGACAATAAACTACATTGTACCAAAGGCTTAATACTGTTTCTCATGTCTGGGAATTTTAACATCGGTGCTGAATACGGGAACATAAGCCGTTGATTATGTTTGTAGACGTGTATCTGTGTGTTTGCTGAGGCTTAAAAATGTTGTTTTGTGCACATGAGGGAGGCAGATGGTGGGGACAGATTTGCGTCTCTCAGACATCCATTTTCTTTACAGCTTCCTAAAGTCACCATCATTCCCCCTGCACTGATACCTTATATTTACATGTTTATGAATGCTCCAACGTATATACACAAATGAATGACTTCCATTCCATAATTCATGTATAGGATGAAGTGTGTGGCTTTCTGGTACATGGGGGTTATTAACAGAAAGAGAAAGGCAGACACAGATACACTCTTAGAAAGGTTCAAAGGTTAAGCTGCCTCACTGCACAGACCCCCAAAACAAAAAGTTTCTTCTTGCCAAGTCCTTATATCTGGAGGGGCACTTCTGACTCTCCATCTGTTGCCATCTGTGCATTCACTGTCCCCATTCTAGTGTGGCAAAAGATGGATTCAAGGCTGTGCATCAGAGACAAGCCCTGAAACAGTATGGAGCAGGACAAACAGCAATTGTTCTCTCCATGGTCCTGGTATCCAGTCTGTGAGTCAGGTGGGAGGTTATGGTGTTTGACTTGAATCCCTCTGACATCGTGGCCCTTTGTTCTCAGCTTCGCTTTACAAGACTTTCGGATATTTTTGCCTTATGAGACTATTACGTCTCAGCGAGACTGAGTGGAAACGACAGCAAAAGGGAATATTCTTAAAGAATAAAGATATGAATATGTCTGGATTTCTAAACGCTGGACCTTAGACCACCAGGACTCCCTGGTGGCTAGCATGTTGTGCCGTGTGTGAGATACATAGCAGACCAGACTTTAGGCAACCTGCTGTCAGAATGAATAGGAGTCTCTGGCTCATGAGCCAAAATCCTTTTAAGGGCCATTCAGCATCGAGTAATTGCAGATCCACAAAGCCAGAGGAATATGTGTCACCTCCCTTCACACACACCTTCCCCTTCTTGTTTCTCCTCTCCCGCAGTGTGTAACAACATGAAACTGCATGCCCCACAGCTCTTTGGTTTTCAAATACAGCACGCATGCTCATCTTGATCTGGACCCAGAGCACGTAGCCTACGAGTTATGACACCGAGTCAAGGCTCTCATTCTGCATGCAAGGCCTGTTTTCTTTGCATAAACCTCTAAATCTCTCCTGAAGTGTTATTTGAAGGAAATGGTAGGCTGAATATAAAGAAACAAATGGCACAGAACATCTGGTTAGAGCTCATCTGAGAGATTCGCGCTGAATTGAACCGATTGTGTTTAAAATGCAACTGGAGCGGCATGCATTTTACATTAGTGTATGAGTCAGTAAGACCAGGGTGGAATACATAATATTATGTGAACTCACTTTAGTGCTTATGAGAGGATCGGTTTTAAACAATTGATTATCATCGCAGCAGTCTACTTTTTCACTCTGCTGGGTTTGTTTTTGGGGTGGGGGCGGAAGCGCAGATGTGCATACTGGTCTTCCCTTTCTAAGTGTTTTATTAATTATTGTTTAGGTCTGAATATGTCTGTGCATGGCTGCTGCGTGTTTAATGTTCACAAGTGTGCAGCAGCTCAATGGAGGAGTCATTATCCACTGGCGGAGAAACAAGTCTGAATGAGACCCAGATTTCATATTCACTTGCTTAGAGACTTTAATGACTTGAGCTTCGTCAAGCCCTCCCCCCTTTAGAGAATTGTGCCCTCATGAATAAGTGAGTGGGTTGCGTTGCCAAGACAAGCACTTGAATATAAATTTTTTTTCTCCATTTGCCCAAGCTTTTACATTTTCTTAATGTTACCGTTTTATTTTTTTAACATTTTTACGTGGAAACTGCATGGATGGGAGAGAAATACCATTTGGTTAGATGCAGTATTCCTGGTGTTACGATGCGTTTCTGGGTGGAATAAGCTCATTTGGTCTTGGAACGCAGCCTGAGAGTCTCTGTTAGGGATGTTATACCTTGTCGTGTTCTTGTGCACAGCTTAACCAGCCTCTTAAGTGTGCCACTAACTAATATACTGGCTGGTCTCGTGACCTAGATTTTAGTGAGGAAGGGGGCCTGAAAACTGGTGAAATTCTCCAAGGTGTCGGTAACCTTGATCTGTGTAAATGCAGCAAGAGCCTGTGTTTTTTCCTTTTCTTCTCCTTCTTTTTATTTTGGTTTTTCTCTTTTTATTTGTGACTGACAAACCCCACGCAGATCATATAGGCATCGTGTGTGCTTTTAGAGATAGCGCTCGAGGCTCGCATCCACATAATCAAAACGGTACGTCGTCAGACAGCACTGAGACAAAATGAGAAAGGTGTCAGTGTCAAGGAGATGTCAGGACGGCTGCGGAGACAGAATAATCAGCATCAAGGAGGGGGAGGGAGAAAGGGAGAGGATGACAGTGTTAAGCCCGAGGCCATCCAGACACACATTTGTGGTAACACCCCTCCTCTCCTCCCACCAATCTCCCACTCTCCTACTACCTTCCTGCCACCACCCAACATCCATCACGCAAGGGGATGGGGGGTCTTTGGCGGATTGTGGGTGAGCACTGGACCGAGAGGATTCCTCTAAAAGGAAACTATTCAAGCTGGTTTCACACCACCAATAGCACCCATGGGAACTGCAGGCATGGCTAATCACCCTGATATCTCTCATCCTTGCTGGGTTTTTTTTAAACTATTGACAATGCACCGTGATGGGGATGCAGTCGTCAATGTGCTGGTTGCTTTTCTCATTTAGTCCACCAGCTTTATCCAAAGTCATGTCCAATTTCAAGTTCAATTTTCATTCTCTCCTTGCTCACTGCCGCCAATTTGCGATCCATTCTGCATTTCTCACTGCATAAATATTTATGCAGACACACACACACACACACACACACACACACAAGCAGGGAATGATATAAAACTTGGAGAACTGAATTGAAATCGCACCTCCTCATTTCCTATGATTCTGCCTTTTGTCTTCCTTATACCTTGTCCTGACCTTTTTTTTCTCTTACTCTTTCACCAAAGGTCAGGACCGCACTGAGGCGGGGCTTATTAAGCGTTTCCGCGGAGATGGTGTGCGCTACAAGGCCAAGCTGATCGGGATTGATGAGGTGACAGCAGCACGCGGGGACAAGCTGTGCCAGGACTCCATGATGAAGCTGAAGGTGCAGACTTTGTGTGTGTGTGTGTGTTTGTGTGTGTGTGTCTGCGGGGACATCATTGAGCTTCTCCTCATCATCTCAGTCTGATTTGGAAAAGCCATGCTCGAGCATGATGCATTGTCTTTTGAGTGAGTCATGGGAGCTGCCCTTCCTGTGTGTGACTCACTGATGCTCTGTTTGAACTGACCAGATGGAACAAATGAAAGCCCAGTCATATTAATCTAGACTCTCTCATGTAAAAAAGAAAAGAAAAAAGTTGCTCCAAGATTGGTTTTACATTTTGAACTAAATGGCAGCACATCATTATTTCAATCTTTGTCTAAATGATGGTTTTATCCTCAGAGTCTCAAAGCTCTCTGCATTTATTCTCACAGCTTTTTTAACTTCAGAGGCCAACTGGCTTCCTATTCAGAGACTCTTTATGTTATATATCACTCAGGAAGAATATTGGATCTACCTCCCCGGAATCTTTACCCCCAATTAGACCTGTCTTCTCTGCGTTTTGTCATGTCACTCTCAATCTATTTTTACAGCAAAGTTTGTGATGTTTCACTTGTGGCGCACATGCCAGCTGCGATAACACGACCTAGAAAAATTACAGCCAGCCTTCTTTAACAAATTTCGCATGTAAATTAGGTCAAATGCCCCACAGTTAAGCGTGAAGTCAGAAAATAATCAGGATAGAGGGGATTGTGGACGAGGGGTCTGCAGCTTACAGTAAATGTTTCTACTCTGATATATAATTCACCTATTTAGAGGATTTCTTACTCATGTACTTTTGACATGTGGTATAATGCTTCACATACAAGGTGAACACATGTATCTGTGCATTTTTAAAGTATAGTTTTACTTTTTTTATGTCTCTTTTTATATACATTAAGCACCTACTTGCAAGATTTTGTTGGCACACTGCAAATATTCTAATGGAATAAAACTATATTTGAATACATCACTAACAAGATTCACATGTAAGTAAATAGTATGTTGAAAAATGGATTGTTATGTTTTCTGTCCATTTATGGTAGCTCTGAGTATTGGATAAAAGCATGTCATGTCTGACTCTCATTAAAACGATCTTTGCATTTGCAGCCCTGAAATGATCTGCAGATGTTCTGGAAACATGTGAAAACTCATGCTGGGTGGTATGGCGGGCATTTTATATGTCACAGCATTTTTCCACATGATACCAGCTTCTTTGTCTTTGCTGTTTTGTTTTTCCACTGGATGTAAGCACAATTAGAATTTCTTTCTTTAGTACTTAACAGAACCAAATCACTGCCTTTTTGGATTGTAGTTGGTTATCTTCTTTCACCTCTTGCTTTTTGTTGCAGACTGTACTCCTGTCTGCAACAAAAACATGTATATAACTGACTCAAGCGTCCTCCAGCTTCCTTAGTTTGATCTGTGCAGGGTGCAGATCTTACTTTCTTCCCTTCTGTGTTTTCCAATGCATGTTTGCAACTGAGGTGCAGCTTTTCTCTCTGAACTTTTTTTGTCTATTTTCACTGATCAATATCTCCAAAAACACAGCAGCAGTATCTGCGGCATGGTGTTGTGTGGTGCAGCAGTACAAAACCTCCTTCTCAAGCAGTGTCACATTACAGCACATTCTGAACAATGTTTAGGCTTTTTAGTGGTACAAGACAAATTCATGTTGTATCTTGTATCTATGTAATTTAATTAATTTAATTTCAGAGGTGATTTGACAGCTGGAAATGTGGAAGGAGGCAACACAGTGTATGAAAGTATGATGCAAAACCTACTCTTTTCTTTATAATACCTCAAACATAGTGGGTGAGTCTGCTTGATGCCTGTCCATACATGTGTCAGAAGATATACACAGTGATTAGAACAAAATGAAAGGCTGCAAACTGGTCAGCAGAGGAAGAATGAGTATATGTATGTATGTGAATGAGTATTAGCAATGGTAACCAGCAATTGCGCTCACTCGCCTCGTGCAGCTGTAGATATTCGCTGCTACGTCTGGACGTGTGACCTGCTGATATTTTGAGTTTCTCTTCATCATAAATCTGTGAAAAATCTTTGCAAGAACTCCAGAGTGGATGCTGTGGACATGTTACCGGTCTGTCAGAACATTTCAGGATTCCAGTGCACACATGAAAAAGATAAACATTCTGGAAAATTTGCTCTGGAGTGAGTTGACTGAGTTTATCTGCTGGTTTGCAGTTAACTGATAATTTTATCAGTAGTGTTGTAACAAGCAATGTTGAAAATGGAATAATCATTAAGCAATGTATTACAATTAATTGTGATTAATTAATTAATTCCAGTTATTGTAATAAATTAATTGCAATTGCAAAGTATTTCTTAATCTAATATTAACTTCATGTGTGAGAGTTGCTGCTGATGCTCCTTTCTGCTGACCAGTAATGAAGTATGAATATCAACCTCACCCTATTTCTGACTGGTTAGTAAGACAACACAGTGATTTCCACTGTGCAGACTACTTTTACATCATGTTTTGCCTCCACAACAGACAGTCCCTTGCCTGCAACCCTGGTATCACATTTCCTGCTGTGGGAGAGAATTTCTCCGCTGTGAAAGGCTTGTCTGAACAGCAAATCGTATGAAAGACTGGACCACACTGGCCTCGTGTCTGAATGTCTCCAGTAGTCGTGTATAAAAGCAGCTTTAGCCTGTACACGAGTCAATCTGAAGTGACTTAAAACAGTTCTTTGTGGTGCTAAGTATGAGGAAATGACTGAAGCTTAGCATCCCAGCTGAAAAGTAAGCAACAAGAACTATATGTGTCTATGGAAGACATGCAGGTAAAGACATTATTATTTATTATTGAGATGTTTGAATGTAAATGATGTGTTTTCACCCTGACAGTGAAACACCTGTCACCACAATTAGGCTCAATCAGACGTCTGATCCAAATCAACAGAACAACACTTTTCCTTTGTGGCTTCTTTGTTTTATTTCGTTGACAGAAAGAAACGCAGCAGCAACCACATCTTTACACATCTTATATATATTCGATCAAAGGTCACCTTCAGACTTTCCCCGGTCACTGGTTGCCATAGTTTGTTTCCAACAGTGTTTCTGCTAGCTTCCAGTTTTTCCAAACTATTCATCCATTCTCACATTTACTCCTTCCTTTTTTCCTTTTTTTGGCTTCCTCCAACTATTAGCCATAAAAAGGAGTGAACAAAAGTAAACACTCCTCCATCCTCTCTACACTCTAAAAGCCTTTTCCATTAGTACCTACTCTCCCAGGCTTTCCTCAGCTCTACCAGGGTGTTTCCACTATAGATATTGCATACTGAGTAGATACTTTTGCGGTATCTGCGTCCTTGTGGTTCCAAGTGGGGAGAGTCTGGTTCAAACCATGTCTACATGATGGAGTAGTGATCAGCCTGTAGCTTTGGTGCTAATAGTAATCCGGGCAGCAGCTTCAGAAC
The DNA here is from genome assembly GCA_037177515.1 of Pseudomugil tenellus. Taxonomy (NCBI): domain Eukaryota; kingdom Metazoa; phylum Chordata; class Actinopteri; order Atheriniformes; family Pseudomugilidae; genus Pseudomugil; species Pseudomugil tenellus. The sequence goes on along the minus strand of JBAMHX010000009.1, from coordinate 4,724,755 downwards.
CAACACAAACCTGCTTTCGGCAGCTCTGATCGTTGGCAGCTTCATAATATCTCTAATCGCGGTGGCACATTCAGAACTTCTCCCACATCGGATCGGCTCAAATTATAATAGAAAACCAGTAAAGTCAGGCAAAGTAGATACTATTGGGAAAGGCTCACAAGTCTGATAATTAGCCAGGCAAATATGATGCTGTTTAATCTAAAACCATATTATCATAAATTATATTGGACCAGTGGCTGTATAATAAACAGCAAATCCAGCAGTCATGAGTTGTTTTATTATTATTATTATTATTATTATTATTATTATTATTATTATTATTATTATTATTATTATTATTATTATTA
>JBAMHX010000009.1:4705744-4723959 GCA_037177515.1 Pseudomugil tenellus | reverse complement strand
ATTATTATTATTATTATTATTATTATTATTATTATTATTATTATTATTATTATTATTATTATTATTATTATATAATAATAATAATATTGTTTGATTCTTTGAAGATTCTGGTTTGCTCTGGTTATTACGAAAACAAAAGAGAAGAAATAGTTTCTCACCAGCCTAGTGCACTACAATAAAAAGGCATAAATACTACAAATATTGTTAATATCCTAAAGTGGATCAAAAGCAACAAGTTAAAAGCAGGGAGGGTGTAGAACATTTTCAAAAGAACAGAGTGTGAGGCGATATTGTTTTTATACCTTTGATCAGCATTACACTCACTTAGACTGGAGTCAGTTTTTTTAGGTTTATGCCAAATAATCTTTTTTTTTATACAGTCTATCGGTTAAACATACAAAAAAAAAAAAAAAACACACACACACACACACAGCAAATATTAGCACTAAAAACATATACCTGATTGGGTAACATGTCTGACTCAAGTTTTTATAAGGGTGATAACCCAGAAAAATGAAGCACAAATTTCACCAACAAAGATGAAATAATAGAAACTGATGGTTTCATTGTAAGTCTGTGTCTTCTCATTGAGCTTGCCGTGTGTTTGTTGCATGTTTAAAGCAAGTGGATAAATTCCCCAAAAAAGAAGACACATTTACATGAACTTGTAAAGTACCTTCCCACTAAATGAGTGGAAGTCCCACAGATGAGGCATTGTAGCCACAAGGCCAACCTCATCACCTACATAATGTGTCCAAGAAGAGGACATTTTTGCCGCCTTGTTCAGACATCAGCAGCCCCCTCATTATAACTCCAGCAGTCACAAGACGCTAGCAAGTCACAGTCAATGGAGAGGTCAATAGAGACCTGTTATTACCTGGACTGGGGGTAGAGGAGGGGACGGGTCTCTATTGAGCTCTCTCACACTGCCACTGGGACTAATCCACTAAATGGAGAAGCTGATTGTGGATTGACAGAATCCATCGACTCTCTTGCTTACCCGCCTCTTTCTTACTCACTCTTTCTTATCCCTCTTGCTTTTTCTGTCATATATATCCTTCTTTTTATGTTTCCCTTCAGTTTATTTCTTCTACTGTCTTCTTTTCCCTTATGAATACCTTCTTTGAAACCCCCAGCTTGATGGTATTTCATATTATTCCAGAAAAATATTAAGTAGAAAGTAGACTGATGTAAAGGTTGACCGCTTGTTATTAGCACTGAACCTGCAGTTTTATCAGACATACTCAGCAAAGACAGCAAACCTTTTTTCTTTTATCTGCACTCCACTTTCTTCTCTCAGGCGTCATTCCATGAAAGACATGTCAAGCACACAGGTTGCATCAAATGGAAAAATGGAGGAAATTTTAATTGTTTCCTTTATCGGAGCTGAGAGTACAAGAAAAAGAAGCTGCTGAGATCCATGGGAAAAAACTCACTTCAAAGGCTTTGAATGGTTGTTCAGTCAGCACTATGGGAAGTTGCCGGAGTGAGCTGGTCGGTCAGCAACGCGCTCTAGTCTGTCAGCAAGTCTAACCTTATTGTAGTATGCTTGCACTTGTGTTTTGTCACGTTGAAGTGCAGCAGACCTACTTCCAAAGAAAAAAGGTGCTGGGTTAAAAAAAGGTAGTAGTAATAAGAAGACTTATCGCGCAAGTGAAGCTTTGTGTAAAGGCACATGAAAGAACAACCAGTCCTATAATACGTTATGTAAACCTGTCACCCCACACTCCTCAATTTCCCCTTTTGAATCCTGTCTCCAAATTCCCACCTTTGCAACCCTTTCCTACACTTACACTCACCTGAGCTGCAACAGAACAAGTCTTTCATCTCTTCGTGTCGTTTGCTTTACTCTCCTGCAGGGAATGGCTTCCTCTGCACGTTCTAAAGGGGAGCACAAGCAGCGCGTCTTCTTGACGGTGTCGTTTGGCGGGATAAAGATCTACTGTGAAAGATCAGGGGTGAGTAACATGTCAGCGAGCAGGCCAGCTCCAGCTGGGGGAATCTACAGCATAGGACATCCAGAGGGCACGCACTCGTACGGCTCAGTTAACAACAGCTGCTCGGGCCGCCATCTTAGGCGCCTGACTGGCCCGGTTCACATATCAGTGCAGCTACTTCTTCCTGTTTCCATCGCTGCACTAAAAGCTTGAATTTTTTTCATCAAAAATTCATTTAATTCAAGCAATCACACATTTTCCAAAGACAGGTTTGGCCTTTAGCTCATTAAAATCAAACTTGACAGCATTAAATTATGAGTCTCGAGTTTGATATTCGTCCCTGAGTCAAGCGCTATAACATACAGTATCCTGGTGTGATTGACTCATGCTGCAGGACCTACTTAAGATCACTCAGACCTGTCTGTGCTAATGTGAGCAGTGTTATGGGGATGTTATTAGACTGGGCTGATTCCTCCATCCTTGCTTCCACCATCTCCTTCCCGTCGGCCTCAGAGGCTTTCAGTTCCATTACGGGATGATCAAGGGGCTCAGATCCCCCCCCATCCTGTGGCAGTCTTGGCTAGATAGGCCCACTCTGTTCATCAGCGCTAACCGCTAATTAGCACTCAGTTCCACCCCTTAATGATCATTGCTGCTAATGCTAATTACAGCATGGCTCCACCTCAGCTGTCGTTAGTGCTAAAATGATAATTACGCGACGGCGCTTGTCCCATGGCTGCCAACTCCTGCCCGACCACCAGCAGTCTACATAACACCCCCCAAAAAAAGACAAAATCACACCCACCTTTGACTTCAATCTTGCATCTTTTCAGACCAGCTGCAGTGATAGTGCTGTGTCTCTCCCCTCTGATTAAAAAGAACACTAAGCCTCTCACCATGACCTACTGTCTCCCCCAGCTTTTGACAAGCTCATTTGTTACTGTAGAAATCATGCCCCCATAATGCTCTTCATTTTATTTACTGATTACAGCCAGTAAATAACACTCCACACTTAATATCTGTCGAGTTATTTAGGTGGAAATGAGGCTGAGTCCAACGCAGGCTTCGTCAGCAAGCATTTAGATGGTAATACTTTATGTAAAGCTGGCTCGATCCTCTGCTGAATTCTCCAGACTAGTCATATTAGTTTTGTATTTTACATTAATCTGAGGCATTACCAGTGACAGTCCCTGCTAAAAATCGGTAAATATTCAAGTGATAGCTCCTCCCTGCTGCTTAGGCTTATCTGTGCTAATAGAGGAGCAGCAGGTGGGTGTGCCTAAATGACAGCTGAATTATCCACTTTTGTATGAATGACTGTTTTTTTCTGTCAGCAACTCTTTAAGGAAAACAAATGTAGGAAAAAGGAGCATATCTCACTAATTCAGCTATTCTCCCGCTTACAGCACAAAACAAGCATCGTGCAGTGGATTATATCCTCAGTGACAGGCGTCGTGTTTCCGTTGCAGCTCCGGAATCAGTGACATATTGTGTATAAGCGATTTAAACGCATTTGAATCTTCTCTCCTCTTTCAGCCTCTCTCTATAGTGGTTGGTTGTGTTTGGCTCAACCATATGCAAATATGCTTAAAGTGGGTTTGACCTACTTTGTGTGCCAGCGCAGTGCACAGCGCTGTATCGTATTTGGATAAAAACAGAATATCAGATCAAACAAGATTATGTTTTTGTATTTTGCATCCGTTGCCGGATGTCACACCTACTTTTTTCTGTTTTGTAGGTGCTTCTGCATCATCACTCAGTTCATGAGATCAGTTATATTGCCAAGGACACCAGAGACCACCGGGCATTTGGCTATGTCTGTGGAAAGGAGGGCCACCACAGATTTGTGGCCATCAAGACTGCCCAGTCTGTAAGTATTACTCAACACAAACAAAAAACACTGTTTTTATCTGATTGTTGAGCTCACCCTCTTCAGATCAGTTGTAGATGACCATTATTCCTTTCAAGGACGAGGACACTGGTTTCTTTAGATTGAGAAGAATATAAATTTAATACATTAAACATTAAAACATGAAGGAACAATACATTAAGTCATACAGACATGGTACAAGGTTATAACCCGGGGAGAATCTCTCCAGAGATCTGTTGTCACACAGAAGTCTGGAACTATTTTGCCCTAGTCAGATAGGGCAGCTTTGTTTAAAGACTTTGGTTATGTGCGTCAATTTAAGATCTGTTCTTCGGCTATGACAACAAAACCGAGGTCTTGTCTAAACATTTCCCTGATGGAAGGACGCCGGCCTTACAGATGGTTTACTAAGGTCAGAATGACATCAGTTTAGAAGCCTTATGGTCGGACCATTTAGATAGACATTAATTAAGACCAATTAATTAAGAGCAAGGTAATTAAGCTAGTACATGAAATTCCTCTACACAGTGTCTGAAAAACAGAATAACTCACATAAATTGACCCCATAGAATCTCGTTCCATTTTGTAGATTTCTTGAGCTAAGTGTTGAGACTTGAGAGCTGCATAATTTCTGTCTTTACAACGAGTGTTTTAATGAAACATGGCACAAGGCAGCACGCAGCATTAGAGAGAAGGAGGAAAGAGATGTTTCACATTACCCGATGCACTCAGTCCAGTGGATGTGTTACAGCCAGTAAACTTACTGTGACAGTAAATAAAGTGGTTTTTAGTGTTTGTATGTGTTGCATGGAAACCAGGGGGGAGGGTTGACAACACCGACACAAACACTTAAAAACACTGCCAGGATGATACCTGTGCTGAAATAAGCACACAGTAAGTATGTATTTCCTATATCATAATGAGTGTGTTTTGACTGAGCAACAATTTAAAGTCAGATTTTTTAACTTCAGCGCAAAATAATTTCAGTTAATGACTGTAATCCTGTAGATTAGTTTGGGATCTAACTCATCTTCATCTTTCTGTTTTCAAACCTCATCTCCAGGCTGAGCCTCTCATCCTTGATTTACGTGACCTCTTCACCCTCATCTATGACATTAAACAGCGGGAGGAAATGGAGAAGAAGGCCCAGAAGGACAAACAGTGTGAACAGGCAGTCTACCAGGTAAGACTGTGAGCCAATTCTTCCTCTTTTACTTATTTATTTTTTAATGGTTTCATTATTCATTTGGAGGCGAGATCACACCTTGTAATCTAGGCAGGGATTCATTCACACCCCATTTTAAAAACATCCGCTTATGTTGTAAACATCATGTATTTGTTGCACCATTGATTTTCTGTTCTGAACATCTATGATATCATTGAACTTAAATAGATTTAGACATTTCTTTGTTTTGTGTTGTTTTGCTTTTTTCCCACAACAGTTGGATGCGTGTGCCAGGACATTTGTGTTGGTATGCATGTGATATACTAAATCACTGATTCATCAAAAAGCAGTCTGTCTGTAATTATGTTTGCTTAAATGAATAGATGGAGATTAATGAATTCTATAGTTCTTTTTTTCCTTCTTTTCATTTATTTTCTAATGAAAATGATAAAGAAATGACGCCATCTGCTCTTTGTTCTACCAACACAGACCATCCTTGAAGATGAAGTTGACGATCCAGTTTACCAGGTAGGTCTCTGGACACCCAGATAAGGAACAAAACACTGCTGGCTTTGATGCTTTTCTAGCTTTGCTGTTTCTACTCCTTAAGCCTAGAATTAAAGAAGGGAAATTAAATTAAAAGCAATTTCATCCTTAATTTATGTTTCTTTTCCAGCCACTATGCTGTTTAAATTAATGATTCATAATATTGCACCATTTCAGTAATCTAAAGTACCATCCTAGTGGGCAGTTTTGTTCAACCATTCAACCATTTTGCCAGTGCAGTGTTGTGAAACCATATTTTTGAGTGGATCTGTGTCTGTTCTGATTTCTTCCAAAGACATGACCCAAAACCTTCCACCACCCTTGACTGAATGTTACCCCCCACACACATAGACACTTTGTCCTGCATTTATTTGGCTGAACATGTATTTTTTTTTGTTTCTGTTTGCTCACACTGAATACAGACAACACTAACTCTTGCTCTGAATGCCAAGTTCAGTGGTATGTCCAACTGCCTCCCAGACCACCTCTGTACTTTGCTCTTGAAGTGTGTTTTACATAAAGTCATTTCATGTGCAGCTTTCAGTATGTTGATGTTGGTTGACAAAACTCCAGAATGTGGCCAGAAATTTTAATGAAATGTTTGACTTTTTGGGAAATGTCTTTCTTCTTGACAGTTAGATGAGAGGAGCAAAGCCACTTTCATGTGTGCTTAGTAAAGTTTAGCTTAGCTTGGATTAGCTTACTTTAACGGAAAGGCCCTTTCTTACTGTTAATCACAGGTAGCCTATTGGGAAGCCCAAATCTGCTGTATTTGGCTAAAAAAAATTTCAACTCATTCCAGAGAAAGAAAAATGTCAAATGGCATTTAAGAATAATGAACTTCTTCATATTTTACTCATTAACATTTATACACAAGACACAAGTGGAAGAAAATATCAATAAGGGCTATCATTAGTGCTAGGCTACTTGCTTTTATAAGCTAACATGGAGCTAGTAACTCAATAGCTGCTAAAAAGATATTAGCTAACAGTAAACATATCCATTCAAATGTATTAGCTAGCTACCTTTGATATATCTGTACAATATTTAGATAGCATTTAGTTGCTAGTAATAGCAGCCAGCACGCTGGCCGATCACACTTTTTCATTCAAAACTTCCCAAAATGCCAAACACTTTTATTCCGTTTCATTTCACATGCATACATCTTTTTTTACAGATTATGAGATGATAACATTTAAATGCTTAAATCCTTTAGCAAATTCAGAGCTTTAGGTGGAGTGTCTGAGGTTGAAGGGTGACCTTAGGCTAAAACCTCCAACTTGCCTTGAACGATTGCCTGACCTGTTATACTTGTGCTCTTTCCTCTTTCCATCCCCTTTTTCTTTTTTAATCCCCCTCTTCCTCTTTCCCATGATCAATGTTTTGCACCTTTTATTATTTTTTTTTCAATGCCATCCCTCATTTATGATTTCATTTACTCCCATTGTGCCATTCCTTTCTCCTCTTGCCATCTCGTATGTTTTGTTATTTTCTGCACCTCTATACCTTGCCTACTACTTCTGTTCTGTAGTACATAGTGTTTGAGGCTGGACACGAACCCCTCCTTGGCCCCCAGTCAGAGGAGAGCGTTTATCAGGTACTAAGACAAGCATTGCCCCCCCCCCCCCCCCTTTTTTTTCTCCTGCATTTTCCTACCCTATAATAGATGATATTATCAATAGTGCTAACAATATGGCTGTGTTATTAAGGTACAGTGTGCAGATAGTTTTGGAGAAAGGATTTAGAGGGATTTGATATGATGCTGCTCAAAATAACCAGACAAATGAGAGAAATAAAACTGGGAGCTGATTTAATGTTAGAATCCGTTTAGCAAGAAATGCATTATGTGTTCAAGAGAAAAAGCTGTGAAAAGTAACAATAGTTGTATTATTCTGCAAGAGCTAGAAAGATTTATCATCAAAGATTTGAAAATTGCAGTGATGTGCATGCGGATAGTGTTTACTCTTATACAATATACACTACATTACCTTTGCTGCTCCACTGTATAAAGCCATACCATGTTTTGGCAGTACTTTTTAATACTGCAGCAGTTCCTTTGAGTGTGAGCAGGGACTTATTATTGATCCAACACTATGTAAGAGAGTTACCAGTTAGCAATGAGGATGATGCAAATGAGGAAAAAAATGTACTGAATTCCATACGACTGATTGTGAATGCTGTGTGTATAATTAATACATTCAAAGGATGAACCAGACTAGAGATTGTAACATACCAGCAAAAGTCTGTTAAAATGAGGTGAAAATATAAAAGACCAGAGCTTGAGTTGTAATTTTATAATTAATAACTTTATGGTTCAATTGATCTCAGATTGTGTCCAAACCAGTGTCAGCAATGTTGATCATTTGTTTAGCCTGGTTAGTTTACCTATAGCCTGTACACCAAGTTCCTCTTATACATCCAACATGATGACATTTTGATTATATACCATTTGAAGGACCAGCAAGAACTCCAGGGACCTATCGTCTGGTTTAATCCTACCTCCCCCAACATCCTCCTGCTCTCTCCTCCTCTGTTACTCTTCCTTTTGCCTCTCTATATCTTGCCTTCCTCTGAAGATGAAAGATGTAAAGAGAGAGAGAGTGAGATTAATCACTTGCCATGCCATTTGATCTCAGAGTGAAACAAGATCAATAGACTTGGGGAAAACGTAACTGAAAGTTAACCAGTTGAGGGAGCAGCAGGAGAGGCGAGCAGCAAGGTTAAGAGTAGCAAATACCCTGAATGGCTTAGGGAGGAATAAAGACAAAAGACCAAAGCTGAGACATTTTAATATAATCATATAGGCTGTTCTGACATTACAGTCATTTTCTTAGTACCCCTGATTGATTGTTTTCAATCAATATTGATTTAAGCAGGACTAATTCAGCTGTGCAGCTGCAGAATTTGCATCATCCCATTGAGATTAAAAAGAAGTCTACATTAAAATGATCTAGTTTGGATCTGTTTAGCAGCCATGACATATTTTAATACACATAATAATGAAATAAAAGAAGTTTACATGTGACTTAAATTTAATTCAACATTCAATCTAACGCAGGTCCCAACCAGTCAGCAGAAGGAAGGGGTCTATGATGTCCCAAAACGACATTTCATGACTGTAGGTGTTTTTTTTTTATTATTTGTTTTGTTTTTTTCTAACTCTACTACTTACAAACCTCTCTTTTAAATCCTGCTAAAGGAAGTACCTTAAGCCACTTCTGATATTCTCCAATTATACTCATTTGCTCCTGTATAGAAATCATTGCAGTTGTATTTTACGGCTAACATTTCTAAAATTAGGAAGAGGTCAGGCAGGGCTCTATGCGCATTTCCTTTCTGTGATAAGGAAGTAATTGGTTGCACTAAGTCTTGAAGAGTTAAAACTAAATGATTGGTTGACCAAAGTCAGACACATCAGCAATTTCACAGCACGTTAGGCAGGCTTCATTTCCAAAAATCCAATCCCGTGCAGAATCTGATGCATGTCCTGACCAGATGCTCCTGACAAACACTGTTTTCTGGTCTGGTCTGACTGGAACAGTTCACTAGCTACACTCTGTGTATTAAAAAGTGGCTTCTTCTTCTTCCTCAGAGGACTAACATGAGAGGTTTGTAGGTGGGTGTTGGGTTTAGTTGCATGTGTAGTTACAGCTACTAACACTCAAGGCCAACAAACATTTATAAAAGCTCTAGCAATAATGAAAGGAATAAACTTTTCTGACAAGAAAATAACACAGTGTTCCCCTTTTATTTTCACACTCAAAGCAGATTTCATCTCATCTTATAGGTTTTATGGCTACTCCAACATCCTGCAGCGACCACGCTTTTACATCCCTAAATCACTAATAGAAACATTTATTTGAGCCCTTTTTGTCAATAGAAAAGAAAATTTCCACCCAACTTCTGAAAGCAGCTGGAGCAAAGTGCGTGTCTGCTCTCCGCTGTTTGTGTACTTGTAGCTGAGGGTATCAGACAGATAAACTGCCTCGGCCCCGTTGCTATCTCACCTAAACAGCCCATGCCAGTTTAAGTAGCAGCGCTTCATATCTCTAAGTGTTACTGCTTGTCTGTTCATTCAGTTGGAGCTTTTTGAGAGCCTGGAGCTCCCCTGATGTGTGCCATTGCCTGCAGGGACAGACCTTTGTGTTGTCTCCCCCCTTTCCAAATTCAGATTCATTTTGTGCTCCTCAATGGTTTCAAAGTGCCATGCAAAATATGTAATCTATTATGTCTCCAGCATATTCTAGGAGGACATAAACACCCTTTTAGCAGCGATGCTGATTGCTGCAGTTCCTTTTGCTTTCTTCTTGTATTGAACGGTCTTGTGTTTGTGCGTTTGCTTATAGAGTAGCATGCTACGCCTGTGTGTTTTGTGTGTTTTTTGTGCTTATGCAGTGGTTCATTGTCTGCTTGTGCATGGCGCCAGACATTCCACGCAACTTCTCCATCTCATCATGTCTTCCATCCCCTCAAGATAGAGAGGAGTGGAGTAGGGGGTCACATCTGCCTGTAGGGCGCAGTGGCCTCATGGTCTCGGCTGGCTGGTTTCTTCATTTATTTGAAATAAACACCCCCCTTCTTTCTGTGTATATATGTGCTCACAGAGTAAAAATCAGCATGATAAAACCGCCCAGGCTCTCATGAGGGCCTCTTATGATTGGCAGACATAAGAATATCTAATCAGAGTCTGTTTCATAGCACCCAATAGCCTTTTACCCACTCAATTATAGCGAGCCATGAAAGATTCATTTTAGATCCATTATCTGATAATGAAATGAGGAGATAGTTGTTTCTTGCCCTCCGCAGCACAAACTGGCTTTATGAACAGATTTTGCTCTACACACCTACCCATGCAACCACCATGCCCTATGTGGAGAAAAAAATCAGGGTTTAATAACTGCATGGTCTTATCTTCTGATGTATCACTGGACTCTCTCTCTCTCTCTCTGTCTCTCTCTCCCCTGTGGGTCAACTCACAGAACATCAACCACTTTGATCTGTTTGGCGACATGTCCACTCCTCCCTCGGTGAGTTCTGCCCCCAAACACACACACATATCCAATTCCTCTTTAATGTTTCAAATCGATACAAGTCTCATCAGAAAGTTCTTGGAGATCTAAATTGCTCAAATATCTGACATGCTGCACATCAGACATGGTGTGCAGCACGGTGACTTTTAGCTGACTTTGATAGCGGTGACATCTGTGTATGTTTCCTCCCAGATGCCACCATCACCTGCCAACACTTTGGACCCTAGCAGGAGCAGCCGCCAGCAGCAGCACACGCCTGCTGAGCTGTATGCCCCTTTCAGCCCCACTTCTGTGCCATCAGGTAGCCTGAAAAACTCAAATCTTATCTGTTTTAAAAACTGTTTTAACATCATGTGTTATGCCCAAGATATTGTCTCTTATCTACAGTTTATATATTTAATATTTTACATCTTGTCAAGACTAAAATAACATGACGCTCCAGCTGCTTCCAGTCTGTTCTGGCTAGCTACTATTAAACTTATATAATTGGATAAAATCTTTACAGGTATGATAAAAAATTCTAAATATTCATTTAGATGATGGTAAACTTTGAAGAAACACTCTTCCTCATTACTTTCTTGTGTATGTGTATGTTTTAATGCTGTTATTTTTATACTTAAGTTTTTTCTGGGCAGGACGAATACAGCCACCAACAACAAGACTTACACAATCACTATTTGGCAACAGTATGCAGTCTAGTGTATTCACTTTTAAACAAGCCACGAAAACACTTTATTTCTGGCATCTTTTCAAAAACATTGCTTTGGCTTTGCTTTGCTAATGAATGGAAACCCAACTGGTGTTTTAGCACTGAAGTGGGAATAAAAAAAATCTGTTAGAGCTTTGCTGCTTTACAAGTCTAGGAACAATGAAAAAAAAAATAAATGTGGCAGGATATGTCATCTCTGTTGGCATTTTCATTTCATTTAAAAGTAACAAAACCACATGCAGGTTTGACACTAACAAGAAAAAAACACCCCATCTCCCAGCTGAATCTAACACACAACAACTGGTTTGAATCTCTGATTGCATCAGCATTAGCTAGGCAAAATATCTGGTTGTGAAACATATTTTGAAAGCAATAAAAGATGAAGACGCTTCAATTTAGAAAATCAGTGTATTTAAATTGTAATTACAAACGGCTAAATGTATTCTGTGTTCATATCAGATATATTCTCTGCTTCTTTTCCTGCTCTGACAGTCTTTTATAATTTCCTTCCTCCATTTTCCCTTTTCCTCTTGTTTTTCTTTCAGGTTACATGACCATGGGACCAGTGCAGGCAGCCCAGTGGGCTCAACAGTCGTTTCCTGGCCAGGCTCAGACACTGGCCTTCCCCGTGCAGGGGCCCCTCCAGGTGGCTCAGGTTCTCCCTGGTGGTCAGCCAGTCATCTGGAGCCAGGCCAACATTTTCCCCGCCACTCAGCAGCAGTGGGCTGCCATGGCGGCCTATATGCCGGCCCAAACAGTGGGCGTGGGGGGCCACACCATCCCGGCCGCCATGCTCCAAGGCTTAGTACCCATCACCCCTCTGTGCCCTCAAGCATGCGACATGTCAGCCCCCTCCTCAGCAATCACAAGCCCCCAGCACACAGCTGACCCCACACTGCTCCAGAGGCAGTTTAGCCTGGGGAAAGAAGGACTTTGTGTCGACTCAGACGCAGGCGAGGGCCCTTCGACATCAGGAGCAGCAGGTGCTGCGTCAGCAGCGGTGAGCAGGTGTGGAACCCCAGGCCTCGTGATTGTACCGGACACACTGGCCTGCAGTCTGGTGCCACCAGTTCAAATCGCTGCAACCCAGGAAGAGGAAGGTAGCTGTAGTGATCTCGATCTGTCTAGGATGACGCTGAGTCCAGGTACATCCACATCGCCATCCACTGAATCTCGTAAGTGTTTCCAGCAGGATTACCGATCCTGTATTTTTATGCTTTAATGTTTTCAATCCTAAAAACCAAAAGAGAACGTTGCAAAATGGAAGTCAAACATTTTCACATTTTTAAACCCTAATCAGACATTTTGTAATCCACATATATTATATCTAATTTTATATTTAAGATTTAGATCTTTTTGGGTTTTGACTCATTTCTATGCTTCATATGTGGGCTCTGACAGAAAAGATGAATGTAAAGCTGCTGTGGACCCTATTAGGTAATAGTTCAATCCAGAGCCTTCCGCATTAAAGGAACAAGGCACAAAGCACATTTAAAAACTTGGAAAGGAGTAGTCTCTTTGAAATTTCAGAGGGATAAATTTAAGTAAACCTTGAAAAATTTGATTTACTATATAATCCCACTTCAAGCAGACTGTATGTAACGGCACACGCTTCCCATTTCTGCTTCCCAATGTGAAGCACCATTTGTCCTAATGTACACGGATCATTTTTAATTTAAATCTAAACTAGTTGAGAAAAAGTTTTCACATTGCACTGGCTTGATAAATGGGTTATATACATATGTATTGCAGCAGTTCCTCAAAAAATGAAAATACGTCTCAAAAGAGCCAGAATTGCATCATGGCCACATTTTGCATGTAAATGAAGTCTATTATCAAAGCAAACAAAGTGGGTTTTGCTGGTTTATTCATCGGCTGCAAGGAAACAAACAATCATTTATTTTACCGACTGCTCCGGTAAAATAAAAGATAAAAATAAAATACACACAAAGCAAGATGCATTCTGATCTTGTACATAATTAGTTGTTGGCCAAACATAACTAAACAGCAAACAAAGAAACTAAAGTAAATATACAACATAATATTTTGTCCCAAAAATTAATAAATAATAAAAAACCATTTGTAAATGTAACATCATACGGACCTTGGAGTGTTGACCTCCCTGTGAATGAGAACAGCCCAGGTGATCTTTTCAACAAGGACCACGGTCTGGCATTAAACTGAGGATCAAACTGTCAAACCAGAGAAAATGCATTTTGTTTTCCTGGTGCTGCTCTTTTTAATGGAATTATCATCATTTCATTGTTTTTTCCAAAGAAAAATAACTTTAAAATAATGAATTAATTCCAGAGAATTATCAGTTGTCAAATTCAACATCAAAACAGGAAGCTAGAAAGATCAAATGTTTCCTGTCAGTCAATCACTTTAAACCATATTATAGCAGTTTAGAAACAACTGGTACCAGATGTGACACAAACCTCAGGCTCTTGGATTAATGCTTTATGAATAAGGTGCCTTCATGATTCCCAGAGGATACATGACTAGTTCGCATTGTGCCACCATATTGTTTTTAGTGAAATGTCTTAACCCTTTAACTTAACCATGTGGTAGAAGTAAATTTGGAGTGATTGTGATGAAAAATTCTTTAACAAATTGGGAAACAAACCTGTCTACGCCATCTCTACCACTCTGTTTTGGTATGTAAAACCCAAACTAAGTATTTGTTCTCACACCACTGTTTCACATTTCCACCTGTTCCTATTGTAATGTCATTGTTAACTTACATCTCAACCTATTGCTTAAAAACGTTTATTTGAATTATTTTTTCCAAACATTTTCCTCAGAACTTTTACTTAATGTATAAGTTAAAGGGTCAACAACTTTATTGCTTTAAAAAAAATTGTACCATCCATAGATGTTCATATCTTTTTGCAGATCTGTCATATAGGTGCAGTGTGTAACAAACTCGAAGGTGAATGACAAGAAATTCAAATATATCATCAAAAACTGTTTCCAAAAAGATTACTAAAATCAATTAAAGCTGTTATGTGTTATTCTTTTAGAAAGAGTGTTTATACCTAAGTGTGGTGGATCCCATCAATTAGTAACCTTGGTTGGAAAAATGTGAAGCTTATGTGGAAGTACCAAAAATTGCAGTTCCCCCCTTGTCCACTAGGGAGCCCAAAACATCCCCAGCGTAAATCCATTCAAACTCCAGTGTTAAAAAATAGCATCTTCACAGAAGAAAAGAACATGTTTACAACCTGGTACAAAAACATTTTAGGTTTAATAGGTCAGGTAACACAAACATTTTTAGCTGACTAGCAGCGTGTCTTAGCTTAGCACACTCAACTCCATTAGCCAGTAAGCTTCCGTTAGATCTGAGTTAGCTCAGTTAGCTTTTAGCTACAGCCAGCGTAGCATTTGAAAGATAATCGCCCACCCCCACACTCACAGCCCCTCTCTCAGCTCCACATCTTTGTCCATTTTTTTCAGGAGGGGATAATGGCTCTCACTTTGGTCTGCTGGCTTTTTGAACAGAAATGTTTTTGCAGTCCCATCCAGACTGATAGATATATATAAAACTTTGTTACTCATCTGCTATGCTTGCTAAAACATTAAAATGTGGCAAAAAAACTTTAAATAAAAGTATAAATTAACTTAATTTTATAGATGTATTCATTTTTCTCCTAAAAATACACCCAAAATGTATTTTCTTTGTTTGCAGCATCTACTCCAGCCCCACAACAGAGCTCATCTTCAGACTGCCCCCCTTCCCAGGCTAGTGACCCCCCCACAGATCACTCCCCTGTTGACCCAGAGGGCAACTCAAGCAACGCCAAGGAGGAACAACCAGTGAGTTCTGACCTCCCACATCCCCTTGGGCCACATCTATATGACTGATGTAACTGACTGGTGTGATTTTGTCATCCATTACCGTTTTACTGGAGATGCACTGCCAGCTGTGTTACATGTAATTACGCTGAGGAGGATGTTATGTGATTACAACGTCAAATGGGACTGAGTTCAACCTTTTTGGGAAAAAAATGTCAAATTGATTTAACATTAAAGGTCAAACATGATTTAAGTGTGTTGATTAGATCATATATAATAAGGTAAAAATCACATTCAGGCCTAATTAGAGTTTATGCCATTTTTCTAAATGTTAAAGCTGTAGATGGATTTTTTTTTCCTCTTTCTCGTAGGAGTCTGTTGCTGTGAGGTCAGTCTCTCCGTTGCCGAGTGGAGCTGCAGACCCCGTGGATGAGACCTGCTCACAAGAGGACAGCTAGACAACAACAGAGATGGAGATAGTCAGTATTTCATTTCAAATGCATTTCTCTTATTTCCCAGTTATTCACCAGCCGTTTTCCCTCTATGGCACCAGTGTCATTGCTATGTTACTTTTCTAAATTCCTCCATCCTCCTTTGTTCGTTCTATATTTTCACCTGTCAGTTATTCTAATTCCTCTCATGAACTGCAAAAGAAAGCTTTGCTTCAGTGTGTCTGCACTCACGTCTCCTTGCATCATCATAGCAGCAAGCGCTATGTTCCCACCATGTGGGGGAATTTGTAACTGCACCATCACGGCTAAGGATTTTTTTGTTTTATCTTTTAGATGGATGGAAGCTCTCAAGGCCAAGACTGACACTAATGAGAGAAAAGAGAAGAGAGATGAGTGACTGACCGTAGCAGCTCCTCTCACAGCAGGATTACACAGACTTGCCCTGTTTGTTTTGTTTTTTTCAACCTTTAAAGGATATTTTTGGCATTTCCAGCTATCTGAGGAGCTGTTTTTTTTTCTTCAGAGGCCACACACTGTATTGTACTGAACTGTACTTCGCATGACAAGCAGACTTTGGCTTTATCTTCTAATCAATTAACCTTTCTACCAGAAAGTGACCTTTAATCTTTGACTAAAACCTACAACAGGGGGACAATTGTGTCCTGCTGTAATAAATTAATTAGGTTATATCTGTGACGATATGTTGGGGAAAGAAGAAGAAAAACATTGATGCAAATTATTTTTTAGAAGCATTCATGAGGAGAAGCATCTCACTGAATATGGCCGACGTTGAATTTGTTGACAGCCACCAGCAAAGACAGTGCACAGCGGGTGGATTTGTGAAATGCTCTCATATTGTTCCACCGATTCATCAGTTTGCATGAACAGACTTAATGTGGACCCAGCGGACTCGGCTGAGAGGCGCTGCCTCCTTCAAGGAACAAATAAAAAATACTGATTTTTTTTCTAAGCTGTGAATTTTAAGTTGATGAAGCTGAGACGTTGCAGACCTAAATGACTCTGAGACATCAAAGTTTGCCAAACATCTATTTTGTAAATAAGAATCTTCCCGATTCCCCCTAACCTGAGCCTTTGTGCCATAATATAGCTCTCTGCCTCTTGGATGCCAACTACCTGTGTTTCTCTCAAGCAATGCCCTACTAGCACCTCCATTTTTAACAGCTTTCTTTTTGTTTTCAGCCATTTTTATTTTTGTTAAGTTAATTTACATCTCTAAAAATGAAAGTTTCTTTTTGGTTGGTGAGAAATGAACTGTGAATATGTGTTATAAGGAGACCAGTCGCTTTCATTTTGAACTTGACAAATAAAAGAAATAAGGGGGGTTGAACCAAGAGCTACTACTACTTCTTAAGGACAATTAGCGGCAGGTTTTCCTGCGTCTCTTAGAGTTTAGTTATTCTACATTTACCGTCCGAGATCACGTTGTTTACAATTTGCCTCTGAGAATCATATCTCTGTTTGGTTTCTTGAATAAGTGAGCAGAATCAAGTCATTCTCATAAGAGGTGGATTAAAGCCTCAAGCTCAAAGTCAGTAGAGTGCATTTTTTTGGTACTTTATTGGGTTTATTTTTAATGTCTAGTCACTGTTCTTCGTCAGGTCATTGTACACAGTACGGACGTCATTGTTGTAATAAAGCACTTATCGTAGGTCTGCTCCACTGAATTAAAAAGGTAAAAAAAGACAAGCTATTTTATATGATATAACCAATAAAAATCACCATAAACTGCTAAGCTTACAACAATGAAAAGTATCTGTCCCCCCCCCTGCTTGTGTAAAACAAATGAGACATTGTCCAAAATATTTTGTAAAGTTTATTTATGGAATTGAGACTTCTCATGAAAAAGAGAAAAATGGACTTTTGTACGTCTATGACTTCCCACTCCCTCCCATACACTGTATTCATGCTGCTGTTCGGTCACAAATAAAATGCCATGTGATTCCCACAGGTATCGCTGCTTTCATTCCTGCTGGTACTGAACTGGAGATACGAGTCGCAGAGGCGGCCAACAGGGGCTGCCTTTCTTATACAAATACTACAAAAAGCAGTTGTGAAAGCAGAATTTTACACCTGAAGTGTTAGCTGTTGATAAGGTCAGGCAATTTTCAAAGGATCGCAGGGTAAATCTGAAAGGTTGCGAGATGATAAGTGGGGTAAGAAAAAAAAGCTAAACGTTTCATCATTGCCAGAGTTTTCAGAATCATCGGCAGCCTCCTCTTTCATTAACTTTGCAATGTTACAAAGTCTAACCATTTTTCTTTGCACTCTCAAGTGGATTCATTATTCAAAATATCTGGGAATTTCTGATAAATTCTTTTATATGTCAGGCTTTCCTACTATGTTCCTACATTTTGCTAGTACCAGGTTGGACCCCTGTGTTAAGAGGTACGAGTAGAACTCTATCTCCCGGGAACGTGGTTCTGGCGTTACCGGACAAAATCAGGACTTCACACGATCCACTTGTTGGTGGGATGAGTTATTGTGCCATTTGTCCCTCTGTGCTCAGTGTCAATATGTACACTATATACACTTACTGTATGTACTGATATCTGCCTCCAACAGCAGCTGATTCTCTGTCAAACATTTTCTAGCTCTACCCACACACCCCCTTTTCCTCCTCAAGGTGTGCAGATATAGGCTAAGCCCCTCCCCTTAGTCAACAGCCCATCCGGCTGACATCATAATAATAC
>JBAMHX010000009.1:4683109-4693428 GCA_037177515.1 Pseudomugil tenellus | reverse complement strand
GTAAAACACTGTGTGTGTGTGTGTGTGTAAAACACTGTGTGTGTGTCTGTATATGTTTCTCAATCCAAATTTGAAGCTATAATCAAATTGTGCAAGACAACTGATACATGGCCAATACTGGCATAATCACACAGAGTCCAAGCACAACTGAGCTGATCAATAGCAATGTGGAGAACAAACAACCAATGGTTACAAAGAGAGATGTGTGCCAAAGATAAATAAGCCACCTCTCTGCAGCACAGCCAGATTTCAGCGCTCATAGGCGCTTTCAAGTTGGCTTGACAGACACAAACGAAAAGAAGAAAAGAAAGAACACATTTTCTGGAGATTTAATTTAAACTGTGAACAGATCCTGATTATATTATATCTGTATCACTAGACGCGACCGCTGTTTGAGCTGGTGACTTCTAGAGACTTCACACAGGCCCCCACCCTGAAGAGGAACCTGAAGAGAGCCCTGTCAGAGTACCTGGAAGAGACCAGTTCATGTCGATGTCCACCCTGTCAGAACAATGGAGTGGCTGTTTTGAAAGGTGACAACTGAAATTTTTCTATCCATCACTTGGGAGAAATGCAGCTTTATTACTTTGTCGGTCTCACACAACTTAAATAAGAAAGAAATACAGCAATGTTTGTCTCAACAGGCACAAGGTGCGAATGTATTTGTCCTTCTGGGTACCAAGGACAGGGCTGTGAGATGACTTACAGAAGAAAAGGTTAACAAACCACATTCAGATGTTCATTTTGTTCATAGTCCCACCACTGACCTGAGGGTAATATCTTTTAGATATTGGCATTGATGGCAGCTGGAGCTGCTGGGGAGCGTGGTCATCCTGCAGTGGGGGCTCAGTGACAAGAACCCGGCAGTGCAACAACCCAGCACCCAGAAACGGAGGTGCTGACTGCATTGGACTGCAGCAAGAGTTCACCACTTGCTTTTAAAAGCTCTGATTCTACAGATGTCATAAAGATTTATAAAGTATCTTTAAACAACTTAAAGAAGTGTTTTGTGTCTTTTGGCTGTTTACAGAAATGGAGCTTTTTGTCTTTTCTTTACGTTGTGTTTTTCAGCAGACAGACTTTATTGTAACTTGTTTAATTTGTCAGAAACACCTTTTCAAACTTTCTCAAGGTTGTCAAAGTTTAACTTTCATTCAATTTTAGTCCATTCCTGTATCAAAATATTCTCAGAAAACTATAATGGGCCTGCACAGTAGTTTGGAGGTTTGCACTACAGCTTCACAGTAAGAAGGTTGCTGGTTCAAGTCTCGGCTTAAACAGCTGCCTTTCTTTGTGGAGTTTGTATGTTCCTTCCATCTTAGCGTGGGTTCTCTTCAGGTACTCCGGCTTCCTGCCTCCATCCAAAGACATGCATGTTAGGCTGATTGTTCATTTGAAATTTTCCTTTGGAGTGAACCCTAATGAACCCTCATCTATTATTTTATTTAAGCACAATAAAGACGCATAACAGTTTTAACCTTTATTCCCTCCTCCTCTCTGGTTACCTTGCCAATGTTTAACTAGAGAAAGTATTTTAGTCCTATGACTGTAATAAAAGCAGCAAAGAAACCAAAAATCTCCTGCATCTGCCAACAATAGAAGCAGCTGAAATCCTGTCAGATATTACTATTTTCCCTCCAAATGAAATAATGACTGTGAGGAGTGCAGGATTGTAACCTCTGATAGTGAGACTAAAATGTATAGTTTTCATGCAGATCATTGCATCATTTTTGTAAACAAAGGTCACCAGAGGGCGTGTGTGATACTACATATGTTACATAAACGCAACGAAATCAGTTTAGTCGCTCATCACTAATGTATAAAAGACTGCAATCACCACCAAACCCTCATTTCTCACATAAAGAAAATGACTCAAGATTTGTGTTTTATTTTAGCAGAATTCAGATAAACTGGCATATAAATGCCTAAAATCACAGAAACAATTGAAAATTTGGTGGTTCTGAGCAGCTCTGAAGTTGTTGGAGTTATTCAAAATTATTTTATACTCTGTGTGTGTGTGCGTGTATGTGTGTGTGTGTGTGTGTGTGCATGTGTGTGCCATAACACAAAAAAATTATCATCAAATAATAAGAAAAAATAAACAAAAAGAACAAAAGTATACAAAAAGTTCACGAAATTAAATTGTATTTTCAAGGACTTTTAGAAGTTTGTTGAAAATTTGTATTGTTTGTTTTAACTGTATCTAGAACACATGCCAAAGATAGCACATTTTGCATAAAATGATTTTTTTTTCAGCAGTGAATCCCAAAAGAATTTCTTATTTTGTTTTCTTATACTGTGAGAACATGTTGAGACACACTGAATGTACCCAAAATATATTCCTGAAGTGGTTAGAAGGACCAAAATGCAAATAAAAGATTCAGATATGAGTCTGGGAGTTCTTTCTTCATAACAACTGAGTAGATTTGTCAAGAGGAGTATTAATTTTAAAAAATCAGGCCTAAAAATACAATTATGAAGCAGAACTGAAAGTGATGTCTTGAAGAAATAAGAAAAATGCCCCAGACAAAACCTGTCACGGGACCTGACAGATGCATTTGCACCTTCAGCTTCACTTTCATCAGAAATGGTTAATCCTTAAGGAAGGAGAAAGGAAGAAAAGGCTGATGTTTGCTAAATTAGCAAAAGAACTGGACTAACAATCACATGAATCCTTCTAAATGTCCAGCTCGTGTCTACTCTTACTTTGACAAGACCTTTAAAGAGCCTGGACAACAGTTCCTAAAGACAACTTTAATGCTCACTAGGAGAGCAGAAACTGATTTTTTTCCTCAGCTACTTTAGTTTTGTTTGCACATTTCAGAGAATCACTAGACCTATTTCCTGTTTCCAGGTAATATGTCTACCAGTCAAGAGTTTTGGCACACATTGGTTTTATAGGGAAAGTGTGTCTAAAGAAAATAATCAGGGGATGAAGACTTCTGCACAGTACTGTGGTATGCTCATCTGAATGTTAACATGTCCTCAGGGGAAAAGTTTGATGAGTATTTCATAATGGATGTTAAATCATGAGTTATTCCTCACTGACCTGGATTCAGCTGCTGTTACGCAGACTTAAGCTCCACATATGAGGCAACATAGAAAATGCCACTTACAGTAAATATGATGCTCTTAAAATATAAGCACATACACACAGAGGACAGAACACATTTATTTCTCATTCTGATATCCAGCGTGATGTGTAAAAGACACATTTTATAGCTGATGGCTCTTGCAGAAGAGTTTTCGTGCCTGCTCTGCACTCAAACCTCATCTCCAGCTTGCAGAGGGAAAATTTCTCTTTCAGCAGGGTCGACTTTGAGTGGAAGAGCCGAGGCAGAATGCTCCACCTCCATCTGGTGCAGGATTATTACAGGATCTTGACCTAGTCTTCTTCCCTGAAGTGCAGGAAGTCCACGACCCCCAGCAGGACCACGACCCGTCAGTCTTAGCATCTGTTATGTAAAAGTTGGTTTTAAACTTTTGGTATGACTTTGCTGAGACATGACATGCTGTGTGCAAAATGTTACCACACCACTCTGGAAATTCTATCTTTCCTGAACAAACCACAGCCTTGCAAAACAATTGTTTTTTCCATCGGAAATGGGATGACTTTTATAACACAAAGGAAGTACCACATTGTGGTGTGTGGTACAGTCATAATATAACAAAAACAAAATGATAAACACTGAAATGTTTGCTGTGGAATTTGTCTCATGGACATTAAAACCCATAGAAGAATATTTCGGGAAACATTGTTTATTGGTGATTAAATGAAAAATAACGAGGGGCAAAAATAAAGCGAGGCAAAAGGAAATGTCATTACGACCCTACAGTCAACTACAACATTATCTAAGAAGAGCAATATCATCCAGATCAGCTATTGTAGCATGACACCATCACACAATACCTTCCTTAAAGTATCACCAAAACACAACTCAGAGAATGGCAGCCATCCACATAATAAAAAAAAATCTGTTGCTTTAAAGGTCCCATGTTTTGCTGTATTTTGCTGTTCCGCAGTCTATCCTATGCATATTTATGATATTATGCATTTTACAACATGCACCATACTGTAATTTTTCAATACCACTCATTTCTTGCTGCGAGGTCTCTAGTTGGAACTGCGAATAGTTTCCTTCCGCTTGCTCTTTGCTGCTCCTGCTCTCCTCCCCCACTGGAGCGCTGAAGTTTTCATGTAGGGGCAATTGGACTCTCCACTGTGCCACGTCAAAGCAATGGGGTCAGGCGTTTGCTCTGCTTAAGCTGCACTCTTCTTTTTAAAGCAATAAAGCTACAAAACTCATGGATGAAAAATAAAATGACTTCAGGGATCCTTTAAAGGTACACTTAACACTAATAGAAGGTTAAAAGCTCATAAAAGTCCATTTTGCGTAATGTGGGACCTTTATACAAAGAGCCATTCCTGCTTTCATTTAGGTCAAGCTGTACTGGAACTTTTTTTATAACCAATCAAAGTATTGCAATGTTTCAAGCTCCACCCCTTTGGGCATTGGATCCGTTAGTTTAGTACCCCAATAAAATGGGATGATTGAGTTAGATATTAGGGTGCACTTCCCAGTTTTTTCCACATGGAAACACAAACACATTCCACCCAACGAAGGAAGTGAGGAGTAAAAATTTACAAAATAAAGAGATCATGAAGGTGCTTTAGTGTGTTGCAATTGTGTTGAAAAGTGTCAGAAAAGGTGGTTGGAAGCGAAGGTTTTGGCTTATTTTACCAAATGACCTGAAGCACTAAGTGCAGAATGGCTGAAAACTGGCCAGCAGTAAAACATGACCTCCAAGGTTGAAAACTCTAGAGGAGTGGAAAAAAATAATGCTGTAAACTTTAAGGAGCGTCAACGTGGAGCAAAGTGTAGAAACTAAAAATAGATAAACATCAGGTTTTATGAGGAAGTGAGTGGTATAGCAAAAGTATAGTTTGGTGCATGTTGCAAAATGCATAATATTATCAGAAATGTTCATAGGATAGACTGTGGAATGGCAAATATAGCAAGACATGGGACTTTATGGATATGTTACCCCAATTTAACAAATCTTGCCACGGAACTATTTTATTCAGGTTGTGCACTGCAAAAGCTAAAATCTAAGTAAGATTAAACATCTCAAATCAAGGACCCATATGCTTATTTTTTTAAACGTGAGATAATTATTCTTACTTAGTAGGTTTTTTTTAGGATTTTTTAACTTGTTTTAGGAACTCTTGGCAGTTTAATGTTCCTTGAAATAAGATAAATTATCTGCCAACAGAACAAGAAATTTTATCTTATTTTAAGGAAAATTAACCTAATTTTTGTAGATTTTTTTTTTTGAGCCAGTTTTTGTATAGTGTGATTCTCTTGACAAAATTGCAGAGTAAACACAAACCAAAACAAAGGGGAAAAAATAGTTTGGAAAACCCTGCAGGTTTGAACTAAGTCCCTCAGACTATCCTTGTGTGTTTTCAGTCCTCTATGTCTCACTAATTGTAGGCAAAAATAATTATTCTGCTACACAGAGGGTCCCCAGCAAGCCAAGCAGATAAAACACCAATGACTCTATGACACGTTTTTGTGGTTTGCCAACATGGCATCCAAAAGGCAGAGACTAAATCCCTCTTTATTTAAAAAAGAAAAATATTTTTAGCTAAATGTGAACATAGCTTTAGGTTTGTCTAAATATGTCTGAATATAAGTTATAGAATTGTGGCACCTGGGTGGATATCTGATACATAGTTTAAGATGAATGAAAGTATTTACAGTAATCCACATGCAAGCGTTTTCAGTGGATTTTCACATGTAAGTCAGACAAAAAATGATCTGTCTTGAATTCAAATTAAATAGAAAATCAAATATGCGGTAAATGTGAATGTAGCCTGTGTGCATAATCGTGGGGACCTGGTTGTACAAAGAGTTTACCTCTGCAAATAACTGCGGAAAGTCAAAGTAACAGTTGCAACACTGAAAGGCTTCAGAAACTACGATAGTCTTACTGGTCAGTTGTTGCTTGATTTGACTGCAGAAACTCTTAAGCTATGCAAAACAACCCAACCAAGCCTTCAGGAATATCACACAGAATGGTGCTCAATGAGGACAAAAATTGATTCAATTAATATCACCCAAGACAAACTTTTTCAGTTTCAGACATCAAATATTGGTTAGGAAAAATCAATTAGAGTAAAGCAGAAAACTGAGAAAAACAGATTTGATAGTTTTTTTTCTGATACAAGTAAAGATTATGCTTGCATATATATGAATAAATGTAAAAGAACTAATAGCATGACTTCATTTTTAGGTTAAATGATTAGGATATCTGTATGTTTACCCTTTTTAGATTATTTATTGTGGATTAATTTACATTCAAAATGATGTTGTTCAAAGGAAAGAAGCCATAAAGGATTTATCGCTATGTATCGCAACAAGCTGGGATGAGTTGTGAGAACAAATTATATGTGTGACAAATGTGTTCTCATGAATTTGGTGGTGAACAAAATAGAGCTGAAACGGAAGTTCTTGTATTTATCAGCTGGATGCAGACATAATTAAAGTAGCTCTTAATGTTACTACAGATCTATAAGATGCCACAAATGTTAGTTAATGTCTGATTTTTCTGAAATGTTCTTGCATGTTTTGTACCGGACGTAAGAAGATTGCGTCTACTCACTTCTCCTGAGTGTCCTCTCACAGGCCATTCCTTCAAAGCCTGACTTACAGATGCACCGACAGGAAGTTCCTGCGAGGACAGGCATCCCGTTGTGTCTGCAGGGGGAGCACCGACACGGGTCAAACTGCTCCATATACTCATCCAAAGCCTTTTCCAGGTTGGTCACCCTTGCTCCTGCATGGCCAGCTGCTGTGCTTAAGCGAACAAGCTCATATATTGGCATAAGCTAGGAACATGTGTTTGGAAAAGAGAAAAGTCAACATGAGAAGAGAGAGAGAAAATCTCACCAGATCCTTTATGGTTGGGAAATTACTTTCTTCCGCTTCATTTCCACCAACGAGTGCGGGACAGAACAGTTAACTGTAATATTGTTGCGTTAAGATGGCGGTCCTTGTCTGAGGGGAGGCTTCAGGTTGCAAAAAGACATTCTTGCTTCCACCTCGCATGGAAAGTGCTTTTTATTTTTCAACCAATCAAAAAGCAGAATATCCAACTCCACTCATTCGGGTTGGATCGGTTCTATTGGTACCCCAGCAGTTCCCATAAAAGTAGGATGGATATGGGCAGATAATAGGACACCTTTCTAAGCTTTTGTGTGTGGAAATACCAAAAAAAATAAATAAAATAAACGGCCCACCTTGCATCAAACTCCGTTGGTGAAAAAGAGACTTTTAATTTTTCTTTGTAAATAACATAATATTATTGTCATCTTCTTTTTTTAAAAAAACAATCTTACCTCAAAATCAATCAATGCTGGGTGGTATTTAAGAGATGCTCCCCATTTTCTGTATGTGTCTGCGTCCCTGATGACCAGCACACCTGCACTGGTCTCTGTCACACCGCCCTTCACTGAAGTAATGATATCCTCTACTATAGACAGATTGGAGGAGTTTCCTACAAAAAATCCCTTCATTATAGTAGGAATCTGTTTTTAGTGTTTGTGAGCTGTATTAAGATAATACAAGAAATAAGTTTAAATTAAATCAGTAAAATGAATAAAATTGAAGAATTCAGATTTACTTCTCTCAGGCTTGAACTCGTTTTCACATCCTTTTGCTTTTATCTTTCCTCCAACTGTTAACTGATCGGTAACCGGATAACTTATTCCAAGAGATGCACCAATGCACAACTGAGTCCTTTCAGAGTCGATGTCTGGATGAGTTGAGGAAGAAAATAAAACAAGAGTTAATTTATATTTTTTTCTTTCATTTCTTTAACAAACACAAATGTTCACATTACTTAATGTGTTCATTGTTGTTTTGTTTAAGACGAAAATGTATTCCAGGTTTCCTCCCATGGTTCCTTCTGTGACGTAGTGGGTCCCAAAAGTTTTTAAGAAGTTGGAGTACATCCCGAAGTCATATTGCTCAGGAAGCTCCATGAGTGCATAGTAAAAATCTTCATGTAGCATTAGATCACTACTTCTCATTTTGAAGTGAGCGGTTTGCACTTTGGACCAAAGCCTAACAAACCCCAGGTCCTGCAATGAGAAAAAGGAAAAGGAGGATATTGACATTTTAGTAAAATGTAAAACATCAAAAGTAAAAAGAAGGTATGTACAACATAATGCTCTGTCTGTATGTCACAATTTGCGTTTAAAAATATTTGGCCCCACGGTAGAAGACATTATGCACACATGCAGAAGTATCTTCAGACACTGCGAGACATATATTGTCTCGGGCTTCTTGTAGCTTTACAAAGGAAACATACAACATATATCCCTCTGTTTTTATGGAGCCCAGTTTCAAAACAAAGCTGAAATTTAAAACCTGTGGATTCATTAAAGCTAGGGCTGTAAAAATTCACACGTTAATGCAAAGAGATTCATTAGATTTAGTGTCCACATTTTTTTCTATAGTTTAACTCATTTGATATGTCACAGCATTAATCCCTTAAACAGAATACCTGATGTTTGTGTCCAAACCACTCCCCAAATAATGCACCACAACTACCAAAGAGAAAAAAACAACTAGAAGCATCTTAAATTTAAACACACAATTGTTTAGGCTACAATTCCAGGTAATACAGCTTACACAGACCATGAGCCAGGCTGTAATTGCAATTTATCATAATTAATCAACTATCCTATTATAATTCTGATTCAGAATTTTAATCATTTGACAGTTTTTTTTGTTTGATAATGCTAGAAAACATAAACTTAGCCATCAACAAAGTGTTTATGTATTAACTGCTGTTGCATTTTAAATGATAAAACGTTTGTATTTTGTATTATTCCACATTATTTCAATTTACGATAATTATCACAAAGCATAAAATGGATTTGCTTAAACTGGATTATATTTAGATTTTAATCAACTGGAATGAATTGGAATGTATCTTTAACAGTGTTTTGACATGACGGATGTGTCCCAAATTAATCAAACTAAATTAAAGTTAATGCAATACA
The DNA here is from genome assembly GCA_037177515.1 of Pseudomugil tenellus. Classification (NCBI taxonomy): domain Eukaryota; kingdom Metazoa; phylum Chordata; class Actinopteri; order Atheriniformes; family Pseudomugilidae; genus Pseudomugil; species Pseudomugil tenellus. The sequence goes on along the minus strand of JBAMHX010000009.1, from coordinate 4,684,355 downwards.
TGTTGTGCATATCATTTCAACCATGTAGCCATAACAAAGAGTCACAAAAAAAAGTACAGCTGGTTCATCCATTTAAAGCACTGGGTCATTGGAATTTGATGGCAGCAACAGATCTCTCAAAACTTTGAATAAGGGCAACAAAAGGCTGGAAAAGTCATTAGAACATATAAAAGTCAACTACAGAAGCATTTTACAACTGGGAACAGGTCAGTAACACGACCTGTTTTAAAAGGAGCATTTCAGAGAGGCAGACTCTCAGATGTAACGATGTGCAAACTTCTCCCACAAACACTACCTCCAAGTTGGGTATTAGATTTCAGAAATACATTCGTCAATATAAAATTGTTAAGACTTTTGAAGATCTGCATAATATAAAAATATTCAGACAATGAAGAAGAATCTCTGTGTGCATGGGTAGGCTGAAGGTCAGAACTGGACACTCTCTGGACAAACTCTGTATTAATAACAGACATCACTGCAGGTGGACTTCCAGGAAAAAAACTGGGACAAAAGTTCATCATGAAATCCACAAAAGCAGCTTAATGTTCTATAGTATAAAGAAGAAGTCATAAGTAAGCATGATCCAAAAATCCAGAATCTTCTCTGGTCCAAAGCTCATTTAAAGTATCTGATGCAAAATGAAAAACTGTTTTATGGTCAGATAAAATTAAAATATAAAATGTAAAATATTTTTTGGAATCATTTAGTCCTGCAGACAAACGAGAAGAGGGAGCATCCAATTTGTTATTAGGGGACTGTAGAAAAGCTGCATCTCTGATGGTATTGGGGGGGTTGCATTCGTGTCTATGATGTGAACAGGTTCCACATCTGTGAAGCTCCATCATTGCTGAAACATACATGGAGCCTCTGTTCCCATCCAGACAACATCTCTTTCAGGGAACACCTTGCAGATCTCAGCAAGACAATGTTAAACCACATCCTGCATCCATCACACCAGCATGTGAGGAGAGTCAACAGGAGGAGAGTCCAGCTACTGCACTGGTTTGCTTGCCTTCCAAACTTTTCACCAGTACAAAACATCTGGAGCATCATGGAAGCAGAAATCCTGTACTGCAGCTAGAATCCTGCATCAGACCAGGATGGGACAACATTCCTCTCCTAAGACTCCAGCAACTGGTCTCCTCACCCAGATGCCCAGATGTTTATTATGATTACTTCATTGCTGTTCACTACTTGTCCCTCTCTCCCACTCCCCTCTGGGGGAGTGTGGACTGTTTCAGACGCC
>JBAMHX010000009.1:4656678-4667316 GCA_037177515.1 Pseudomugil tenellus | reverse complement strand
TATATACAATTAGTGTGTGTGTATAGCCTACTCGAGCAACTAGTTATATAGCTAACAAGCTAAAACATTAACTTAGCTCTGACTTTCTTTACCTTCGGTCCCTGAAATGTGCTGGCAAAAGGGAAACTAATTTAGAAGCCCTTCAGGGGATAAAGGTGGTTACAAGCCACACCTGTACTGTATGAACCTGGGGTTTTACATGTTTTTCCAGAATGAGTCACATTCCTGAAAAGGAGAAATTCTTTAGAGCACATCTGGCAAAATATATATATTCATGTGTGTGTGTGTGTGTGTGTGTGTGGGAGGGGGTGCATAATTAAGGATGTGGTGAAAAGGTCAATCCTGAGTGTGTGTGTGTGTGCATTTAATCATGTTCGGTGACTTTTACCATTTGCAGTCAAACTTCTTACCGTTTATTACCATTCAGCTTACTTATTTTTTGAAAATATGTATAACCATGTGTTTATAAAGTATTGTTTTGTGGGACATTTGTGTAAAGTCATAATTACAAGCAGCTGTTGCAGCATTGTGGGAATTCCAGCTATTGTTAACACTTTCATGAATGGTTTGCAGAGCAAACAATCTCTTTCTTGGAAGTTGCATTTTCTAGTCTAGTTTTCATCTATGTGGTGGTAAAATCCCCATCATTTGTCCCGTATACTTCCCACTTGTCAACAAACCAGCTGTGTTTTTTCTGGACAAAGATGTGGCGTAAAGGGAATGACCACAAGGAGGAAATGGTGGGCCAGAACCAGTAATCTCTGAGTCTCTTCCATTCTCACACAATGACTGCAGTTCTTTCCATCTAGGTTATCATTTTCCCACTCACTTGTGCAATTTTTCCCAGTTAATCTGCTCCCAGTTGGCTATAGGTTCCTGTAAAGATAACATGGTGGAGAATTTCATCCTGATTCAGTGTTGACTGGAACTGATCCCCAGTGGGGGTGAGTGGGTTCACTTTGCATAAAGCTGCAGCAGGTGGATATCATGTTCTCCAGTTAATCTGCTAATGGTGTTAGTGTGCTTTTGTCTCCACTCATTCACCAGAAAAGTTTCTCATTTGGGTAGTTGTTCCTTTTACCAATAATTTTTAATGGAATACATCAGGAGGAATTACAAAAAGGCTGATAAAGCAGAGCCCAGATGTTAACGTTATTGAAGCTGCGTGGGATGATTCTGAGAAAGAAAAAGACAGCCAACATCTGAGAAAGACCTTTGGAAGAACTATTCCTGAATATTAATGACTGTTTAAATTGAGCAATAATAAATAGGAACAGTTTATTTTATCATCCTGCTGAATAGTACGACTTAAAGAACTTCCTCTTAAACCTGATTCCATGAAAAGTTATTGCTCAGACAGATCACAGCAGAAGGTTACGAAATATTTCCAGGAAATGAAAAGCACTGGCTTGTATTAAGTCTCAAACTGTACGCATGTGATGTATACAGTTCAGATGTGAGGCTTGTGTCACTTGTGAGAAGTACAAACTACAGAGATGCGTTCTATCCGCTAGTAATTCAAAGCACGTGAGGTTTTTTTTTTTCTATCCAAAGTAGGCAGATTTTGTTACTCCACATTTTTAAGCTCTGAACTCATTTTCGCAGCAGGTCTGACCGACATACCGGCGCACAGGTTGTGTGGAGGCTGCTGCAAGTAATAACAGCTGCATCTGTGTGTGTGCTCAACACCTACCCAAGACATACACACATATTCCTTCAGCAGACAGTGAATGATCCCCGCAAGTGGAAAATGTGCGTGTTTGTTTTTATAGTCACACTTGGTGTTTTGGCAAATGCTCTCTGAATACAGTCAGCTTTCAATTCGGTGTGAGGCTCGTGTGCTCATTTAAGTTTCCACACCCTGGTGCTAACGTGGAGCTCACAGACGTAGTAATAATATACACTCAGGGATGTGCTGACAAAGTCGTCATCATCATCATCATCATCATGGTTCTGTGTTTGAGGTGTTTGCTTATTTTAAGTCTGGACTCCGCTTGACAGGGCGTAAAAAGAAAAGACATCTGATGAGAAGATATTATCTGCTTTGGTTTTGTTGTCTTTGATGTGGAGGTAATCCAAGAAACATACTCAGTCCTGTCAAGTGTTGCTGTTGGCACAACAACCACCCCCGCCCCCCCACCACCTCTTTTTTTCTTTCTTTTGGATGTTACATGCGGGAAGAGAGCCGAAGGGGAAAATCCCACGATGTGCTTCGTGCTGATGCTGCACTGTTAGACGGATGCAGGGGGTCAGAGGCCCAGGCTGGAAGGAAAAATCCTGGCTGGAAGGCGGGACTCCTCACTATCTGCTCCTCCACTTTCGATTGAGTCTAGGGATGCACGATATATCGGTGCTATTATCGGCATCGGCGGATATTTTTCTATTTTTCAAATATCAGTAAACTGAGCCGATATTATCAACAGGTATTTATTTAGTAAGTCAGTACATATAATTTCATATTTAAACACAGATGCCTCTGTAGATAAGCCGTACGTCTGTTAGTGCATTTTCATGGGATGCACTTTATTTGAATGACCACGTTTTTGTGCTACGACATGAAAGAAATGAACATTTGAAGAACGAAAACAGTTTCTTTGCTGTTACAGATACGCCGGAGCTTCTTAAATATCAGTTTCCACTGCATCCTGCACAAACTGGAGATTATAGTAAACATAAAAATATCGGTAACTTATCGGGTATCGGTCATGACAGGCAGAAAAGTATCGGTTGAAAATGTTCATATCATGCATCGCTACAGTCTGTTTCACCTCCTCAGAAGTTGGCGACGTGTTCTTACGTCAATCCTTTTACCATTTCTGTTTCTCACCTGCCTGTTGGCCGTGTGGTTTGTCTGCAAACCTGGGAATGTGTTTAAAGGCTGTTTTCTAGAGGTCAAAGCTCTGGGGGGGTTAATGCGTTTCACGTCTAGCATTTTCAGCCCCTCTGTTTTTCCCTCCCCCTCCTCCCCTGTTTCATATCAGCAGTCTGCTCGGCCTGCGTTGTTCTGTTTACTGACAGATGAGCCAAACTGAGATGCAGCTGCTGTAAAGCCACGTATATTTTTACAGTTGCAGCACTTTGGAGACATCTCGTTGTAATATTTCTCTTTCTGCGCCTGCTTCCGAGCAGAATGTTGCCCCGTCTAGGTATTTGTTTGAAGAACGAGGGGAAAGCAAGAAAGTTAATAATGTGAATCCTGCTGAATGTGGAGGGAAGGTTGGCATCCCAGAATTCCCAGAACTCCTCGTCTGTAACCCAACCCGGCCCAGCTGGACCTTCAAAGGCCCAAGCTCAGCTCTGTGTGTGTATGCTGTGTGTTCTTAAATGAGGTGTAAGAGGTTTAGGGGCTCTGCTGCTGAAGCATGTGTTGATATTATGGTTGAGAAATGCCCCCCACCTTCACCTCCACCGACACTATTCTGCTTGTTTTTCTTTGTACCGGCAGATCTTAGATTTATTCAAAGATCGACTTGAAAGCTAAATGTCACTTTGAAGTGATCTGAAAGTGTGTTTTCCAAATTCTGAGGCCTCTCCTGGGTCCCGGGTCCACCCTCAAATATCAAAGTCCGTTGATGCCTTCCAATACGGAGATAATTATTAGCCTTTTTTTGGCAGGGGTCTGAGTTACACCCACTCTGTTTGCTATCACAAGATAAGTCAGATTTTATTTTTGCCACTTTCAGTGCTGAAAGACATTAAATCGATCAGACACAAACACCCCCGGGGCGTCTTAAAGAGAACCCTTTTTAAGTGCACTTGAAAGCCTGAGCCTGAAAGGAAGGAAGACTGATAGCGTTTTTTCCTAACGTCCCGCCCTGTTAAGTCATTTCTGAGCTGTTCCGGAAACGTCAGCGCCAGCCGGGGAAGTTGTACTGATAAACTGTGAAATCTTCTTTGCTGTAATTTTTTATTTTATGCACTTTTCCAGCTGATTGGACACTAAATATTTCCTCACCTGAACTCATGTGTCTGTCCAACCATACAGTGGTGCTGGTTGGTGTGTTTTTGCACAAATCTCCCTTCCCACCGTACCAGAGAGGGTTCTTCTGCAGTGACAACAGCATCCGGCTGCCCTATAAGAACAGCACGGTGTCCACCACCGTGCTCACAGCCGTGGGCGTCACTGTGCCCGCGGTCTCCGTAAGTCCTGGTGTGGTATAGCAAGAAGACAGGGGAGCAAACGTTGGAGCATGCTCAGTTCAACGGTGACTGGCCTCTGACATGTTTTTACAGGCTCTCGCTCACTGACTGTAAATCATGTATGCTGCACATCACCGCCACATGTTTTCCACTCTGTATTAAGCTTAAGTTAGCCTTTAGCCTCCACGGCTTTTTGGGATCATTTCACATTTGATTATAAAGATTCGGCCGTTTGAGTCTAAACGTTGAGCTCTTCCAATTTGCCATAACAGAATAATTCAGTTTGTCAGCTGCCTAAAGATATAACAGTCAGTGGAAACCACATGGTGTGTTGATGGTAAACTTACACAATCTCTAGTTCATTTCTATAAAAAGTGGTTGAACTTGAAAGACGCTCCAGTACTGAACAGAGCTGCAGTCACTGTTCACATATCACGGCCACAAAATGAACCGAGCAAGTTCCAGATGTTCCTCTGTCACTTCTTGCTTGTACCCACAACCTCTGTAATTTGTGTGTCATTAACCTAGCACCTCCATCTCTCTCTTTCTCTCCTCCACCCACCCCACCCGCCCCTCTCCCTCTGTGCTACTCACTGCTTCCTCACACAAGCCGGCCTGCCTTTCTTGGTCATTGAGATCAGTGCCGTTCAGCCTTACCGTAGAGGGTTTTACTGCGACGATGAGTCCATCAAGTACCCGACCAAAAACGACACCATTACCGACGAGGTGCTCACTGCTGCTGGCATTCTAATCCCCATCCTCTCTGTAAGTCACCAAACTCTGAGCACTAATGCCATCATCATCGCCTATGTTTCACCATCACCCTCACAATGACTTAGCTGCACCTTTTAGAGCACACCACACAATGATTCACATGATTTTCTCCTCCGCACCGTTTCTCACGGTTTGAAAGTAGTGGACCTTTAAGCATCACTGATTAATTTATTTTCTAAACCTGTTCTGTCCTGTTTAGTGCGTAATGACTCTTAATAATTTAGTCAAATCAGCTGCTGTTTATGTTTTCACTTAAGCGTCAAAGTGACAGTTTTATGGGTATACGCTGAGATGGTATGAGATAATCTCCATACCTGCACTATCAGTCGCTGTTACTGGTGAGATAGGAAGCAGACAGCAACAGTCATTCAGGACTTTCCCTTAGGGGGCTATAAGATGACTAAGTAGATTAAAGCACTTACAGCGAAATGACGTTTCGAGTATTATCATACAGTCTTCTGGGAAAAAACCGAGGACTCATTTCCACATCCTGCTCAAAGTTATCCCACCCTCCACTTCTTGCTTCCATAGCAGGGGAAGCTTGAAACTGCATGATTATGAATTAGTTTTTGCCTCTTAGCTTACAAACTGCTAGGTAGCTTTTTGCTAAACTACACAGTAAATCTGATATAACTGTTATTTTCTAAATAATTATAATTTAAATAAGGATGCAAAAACAATCTAAAGATACCAGATTTAGTGTTGAACTGAGTTCAGATTAGCGGCTCTGTCCCTAATAATGTTTTTTCAATAATCAGTGTCCTGCTGATTAGTATTTTGCATTTACTAACAACTGAATTGGCAAACACATGGAGAGCAGCTTAGGTTTAGAAAATTTCAGTAAAAACCACAACAAGCTGCATCCCAGAGTATGGAGACCAAAACTTTCAAGACCAGAATGAATGAATGAATAAAAACAGGGAAATTAAGATCCTAATACTTGCCACAAAAATAAAACCATAAATCGATTTAGGCAACAGTTAATGTAGAAATTAGGAGACTCTATTTAAAAAATGTAAGTAATTCATTACAGATTTTGTAATGAATTAATCTCGATTAATGGCATTTAGGAGCATAAGCCTAGTGCAAAAAACAAGTTTTTAAAAAATTTAATTGGATTTTAATGGACAGCTAAATCAAATAATAGACAGAGACATTAATTCTGTAACATGAAGCTCTATTAATGTTTGGTAAAAACAACATTTAAGGTTTAAAACTTAGGAAAGAAATATCCCTTACTAAGTTCAATTCTTTAAGTAACAACTCCAGCTGCTCTCTAAATAAGAGCTGACATGTTTCGGTAATTTGATCTTTTGTAGATTTTTTATCCACAATCTTCATCAGTGCATATTAATATCTGAAAGTAAACCAGGGACGGATCAGATAATGGCATTTTTAGTTTGGTCATACAGCAGAGGTGATCACCTCCAGCTATGACTGGAGCTGGATGCTGCGTGCAGACCGAGCTGCTGGTGTGTTCTTCTGGACGGGGGAGTCGGGGGGGCTTACGCAGCACCCACTGCTGCTAACGGAGAGTAAACTACACTTGCTTTCATTTTACTAACCAATATAACTAGTAAAGTAGCTAAATTTGTTGATAGTTGCTTTTATCTAAAATAGACCCACTAGAGGGGATTGAACAGCTGCTAAATACTACGCCAAAGTTGCTAAGTTAGTAGCAGAGGTACCATGCATATCAGCGTAGTCGTGTACCAGGGAATTGTTTGCTCACAAACGTTCTGTGATTAAATGTGTTAATGTAATGGAATTAATTAATTGTTATTTATGGGTTAAAGTTTCACATAGAGTAAAAATTAGTTTTAATTATCATAATATTATCATATTTTATTGCCTCGTTCCATTACTTTGTTTCATTTTTAATTTCAATTAATGTAATTAGTGTCTCATCTTTGTCTTTATGTACCTGCTTTAGGGAGCATTAAGGTAGCCAATTTAAAAAAAAATAATATATATAATATGCAAAGGTATTTCTATATATTCTTTCATAGAAAAATCAATTTTTTTTAAGTTGGATTATGGAATATTACTTATAAACTACATGCCTATTGCTACATATGCATTTAGTAATTTTCTGTTTTTAAAATGACACTTTATATAAAAACGGTTCTTTATACCCATTTCTTTTGTGAGCAAATAGGGACCTTTTTGACGGTGTGCTTCATTAGTCTAGTTTCACAGACTAGACATAATATTCAGTTGCTAGCTTGCAGTCTAATGTGTAAAATACCTTGGAACTATACCTCCATAATATAAATAAATAAAAACCAGCTGTTAGTTACCCACTCAAGCTTTCAGTTTGTTGTATAAACAAGGTAGTTGCGTCATAGCTTTAGCTTTTACTAGGGTTGTTTTCTGTAACACTTTAAAGGGCAGCCACCACACATCTAAGGAAGAATCTGTAAAACATTAGAGAAACTTAATAAGAAGACGGAAACAAATTTATTTAACTGCATAACTATACCCGGGAAGTACAACCTAAACAAAAACATTTGCACGATAATGCAACGAAAATGCACATGTGTGATAAGTTTATAGTAAAATAAAGATTGAAATAAATGAAGGTAAAAAGTTGAAGACGGTTAAATAATGGAAAAGGAAAAACAAATAAATGGATTCCTAAATGGGTGATTACATTGAAAATCTTCCTTTTTAAGAGACTTATTGCCTGTATGCTGTCTTTTTTTTATTATATCCTCTTTTAATTTAGTTTTCTTGTCACACTTTGACATTGTCCTGTTTAAGTGATTTATAAATGAAATACATTATTTACAATTTTTGAATTATATTCAACAAAAGTACTGATAATTATAATACAAACTTAAATAAAAACCAGTTGAAAATTAAATAAATATCCATTTATTTACCATTTTTGGCTTTATAGTTCAGGCAATATTAAGGATAGCCTAGATGAACTTTTATTTTTGTGGCATTTATTGATCTATGAAACGATTAATTTAGCAGAATTTTTATTTTGGGCAGTTTCAGTCCTCCATACACCCCATGTTGCCATGTTTGGTGGCTTTGGGTTGCATTGTGTCTCCACCAAAGCAAACCGCTGCAGAGGCTTGAAGCCAAGAGGGTTTTCACGGTGAGGAGGCGTCCCGGCTGTGTAATTATGGTCGGTGCTCTGGTTGTTTGGTTAAATACTGTAATTGATGGGGTGGAATTGTGGTGAGAGCCCCAAACAAGAAGAGCTTGCCAGATATCTCCTTTTCCCCTGGCATAACATGCCTTTTAAACCCATCTTCACTCCTAAAGAGCCTTCTGGCCGACCTTTGTGTTTTATGAACCAGAGAAAAAACACGAGGTCATTTAGTGCTTCTCTGCCCACTGAGCAGAGCTGAGGAACACAACAGGCTATGTCTATTGTAATATATGTTGGTCTTTATGGGGGGAGAGGAAAACACAAGGCTCCTGACTGAAGCCATAAATCAGCATCTTGCTCTCATACTGAGCTTTTATTCTAACAGCTACATTTACTGCAATGCAAATTCATTTATCAATTCACACAGTTAAATCTCTCCCACAACGGAAACCAGATGTTTGTTCCTCCCCTCACACCCCCCTCTTTCCCATGAAAACAGCTGGGTCATATGAATCTGGCTCTAAAGGCCAGGATGGTGGAAACAACACTCAATCCGCTTGTTAAATCTTCCTTAGGGTCTACCCTCCGCTCCCAGACTTATATCTGCGCCCCTGGAAAGAATTTCCGATGAAACTGAGATACTAACATGAAAACAACCAGGCATCCCTCGTGTAATCAGAGCCTTTTTTCCAGTTTAATGCCTGCGCAGAGAAAAACAAACGTGCCCCCGACATGCGCCTGCTGAAGTCTGGACACCAAAATCAGACAAGTCGCCTAGCTCAGCGTTTCTGTTGATTAGAACCAGCGGTGCCTCCCAGACTGCCTCCCCCCCCCCCCACCCCCCTTACTCTGCTCCTCATTCCTCTTCACGTTTCTCTCTTCTCCACGTTTGCACCCCTTCTTGTCCTCCTTTCTTTCTTGCATACTTTACTTCTCTGCCTTCTGTCCATCCTATTTTCCCCTGGTACTCCCCCACTCTGCCTTTCACGCCTCCTCAGCTTCATGTCTGCCTGAAGACAACAGGAGATGGAGGGGGTTGGGAAGGCGCTTTTTGAGGTTTAACAGCTGTTTTGAGTCAGGAATCTAGTCCCCTTCCCCCTAAATGTGACTCTACTTGTCAATAATTGGTTTTTAGACATGGGTTTATGTACACAGTTGCCAAAAAAAAGTATATGAAGTGGACGTGGACGGCTTGAGTTGCCTCGCCGTTTTGCTCTCAGCACAAACAAACCACTTCAGGAGGAGTTGCAGCTGTGTTGTTACGAAATCTCTTTGTCAGACGGCAAAACGATTAATATTAAATGAAAATTAAATCTAAAGATTACATTTTCATGCTCAAAGGAATAGATTTAAACAATATTAATCCTCATATGCAGATATTTAGCTCAGGAGATGAGGCAGAGAAAGAAAATAAATGCTTTTCTGTTTGCTCAGCTGACACCACGCTCCTTCCTATCCCTTCAGATCATAATCGGGGAGAGCTACAGGATCTACTTTCTGAACCAGGGATCCAAATCCTTTGTGGGGAACTCCTATATCTCCGCCCTCTACAAGCAGATGGGAGTGTTCCTCTTCGGCTGCGCCATCAGCCACTCCTTCACCGAGATTGCCAAGGTGTCGGTGGGCCGCATGCGCCCCCACTTCCTAGACGTCTGCAAACCTGACTTCTCCACCATCAACTGCTCTCTGGGCTACATCACCGATTACCGTTGTCAGGGGCCTGAGAGCAAAGTTCAGGAGGCCAGGTGTGGAAAAAAACATTGCAAATGCGTTCAAGTTTTTACATTAAATGTGTGATAAGATGCTGACTGATGTCCTTTTTTAGGAAGTCTTTCGTCTCTGGACATGCGTCATTCTCCATGTACACCATGCTTTACCTGGTGGTGAGTTACTAAACTGTTTTAAGCCCGTTTTGTTCCTTTCTTTCCACTGCAGGTAAGTAACCTCACATTGTCCTGTGTAGTTTTACCTGCAGTCTCGTTTCACTTGGCACGGAGCCCGTCTGCTGCGCCCTTTGACGCAGTTCACCCTCATCATGATGTCCTTCTACACCGGCCTGTCTCGTGTCTCCGACCACAAGCACCACCCGACTGATGTCCTGGCTGGTTTCATACAGGGAGCCCTGGTGGCCTACTGCATAGTGAGTCTTGTACTGTTTTATATAAGGATTTGTGATTCTATCAGCTACAGACTCTTCAGAGCAGCCAGCTGTAATTCTGTATAAAAACACAGAGTGAAAGCAGGGTAAGAGATGATTAGTAATTACCAAAGAAATAAACATCTCATTAAAATTGTTTTGGAGCTCACGCTGTGAATAACACTTAAACTAAGAGACAGGGTTAAGAATATCTTAGTGACTGATGGTGGACAACAAATGGACGACATGCAATACTATTATAATATTAAAGTTGAGCTGTAAATTATTTAAGTATTTGCTCATTCAATTCAATTCAATTTTATTTATATAGCCCAATATGACAACAAGTTGTCTCAGAGGGCTTCACATGCAGGTAAAGAGAACAATAGACATAACTCACAATGCACACAATTAGTGACTACACTAAACTAAACAGATCCTGGACTTCCTGTCCTTAGACCCTCCTTCGCGGTAAGGAAAA
>JBAMHX010000009.1:4636170-4650815 GCA_037177515.1 Pseudomugil tenellus | reverse complement strand
CCTGCATGTGAAGCCCTCTGAGACAACTTGTTGTGATACTGGGCTATATAAATAAAATTGACTTGACTTGACTTGTTTTGTTCGTGTTTTGAGAAGCAGAACCTCTACCCACAGAGCAGTGGGGAGAACAGATCATGGTGGGCGGGGTTGTAGGCTCTATAGAAACAGTGGAGTCATCCCATCGACCTTTCTTGCTGTCCTCACCGTCCTGGTTTAAGCAACTTCCTGTCTGAGGCCCCAAAGCTGCCACACCAGCTGGAGATGCAGCTGGTCAGCATGTTCTCTATTGTGCTGCAGTGTAATGTGGTGGGGACGGGAGGGGGGCAGCTGTGCTTTCCTGAATCCACTGTAGGAAGTTCTGAGTACATTTGACCACAGATGAGGTCTGTAGTGACCAGTCCAGATTCTGTATTGGGAACCACCAGGAGTTTGGTGATGAAAGTGGCTGTGCTGAAACCTGAAGCCAATGATCATTTCTTGGTGTTTCATTTCCATGAAGTAATATAAAACCATATTCTTCATACGTTATAAAGGTGTGGCTTTAAAATTCAAATTCACCAGTAAGTTGGTTAAGTCTTACTGATCAACTACTTGTTGATATGAATGGCTATTTGGCCAGTCATATGATGGCAGCAACTCAATGCGATTAGTGATGTAAACCTGTACTAGGCCTGTACTACGAAGCTGGTTTACTTTTTATCCAGATCACCGCAACAACAGATGCTCAACAGCTAACCTGCTCCGGAGCAGGTTATGTTCTGGGATAATATATGAGAGCACCACCTCCTGACCAATTAGATATCATAAAATAAATGCCCTTCCCATTTTTAGAGGATCCTCCTGGCATTGCTGCTCGTAAAGTGAGAGTAGAAGAGAAAGAGTCTTTCCGGGACAGATCAAACCTGTTTGACTATCCTGAAGACATATTGTACCAAGAGTAGCTACAGATTTACATCAGAGACCTGTACTACGAACCTGGATTTTCGTTTATCCAGAAAACTTTCAGGAATTACTTGTGGATTTTCTGTACTACGAAGCTGGCTTATTTTTGATCCAGTTGAATCATCGCAGCAACACATGATGAACAGCTTACCCGCTCTGGAGCAGGTTAGGTTCTGAGATAAGATATCAGTGAGTATAAATCTCATAAAATAATTGCCCCGCCCATTTTTAGAGGCGTTGCTCCATCGATAGTGAGAGTAGCGCTTAGGAGATAAAGAGTCTTCAAGGACATATCCAACACGTTAGACTGTCCTGAAGGTATACAGTACAAAGAGTAGCTACAGATGTTTCTATGTCAGCTGTTGGAGCATCTGTATCAAATGGGATCCATCGTAGTCGGACGTTAAAGATTTTTGCCACAGGTAGGCTGATCAATCTGTCACATTGATCAGGACTATAAGCCTGAGAGGGAGGAACTCCCCCTGTATTTTTTGCATTATTTTTCCTGTGGGTTGAAATACTAGTCTATCCGATGCATTGTGCTCCTTTCATCTATACAAAAGATACAGTAATAAAACCTTGTTGCTTGGAATTATGTTTTTATATTTGCTCTTTACTTGCTCCCGAATCCTTTTAGCTCCACTGGAGCTGCTTCTGAAATGTACTTTAATAAAAATGATAAATTCTTTTTCACTCGAGACATAAGTACAGGACCACAGAGTTGTGGAAGCACAACTATCGGTGCATTCATGATGGAGGAATTGATATATACAACGCACATGGGAGCAGATCATTTAAAGAACTGGTAAATATGACACAGATAAAACATTCCCAGTAATGTTTGTGCTGTAATACAGTGATCTGAGTGCTGTCAGTTTATATTGTTCCATTAATTAAAATTGGATGATCTGACAATTTCCGCATTAACAGAGACAGTAATTTTCTGCCAGCATTCCTTCCTGCTTTTGTTGCAGCAAGCGTGTTGCTTTTTGCTCGAATTATGTTTTTAAATTATTCGTAATTGTGGAGAAAGATAGTCTGCTCCTCAATGGTAAAATACGCTGCTCTGGGTTTTTCCATTTTTGCGACTGGTGCACTCATCTTATGCAGAAAGGTCTGGATTGAGTTAGCAAGTTGACAACCAGTTTCGTAGTACAGCTTATCCCAGTTCTTCAATGTTTGGCCGAGTCAATCCAGAGAACGGAGATAATTGCGCGCTAAGTTAATCACGCTTCGTAGTACAGGCAATATAAGGACAATGTTCTGAAAATGAGAAACTATTGAGTGAGCTGCAGTTGATTTGATGAAAATGTCTTGTTGACATTCAAGGTGAAAGGACAGACTGGTTGGAGATATTAAAACAGGCAACAGCAACTCAACCTCAGCTAGCACAAGATTAGACTGGGTGCCACTCCTGTCTACTGAGAACAAGAAACTGAGGCTACAGTTCACGCAGACTCCCCAAAACTCGACAAAATGGAAAATATGTGAAATGTTGCTGGTCTGATGAATCTCCATTTCAGCTGCATATTTGGGGTGGATGGGGTGGAATTTAGTAGAAACATTAGATTAAAATGGATCCATCCAGCATTGTATTGAAGGTTCAGCCTGTCTGTGGTGCAGTTGTATGAGGCTACGTTTAGACGGAAACGGCCCGAAGCAAAAACGCAAAAGTAGCGTTTCGTTCTCATTTTAATTCCGCAGTTACACAACTGTTTTGGTTGGGGAAATCTACGTGCACACGGAGACGCTTAAGTGCACAAACCTTCCAATTTCCTGTTGTTGGGTTAGAGTTACACCCAGTTTGTAGGTCGCAGCAAGTTATGTTTGTTTTTAAAGTAAATGCTTTATTAAAAAGATCTTGAATTGGGACACAGCTAATGTCCTGAATGAGCGAGAGGACTGAAAAAAGATATCCACCAAGTGAGCCCGTTCGACTCCAAACAGCGCGGGCGAGACATCTAGTTATTATATACATGTCTATGAGCACGACAAATCCAAATAACAAGTACACCTGCCAGAATAATGACTCTGTGTGATGAATGTAGTCAATTACAGACATAACTCCTGCATCGCATTTACTGCTGCCAGAGTAACTTGAAGTTCAAGCCATGTTGTTTTTGTTTTCTTGAACTGGTTCATGATTATGACGTAATCTTTATTTGACTGCAACACACTTTTGCGTTGTCAACCGTTTAGATGGCAACGAGACGGTAGCGCTTTGTCAAGATTACACTCTTGAAGGCGTTGTGAGATTTTTGCTTTTTATACCCTCCATAACTCCGTTGCTGTCTAAACAATACAGTATGAACATCTGGTAAAATGTTTTGCGTTTTTCCCCCGTTGCCGTAGTCATGTAAACGGGGCCTGAGGTACACTTTTTTGTGTTCCTTGGTACCAACATGGTATAATTTCTCCACATCCTACCTGAGTATTATTGCTGACCATGTCCATCCCTTTATGAGCACAGTGTAGCATCTTCTGATGGATACTTCCACCAGGATGACGTATCATGTCACAAACACCACATCCATTTGGTTTATTAAACATGACAATGAATTAACTTTACTCCAATGGTCTCCACAGTC
The DNA here is from genome assembly GCA_037177515.1 of Pseudomugil tenellus. Classification (NCBI taxonomy): domain Eukaryota; kingdom Metazoa; phylum Chordata; class Actinopteri; order Atheriniformes; family Pseudomugilidae; genus Pseudomugil; species Pseudomugil tenellus. Next base: position 4,647,285 of record JBAMHX010000009.1, on the reverse strand, counting down.
ACTACATTTACATCCTACAGAGCTGCTTTGGGAATAAAGCTACGTCTAAGAACGGCTCCAACCTTTAACAAGCTATGTGGACCTGAAAAAGACAGGGGTGAGTGCATTTACAGAAACAGTGGGGCAAAGAAACAGATAAAAATCTTCACCACTGTATATTGTTGGTGGCATGAACAGGAAGCTGATGAGAGTAAACATGAATTATCTTGGCTGCATTCTGGCTCAAAAAGAAATAAATCAAAGAAAGCGTGACATTTATTGCATTGTTGTTTGTTGAGTTCCATTCCAGCTTTTTCTGGTTGTAGAATTACAAGTGATTATAAACTTTTATGGACAAGCAGAGAGAGATGTAACAAAAGAAAGCACATCAGCAGGTTTTCTTCCTCTTTCTACAACATACATGAAGCATGTTTGACCTAAGTTATCATAAAAAAGTAATAAATCTCATATTCTTCAACAGCATGGCGTAGTTAATTCCACTAGAGTTTTACTAAGCATTTCACATGATATCTATCTGTCCTGACCCCTCCATGGAAACATCAGCAGAACAGGAACTACACACAGATACCATCTGCTGGAAATGAAAGCTACAGCAAAGGTATGCTGGCTGTCTCTGACGGATTCACCAGACCAGCCAGTGGCACCGTCCTGTGTTTTCCTTGTTTCCTTTCCTCACGCTGGACTCATTTTTATGGATGTGATTCCAAAGAGGCTTTTTTGATCAGCAGCTTTTAATGTAGCAGAATCCCTTTCATGTGGTCTGCAGAGAGGGGAAAAAACATGTTGTTGCATTTTCCTGCCCCAGTTAACCGTTGTTATTTGTGTAGCAATTACCCAGTGCGATTTGCAAATTCTTCTCATGAACTCTGCAGCAGTGTTGTGGTTTCTCTGAAGTGATTTCTCTTTCTTGTTTACCCCCAACACACGCAAAACCAGACACATTTTGAGCATAGTCAGGACTCCCACAAAGATAGTTTTTTTAGTCGCAGCTGTTATCGATTAAATCACTTAACAGACATATTTTTATTATGAAGTCACATCAGGCTGCTTGTAGTGTTTGTCATGGAGCTTGAGAAGCGTTTGTCTTTAGCTTCTCTATGTGTCTTTCTGTTGGACTGGGAAAGAAAACCAGCAATAAAACAGTTGTAAGGTGCTTTATTTGTGGCTTATGCTGCCCCTTAGTTTATACTGTGTATCCAAGCAGATTAATTTCTTATAATCTTTTACAAAAAATGAGGTTTCCAAACTATCTGAAGGGCCATTAAAGTCTTTCGTTAAATATTTAAATCCAAACATATGAGTCAAAAGTGTTATTTCTAGACATTAAAAATCCACTTTAGCTGTATCTTTATATTAGCATTATGCAACTCTTTGAGCTTAAAAATGTCTGTTTCTGACTTGTTTTCATTACACAATGACATTCATTTAGTGAATTCCTTGAGCTGTTATTTCCCAGCTGCTTCCTGAAGCTGAGAAACTTTTTTTTCCAGCCCCGGGCATCACATGACGGCTGTATTTACCATAATGGCACAGCATCATACGCTGGCAGCTGGACATAAACACAAGGCGTTTTGTGCAGGCAACATGGCTGACTCATTAAATAAATGTAATAGGATACCATCACAGCAAAAAGGGAAAATAAAGAGAGAAAGTTTAGTTGTAGCTTCAAATTTCTATCTAATAAATGTGTGAAGATCATTCATGCAAATAGCAACTCTGATAAAGTGAGTCAGAACAAAATTAGACAGCTTTTAACCCTTTAATGATAATATTAATACATTTTATTTATGAGAGCCTTGCTTGCACTCAAGGTCACCTTACAGGATAAAAACAACACAACCACAATGACACAACCAAAAACATATACAATTACATTAAACAGTGATTAGACCAGTGTGGATGTTACAGTGAGCCGGTTTTAACAGATGTGTTTTGAGTTTAGATTTGAATCAGAGTTGCAGAGGTCAGGGGGGAGTGAGTTCCAGAGATGAGGAGTAGAGCAGCTCAAAGATCTGCTCCCCGTGGTAACAAGGCGAGCAGAGGGGAGTGGGGGACCATGAGTTGGATAGAGAAGGATATTTGAGAGAATTGACTGGTTTGGAGACTTGGCGGAGGTCAGAAAGGTATAGAGGGGTGAGGTTATGGATGGCTTTACTGGCAAAAAGAAGGATTTTGTAGTAGATGTAGTGGGTGACAGGGAGCCAGTGGAGCTGCTGGTGATGTGATGGATGGATGGAGTTCTAGTGATGACTCAGGCTGCTGCATTCTGAACCAGTTCAAGTTTATGGAGTGTTTACTGAGGAAGACCAAATGGAAGGGAGTAGCAATAATCAAGACAGGACCTGACAAGACTGTGGACAAGTTATGGTGGTGGAGGTGAAAATATGCAGACGGGGTTATGTTGTTGATATGTGATAAAAAAGACAAAGTGCTGTGGAGGATGACACCCAGACTCAAGAGGGGGGGGAGTAGTCATCAATGGGAATGCACACACTGTCTGATTTGGAGAGTTTGGATTTAGTGCTGATTAATAATATTTCTGTTTTACTGCTGTTTAGTTTGAGAAAGTTTGAGCTGAACCAGAGATTATTCTCATGATGAAAATCTGTAAGGGAGGATGGTGGGAGGGTGTAGTTTGGCTTGGTGGAGAGATAGAGCTGGGTGTCTTCCGCATAGCAATGACATGTAGTGTTTTTTTAAAAGAATAATTGAGGGGGAGTAGATACATGAAGAATAGCAGTGGTCCCAAGTCAGAGCCCTGGGGCACACCTGTGGTGACTGGGAAAGAAATGTTTTCAGCTGGATGAACTGAGTCCAGCAGGAAAGGTATGATTTGAACCAGTTAAGGGGGGGTTGGGTAATGCTGATGGAGGAGAGTTTAGCCAGAAGGATTGAGTGGGAAATGGTATCAAAGGCCACACTCAGATCGAAGAGGATGACAATAGATGACATACTAGGGTCAGCTGCCAGAAGGAGGTCATTGGTGATTTTCAGTAATGCGAATTCGGTGCTGTGGAGTGGACGGATACCCGACTAGAAATGTTCAGACAGGTTATTATGAAATAGATGAGCTTGAAGCTAAAAGGCCATTAGTTTTCCAGACATTTTTCAATAAACGGAAGATTGGAGATGGGATGGATGTTTTTGAGATTGTTGGAATACAAACGGGTTTTTTAGGTGTTGGGGTGATGGCAGATGTTGTTTAACAAAGATGGGACCAGACCAGTGGTGAGGGAGGAGTGTATGATGCGAATTACCAGTGAGGATGTACATGCTTTTACTTTTTAGGGTTTACTTTTAGGGTTGTTGGTAGGGGGTCTAATCAACAGGGTTAATGGTTTTGATTTTCAGTAACGCTTTATATTAACTACACACTATAAAGCGTTGGTTAAGCATTAATAAGTACTGAATTAATCATTTATAAAGAATTTTTATAACTGTATTACTCGTTTGTATGTGGTTTAAAAGCACAGGTGTACATGTTTTACTCATCATTTATAAGATAATTGATTAATAGTTAATGAACCCTGGATCTATGTTATAAGTTATAAAACATTTATATGTTTTACTCTTCATTAAAAAGCTAATCTACAATGTGTGAGTTATTGTATATTCATACTGTTAAATATGGATTTAGATTTTCAAAATGTGATGTTGAATCATTTATAAACCAGTTATAACTTTATTTTTGCTTAAGGCATGTACTATTAGTAAATATTCTATAAAAACCTACAAATTTCCTTTTCAATCAGCATCCTATAAACAGTTAATAGTGTATGAATTCATTACTGCAGGTAGATATAAAGCACTTAACACTCATTTAATGGTATATGTCATGAATTTAAAGCGTGCACTATCTATGACTTATAAAGCATTTATTAATTACATATAAAAGTTGGCAATGCTTAATGACTCTCAACGTCCTATAAGCAGTTTATAATGTAGGATTTCATTATTCATTAAAAAATATTTACATTTTTTGGAGGCCATTTTTACCATTTTTTACCATTTCATAGATCAAAATATTGTAATGTATAGTGCTTTGCTTTCTGATGTTCACCAGGGTGCAAGACAGCAGTATCATATAGTGTGCAACTGGGTTTTAAATGAAGTTTCTTCCATAAAGAGATGCAAAATGTCTCAAAAACTATATGAATCAAATATGACACATTAGGCATTAAGGGGTTTGTTCAGATTAGGTCCCCAAAATACCAGTTTGGTACCATCTATAAGTCCTCCCATTGGAGACTTCTGGTTTAATAAACTTTCATAAACAATGCTTGGGTTAGACTGTTGTTCTTCACAGATAACTTGGCAAACCAGCACATAAATCAAATTTTTAAGGTTTTTATTGAAAAGCCTGATTAAAATTGTATAAAATATTTCTTCAACCTGCTTGTTTGGGATGGTTTGAGGTTTGGGGTGGAAGATCACCTGGGCTAAAGCTTTGGTAGCATGTTTTCTCCTGGCTTAGCTTTTTTTTTGGTTCACATACATTTTAATACATCCATCCACCAGCTACATCACTAATATACCCTCATATATTTTACTTTTTGCCTTTTTAATCAGTTTTTTGTAAAGAACCTTCTTGTGCCCGCCTCCAATGTAAGTTTGGGCTCCAACATTGTTTGTAGTCAGACTTCCTCCTGTGCATGACACTGAGTTTTGGCTCATCACTGTTTTTCGTTATCGGAAGTTGATTCCTGTCTCTAGTTTTCATCACAATAAGATTTGTTCCATGCAGTCTGTCAGAAAGAACGTAATTTATGCCACTGTCTTCAGATGCATCTACATCAAACAATTAGTTTCTTTGACAGAAAAAAATTTTTTTGCACCAATGAGTTGCCTAATTAACTAAAAAAATGCATATAACTGGATGATGTGTTTTCTTTATGTAAGAAAGGGAAGAATGTGGGGGAGGTGGCAGGCAGAGAGAAAAACCAACCTACAGCAGTTTAACAGGATCTGAAGGTGATGTCCTCAGAGAAAAACCATAAAATCTGACACAGAGCCTGTGGGATGCATGGAGACCTTTAGCGGATCCATTTCAGATTCACTGGGGCCTCATCAGAAATGATCTTCATTGAAGCCATTAAGGAAGAGCAACAACAGAGAGAAAAGATTGAGGTATGCCTAATGACCATTGACTGTTTTAATACTGGACAGTGCGTACGTCACGTTTCCCATAGGTTTCTGAAGAGCGGATTTGAAGCCAATAGGCGTGTTCTACCGTCGCCATCTTGGTGTTTCATCATTACCGGAAAAATCCAAAAATGGATGAAAAGGGAGAGCTGAGATGGGTCCATCACAGTGGAGCTAGCAGGAAGTACGCAGCTGTAACCAGTGATAGCGCTCTAACACACATCATTCAAAAGGACACGCCTCTAAATTTAAGATTAAAATAACATTGAAACCGTAAAGGGTAAATTTTTTGGAGCTACTCTGTAAACATGTTTATTTCAGCTGTGAAATCGGACATTTTAACAAGGGAGTCGATGGGCATTGCTCTCTATTGAAGCCAGTCATCTAGTGCTGAGGGGTGAACTGCAATTATTTCGACTTCCTTATTAACCTCATAATCGGCAGCCAGAGATTGCCGCCTGGAGATGACACAAGAAATGGACTGAAAATCATCCGCAACAGGTCTGATAGAGGGATGAGTCCTCCGCAGATCCAGGATCTCAATATTGCTGAAACATTGTGGGAACATCTGGACAGAAGATTAGAAAAGGCAGAAAACACTGAAAGCAAAGCTTTAGAAAGTTCTCCAAGAAGCCTGGAGAAGTGTCCTCATAAGAAGTCATGTCCAATGGGGCTCAGGATGTGTTGAATGATACACCAAACCAAACAGTTATGAGAATGAAATCTGTTTTTTTAAAATGATCATTTCTAAAGTTTCTCCTTCTATTTCACTATTTCTTGGCAGTGTGTAAAGAAATGAGCAGCGGCTCATGACTTGGCACAGCTCTGTAGTTCTTCAATTAACGAGCGTAGGACGAAAGAGAGAAGCCGGACTGGTTGATTTTTACAGAAAATCTTCGGCATGTCTCCTCCTTCAGTCTGCATCCAGTCTGTCGGCGTCTGACGCCACATGACATTATTGGCAGTAGCTGCAGAGGTCATTTGTCCGCTCTCTGACAGATGGAGGGATGCTGAGAGGAAGCGTGGCACACCCTCCAAATGCCCTGGCTGATAAGCGACCTCATTATGGCTCCACTGGGCATGTTTTTCTTATTTAAGGAACTGCATGATGATGGTTGGCTCCCTGGGGGACTCCTTGACCGTGCCAAGATTGGAGTTTTTCTTTTCTTGGCTCGTGGCGCAACAATAAGTTTCCTGGAACTTGAAGCAGCAGCCTGGAAATGTCTTTAATCCCACTCCATCAACCAATTTAGAGAAAAATACGTTCAATACCTGTAGGGGATTTTGCTTAATTTGATTGAACATAATGCAGCAGGGCTTTCATATATTACAAAAGTTTCTCTTATCTGCAATTTGTGTAAAAAGCCCTGAAATATCTTTAACAGGACAGGAAACATCCTGTCCGTGCCCAGAAGCTCTCACACTTTAAGTAATTTTGGTTTCAGTGCTCCAGCTGAAAGTAATTCTGTTACTGTATCTCTATTTCCTGCTTTTTCGCTTCGTCCTCTCCTCTGTCCGAAGAATGTAAACACCAAGATGGAGGCCAAACTCCTGCCAGTACCGTTGTCCTTATAGCGGATATGAAGGAGTTGCACTAACAGGGACACTGTGTTTAGGACTGTCTAATGCATACATGTTAAAGAAGGAAAAAAAAAGAAGAAATAGGATCTAGATTGTTAATGGCTCAAAATGTAGTTGACAAGTATGCTGAAGGTTTTCCAGATCTGTGTTAACATCTACTCACACCGGATTCCTTACTGTGTAACTGAATGCTACCATGTGAATGCAAAAGGCTTTCCAGAGCTTTTCTTTCAATTCTGAGATATTTTTGCTTGATATAAAGTTGTCTTACACCAGCCTATATGTGTGGAACATGACACAGCGGGTACGGCTACATGATGTTTTTTCATTCAGAATTATTCGTTCCAAATTAATTTTTTATATCCCCAAACGTAGAGTGTTGGGGGTAATTATTTTTTACAATTTGATTTTCATACTTAGTATACCTCTTTAGGTCCCCAAGGGGACAATCTGTAAATATCAAGATTTATGTTTTCCCCAAAGGTTGAGGTCATGACTTGGCATGCATCCTGTCCTGACATCGTACTTGTTTTGACACGAGGTGAAGCTTTATAGCTGAAAAATCACTGTTTTGACCATATTTTTGTAACTATTTGTTAGATTAACCTCAGTTCAAGTGCAAATGACAGGTCATGACTTCAGGGTGCATCTGGGAATTACATCATACCTGCCTGGATCAAATTCTAACTAGTTAAGGTTTACAGTCTTCTTTTTTCATTACTGGGTTCAGTGAGGCTCAATGTATAAATATGATAAATGACTTGTTAATATAATTACAGGGTATTATATGTGCAGCTTTATATTATTGCGTTGTGTATGTTGTAGGATTGGGAGTTTTTGGGATATACCCCTAACCATCACTTCCTACGGCATATGCCTTGTTCTTCTTTGAGTTTACTTAAACATATTAAATCTGAATTCATGTTTACATGTAAACATGTTTATTCATCTTCTCTTAATTCCAACGTGACAGGCAGTGTGACACACTTATATGTAGTGAGCTGAGAATTTTAGTCTTCAGGGTTTTGCTGTTTCTCTGACTCAACACAACTGAATTTAAAATGCGTTAGTGAGGTTTTGCATACTTTTTACCAAGCTTTCAGCAGATTTTGAGGAGCCTGAAATCAGTTTGCTGGTAGTATATCACAGCATTTGGAATGAGGAAATGTCAAACAGGCATAAATGGGAACCAATCAAATTAGTCACGTCTCCCCACAGAGACCATCCTCCTCCAGAAGACACAACCCTATGAGTCATTTGTTTACGCACAATATAATTATGTACATCATGACTTTGTGGTTTGTAATTACATTCTTTGAAAATTACTTTGTTTCAATGCAGAAATGTTCATGAGACGTTTTTATTCCCCTTCTGCGACTTTTAGGAATGATTGTATAAACTAAGCCCATATGGGTTGTATTTAAGGTTGACCCATTGTGTGCTGTCTCCTTATAACTTCTGCACAGCTTGTCAGTTTACTACACATGGCTCCGAGTGCATTTGAGGCCCTTAAATATTTGTGGCGCCGCTATATAACTTGTTTTTTTCTCAACATGAACACATTTTCCCGTCAGGTCTTCATTTCAAGGCAATATAAGTAAAAGCTCATTGTTCTGAAAATTCTTGTTCCTACAAAAGTCTGTGAGTTTGTGAATATAATTGAATAATTAGACCAACACCTTTAATGTGTCGCTCTTTAGAGTGTAAAATGAGATTAAGCTGTTTGAATATTTGTTTAGTGCTAAAAAAAATCCTAAGCACATGAAAAAAAAAGCTTTTTGAAAAGCTACATTTTTTTACTAATGCTTTTTTTTTTTTATTGCCATAATGTCCCATGATGTTAATATTCATTCTCTCCAGTGGCAAATACTTCATATCATAAGGAATACAGTCTACTTTGCTAGTACCTGGTTGGGACCCCTTTTTTTCCATCAAAACTGTTTGAATTCTTGATATCATACTTTCATCAAAGCATTGAATAAATTCCCCAGAAATCTTTCTCTATATTGATTTGAAGCATCACACAGTTATTTAGCATTCATGATAAGAATCTCCTTTTCCACCACATCCCAAAGATGTTCTGTAGGATGTAGATCTAGTGACTGTGGAGAACATTGGAGTACAGTGAGCACAGTGTTATGTTGAAGATGATGTGATCTTTGTGACATGATCCATCATCGTGCTGGCAGTATCCATCAGAAGATGCTACACTGTGCTCATAAAGGGATGGACGTGGTCAGTACTCATGTAGGATGTGGTGTTTAAAACCTCCCATGTTCAAACATCCTCCACACCATTACACCATCAAGCTGAATCAATGATCAAATGCAGGATGGATCATTGCGTTCATGCTGTTTCTACCTAAATCTGAACCTACAGCAGATGAAATGGTTGCAATTAAAATGGTGATTCATCAGACCAGAAACATTTTCCATCTTCTATTCACCAGTTTTGGTGAGTATGTGAATTGTTGCCTCAGTTTTCTGTTCTTACCTAATAGGAGTGGCACTCAGCTTGGTCTTCTGCTGCTGTAGCTCATCTGCTTCAATGTTGGATGTGTTGTCTGTTCAGATATGCTATAGTATATTAGATATGACATATTCCACATTCTTTGGTTGGAACAAGTGCTTATTGAGATAATATTGGCTTTCCAACACCCTTGTCGCGTTCAAAGTCACCTAAATCCATTTTCTCCCTTATTTTTAACATTGACATCTCATCTCTCTACATGATTCTACACGCTACATGTATGTAGCTTCTCTCATATAACTGACTGGCAGAGAAACTGGCTGAACAAACAAAAGCTGCCACCAACAGATAAAAGATCAGACCCTCGAGCAGTGAATTTAACAAGCAACTGATAAAGTGGTAGGTAAGTGTAATATAAATCTTTTTTGCTGATAAGTGATATTGGTCAGAGGAAGATACCTTTTAAATGTTGTAATTCTTCAACTAAACTTTGATTTAATAGCATCTAGACATGAGCTACTTCCATAAAAACAGCACTCTTACCTGTAATCCCCAATGTCATACCCAGTTTCTCATATTGCTTTCCAACCCAACATTCCTGAGGTTGATTCATTCCTTTTTTTTCTGCTGAAGAATTTGAACTAATTAGCTCCATATGTGTCTTAAGGATCCCACATGGGAGAGGGGCCAAGAAGAATATACTACTGAGAGAATGCAAACACGGACTTCACCAAACACTGAAAACACGCTCTGATGCTTGCCACATGCTCAACTGGCACTGGCGGCACAGCAACATCTCATCAGCTCTTTATCTTTATCTGCCACAAGATGTTCAGTATCTGAGTGGAGGAGCCAGAAGTCCTGGTAGTTTTTTACCACTACAGGAGCAAGACGTTGCCACATACAAGAGGGTTTGTGTTAACCCAGGCCTTCAAATGATTAGCTCATAAAGAGATAGCTGCATGTGTCAGTCCAATGTAAATGTTTCTCATGCACAATATAGCGGAGTTACAATCCCGTACCCCCCCTCAATAGGGCCTCGTGTTTCTCAGATAGCTGGAGCAACAGCAGAGGCGAGGAAAGGCATGAGAATGAAGGAAAAGAAGGAGGGATGATAACAGGGTAACCTTCCCCATGTGGTTAACTTCATATCTTGGGTGCTACACTCATTCCATCTACAACATTTATTTCATTTGGCACCTGGCCAGAGGCTTTGACCTTACTCGCTTTCTTCTTTATGTCACTTGGCGGCCAGCTCGGCAGTGACCTTTCAGGCGGTGAATATACGTCTCTGGAGAAAGATCATTTACAGAAAGTTGTCACTGAGCCTAGCAGAGGGAGAAAGAAAAACTCCTAATTAAACACAGCTATATTTCATGCCATCACCAATATGTGTGGAGCTGCAGCCCTCCATCGGTGCTGACCTCCAATAGTAGGAATGTGTGATTCACCAGGGGAGCGAAAGGGTGGACTGTTCCTATCTGGTAATCTCCAAGCTGCACTAAAACAGAGCAATCCTGTCAGTGTGTTGTATCTCCTCCCAAAGCGTCTCTAACACCACTCACACAAGAAGAGGGAGGGGGAGAGACTCTAAAGGATTTGGCAATAACCGGCAGTATACAAGTAAAGCTATTGCAGTGCAGGCTGTCTTATGTCGCATTCGATCAGCCTCTTGGATCTGTCAGAGTTAAAAATCAAACAAGCAAAACACTTTAGATTTTTAAACTCTGTTGCTACTCTGCAGAGCAAACCTCATTTGACTAGGATGCAGACTGAGCACTTTCATTGTTGTCATGATGTGCTTGATAAAATAAAGTAGGATATGAAGGCTTTGGTGCATCATTATCTAATACACTAGATTGCAAACTTAAAGATCTTTTCAGGAGGTTGCCAGATAATTGTAAAAATATATGCCATATATAT
>JBAMHX010000009.1:4586835-4607514 GCA_037177515.1 Pseudomugil tenellus | reverse complement strand
TACATCACTCACATGTATGGAAGGAAAGATGACAACAGACCCCAGGTTAAAAAAAAGCGAAGTTCTCCTTTAACAAAAATCACACTTGACACATAGTCATGTTTATCTACACATAACAGATAACTTTGCAAAGTCACTATGGGATTAGCAGCCTGTTGGACAGACTTTGGGCATCATTCCTTTAGTTGGATTATCGTGAAATGGCAGAAATGATATATTCTGACATACAAAATAGTTTAAAAAAAAAAGCTTTAGCACTATGTTAATTCTCAAAGAGCCATTAGCTGATAGGTTGGAAACATGACAGAAGACCTGGACTGAAAAGTCAGGACAGAAAGGTCTGTAATGTCACAGGGAACATGGGATTTTAGTTACAACAATGTTGGTCTGACACTAAATTCTACGTATCCATGGTACCATTAAACGTAAATTGACACGATAGGTAACATTTGTTAGACTAGTTAAAGTAAAAGGCAAAGAGATGTGAGCTGTGGATGTTGTTTATCATCATTCAGGCCAACGCTGTGACCAGAAAATAAAATTATTTGTCAACAACACACACGTCACATACATGCAATGTAGAATAGTTATATATAATTTTAAAAAAAACAAAGAAAATCAACCATTTATTTCTCGTCCAGCTTTTGATGGCTCATTATAATGATGGTTGTGTTTTATATCCACAGTTCCCAGTTATTAAAAGTTGTTTCTGAGATTCCCATATAAAATACTCTCATTAGTAACTGGACTAAGCTGCTTGGTCTTGCTTTCCATGCTGCTGTCCATGAGGGAAGTGGATATGGATATGTGTTTTGAGATTTTTGCTAAATATTACCAGTAATATTTTTCCTTCTACCTAATATTCAGACTTTATTCATGCTGGGGGCTCTGCTGATTGCCATGTCGTTGCAACTGGACCGCAAAGGCCTGTGGAACCTGCTGGGCCCCATCCTCTGTGCCATACTCATCATGATCACCACCTGGGTAAGAAACACACACACACACACATTACAGGAATTCTGTAAAACTTTGCATGTTGGAAAGTTTATCCGAGCTGTATTGTAGGTGTACCGAGGGGTCCGTCGGCGACGTTGTTACCCGCCCTCTTGGCAGCGCTGGGTTTTTTACCTCCTCCCCGGAGCGCTCTGCGCTCTCATCGGACTATGTCTGTACAGTTTCGCTGAAACGGAGGAAAACTACTACTACACACACTCGCTGTGGCACATACTGGTGGCCAGCTGCGTGGTGTTCCTGCTGCCGCCGAAGGACAAGGAGGCTCTGAGCTGGAGCTGGAACTGGAGACCCCGGGTTTGTGGATATACACTCTGTCAGAGCAGCAAAGATGAACTCTATACTGTCACATAGCAGATCAGGAGCTTGTGTAAAGACGCAGAACGTACATAAGATTGTACATAAGACATCCACAAGCACTGTGTGCCTGATAAAATGACACAATCTGACTGGTCAGAGTCTCTTAATACCTTCTGAGGACACATTTTAAACAAAGGGTATCCAGGTATACTGCCACCGACACTAATTATTGTTATATGAAAATAATAAAATCTCAAAATCATGTGTGATATTTGATCTCACCTGAGAAAACCCAAGCATTGTTAAAGCAGATGATTTTTATTACTAAGCATTTTAAATCTGCTTCGATGCTATTTGAGTATAATTTGGCAGCAGTAACGGAAGATAAAATTATATTCTCTCTAAAGTTTTCTGATAAAATGTTTCAGCGAGGAAAATCAAATATCACAACCGTCCTTTCTATAAACTTCATAGATCCACAGTTTACATACATGCTCATCATGTGTGAAAGCGATGATGTATTTAGGTGCAAAGTCGTTCGGAAACTCCATTTAACTCAAGCTGAAGCTGCCGAACCCTCCACCAGGAGTCGCTCCTTCAACCTTCAGGCACCACACCTCCTGATTTTTACCCTCAAAAGCAGGAGTTTGCGCTCATCTTTATGTATTTATTTACATAGGACAGGACAAGAATGTTTGGAGACATTTCTAAGTAATAGCACTTAGTGGAACTCTGCTAAACCTCACATGTCCAGATTCATTACAGCTACATATATTTACAGCTGATACACTCCTCATGCTTGTATTTTTGTTTTTCTTGACAGGCAAAAATTGAAGAGTTCAAACTTCTTGATAAGTTTTAAATGTGCTTCATCCTAAACAGCCAGGTAGTAGCATATTATTTGCAAGCTTTGCCAAAGTTAATCACATTTATTGCTTCCAAATAAAACTGTCTTTTCATTTCATTTTATTTAACATTATTCTCAGTGGACAAGGAGCGACTGATGGTTTTAGTAACATGAATCTGCTGTACGATGAGCTGATGCTGTTTTATGCCCGTTTCCTGTGGCAGAGATGAGGCGTTGCCTTCAGATGTCTGATGATCTCTGCATGCTGCATTTGATGAATTTTTTGCACTTTATTTGGGAGAAATCAAAGAAAACTCCACAAAAGAGTAAGATTTGCTATTTGGTAACCTGTGTGTTTTTTTTTTTTTTTGGTGTCTTCAACCTTTTTGTTATGAAATCTGACAATAAGACAATGTTTTCAGCAAATTCTTCCTTTGTTATTAATGGCCTTATCGATCACACAAAGCATCAGTGATTTTACTTTAATGAACTGCAAATTGTTAAAGAGCATTTGGTGTTACTTTAAAGGACTCTGTGGAAATCTGAGAGGTGTGCTGTGGACGATTTGCAATTTTATTCGGTTTAAAGTTGGTAGTTTTGGTCTGATTTACCACACATTGGTACTTCTACCCTAAACACATTACCTGCTCCCAAGCAGTCCATCTCCACGGGTTCAGGTTAAATCCTGGTTCTGATGAGGAAACCTACCAATCAGGTGAAATTTAAATGTAATTAGAGAAAAGAACAAATATTTAGCTTTCAACATCTCCAAAACACACGATTCAAATGAATCTGTGCAGATATGCTGTTGGATGTAGTTGATGTGAGTCAGGTGTGGTGGAGCAGGGATACATGGAAAACCTGCTGGATTTCAACCCTCGACGACCCGGATTCTCTACGCCTGGTTTAATAACAAAAGAATAGAATCTACCAAACATGAATTTCTTCCTTTTTGTTGTTGATGCATCTTGTTGGGCTTTGCCAACACGTCTGTTCTGCTTAAATAAGATTAAACGCTGATGTGAAAATGAGCAGGCCTGTGCCCACAAATCGCACAATATTTACTTAAAGTGTCGCTTTGATTCAGTCAGAACTTAACATGACTTCTGTTATAAGATTTAACTGTCATGAATTAAGCGACAAGCACATTTTGACTCAAATTTTAGCTATTAATATTTTTCTGCAACATGTTAACTCCCACCCCTCCAGTCACACACTTTTTGTTAGTGATGTGTCAGAGTTGCGGACGTTAAGTCTTCCATGCGAGCGCTTGCTGTCTGAGTGAAATGGAAACATCAGGAGCAACTTGGAGCCAGCTGACTCGGAAGCCTGGCTCTGGTCAACAACACAGCCCTCTCAGCCATGCTTATCTCTCACTTTGTCCACTGAAAAGCTCAGACATCTATTTTGTATTCATTTCTGGTTCCAGTATCAAAATTCCAAGGCACATTGAATGCAGCACGCTCTCAGATTTTTACCAATCATTTGACTTAAAACAACTCGATCCAGTATGAAGTCAGACTCCCAAAGACCTGTGAGTTCACTCATGTTTGATCCTATTTAACCTGCTTCCATGTGTGGGTCTTAACTGTAATTCAGGGTTATATTATGATTGATTGATTTAAATTTGGGAGTGGGCTGGATGAAAATCGGCTTTGTAGATTAACATGCAGCTCGTCCTGAAACTGTTTTTGTGAAACAATGAATTCTTCCTTTTTTACAAGCATTTTTCTGAAGCACTTTTATGATTCCTGAGTGTAATTTATTTTTGCCTCACTGGATGAATGTATAAAGATGATTGTGTAGAGCCTCTTGTGTTTGTGGATGACCTGTGTGTGTGTGGCTACTGAACTTTAATCATGTACTCCAGTTTGTGTTGTCTGTTATTTCTATTTCTTTGTTTTTGCATATTTTTATCTTTTTTTTTTTCTTTTTCGTGTATGTTTGTGTGTGTGTGTGTGTGTGTGTGTGTGTGTGACTTTTAAGCAGAAGAAGTTGCCACTGCAGGTCCTCTTTTCTTTTTTTTCCTGTTATGAAGAAGTTTGTTGTGAAATCTGCTTTTATTTCCCTGATGTGTAAAGTTATTTTTAATCTGTTGAATGTCGAAAGAACATTTAGCTTACCGGTAATAAATATGTTGTACAGGGAGAATGTTTTCATCATTATGTTGCTTTATGGTTTTTCTTCTTTCCTCCATCACACACACAGATGGACACACTTTCACACCAGAGATGGGCTGGCGGAGTAGAGGAAAGCAGATTATTTTAATCCTCATATGTAGCAAGAGGCTGTGAAATGTGCATATTTGTGTGTGTCCATCCTTGTGTTCCCTGAGAGCTTATCTCCATTTGTAAAT
This sequence comes from Pseudomugil tenellus, assembly GCA_037177515.1. Taxonomy (NCBI): domain Eukaryota; kingdom Metazoa; phylum Chordata; class Actinopteri; order Atheriniformes; family Pseudomugilidae; genus Pseudomugil; species Pseudomugil tenellus. The sequence continues at coordinate 4,603,000 of JBAMHX010000009.1, read as the reverse complement.
TTGAAAGGCCCTGCTGAGCTTAACTCCTTTGCTGTTAGTTTGCATGTGAAAAGGCTGAAACGAGTAGTTAAAAGCATATAGATCATACCATGACCTTTGTTTTCATTAAATTCTTCCTCCATCTTTTTTTCTGCCCTCAATGAAAACATTTGAAAGAAGAAACGCCATTAATGTGAAGGTTTTTTGTAAGTTTAGCTACATCCCCTGCAGAGGAGGCTGCAGCAAGAAGATGGGGAAGACAAAAAAAAAAAAAAAAATAGATGGAGCTCTTTATCTTCACTCACACCTTCATCTCTGGCTGCATTCAGCATACTGTATACCAGAAAACTCACTTTAGCTGTTCTTTGCAAATGTAACTATATAAGAAATAGAAGATCTGTTAAAACTCTGCCAAGAATATCTTTGACATAGTGGTCTAAGCAGCGCCACAGACCAGAAGGGTAGCATATATGTATAAAACCCTATTAAAAAGATATATATTTTAGACAATAATGAATGGATTAAAAAGGTGATGTAATGGATTAAAAGGGTCATGTAATGTATAAAGTAATGGATTGAAAAGGTCATGTAATGTATAAAGTAAACAGGGTTTATTCCTCAACATATCCTGCACTGTATAGATTTAAGCATTTTGATAGCGGCACATATTAACCAAGGTCACGTATTCAATGGCGTTGGTTTTCTTTCAGCAACATAACTCAAATAGTCAAGGGTGAAATTTGATTAAATCCCTAGGAAAACATAAAAAAAAGTAGCTGCGTGATGTATTTGACCGCCTGAAACCAGGACTTTTATAAAAAGATTTTTTTATTATGGGGTGATAGGAACCATTTTACCATTAAAAAGTTCTAATTAAAAATAATTCCCACAATTTTGGCAAAAAAAAAAAAATTGCAACGGCTGGCAAAATGTCTGTGTTCTCCAAGTACTTCTGGTTACAAAATACTTGCTTACTTTTTTACCACATTCTTTTACTGGTAGGAAAATCTCCAGCTGTTCTCAGTGATGCTGGACTGGACTCTGATACATGTGAGAAAATGCATTGTCTTTCAAGCCTTAATCCCAGTGAATCCTGATACTGTCTTCTGGGATTTTAAATGGAACGTTGCAGGTGTGTAATAAATCATGATCCAACTTGTCATTTACACACTCGTTACTAATTTAGTTTTTTACTGTATAAGGAAAAGCAATCACATCTGATTAATCCTGAAATAAATCACCTTTACAGCTAAAGCTACAACAGTCTGATACTCCCAGCATGCACAGCTGCAGACAAACCACACCGACAGCATGTTGCGACACTTTATTAGGATGGAAACGTGCTCGAGCAAAGTGACCAGCAGCAATGATCACAGTGTGCAGCTCCAGCATGGGACAAAGCAGGCAAATCTTACTGTAATCTCACTAAAATCCAGTCTGAACAGGAACCTGAGCATAGTTCTAATGTGTTTGTCAGAAAGAAAAAGGAACATTTTTAAATTAAAACTAAGGTCTGAAACAACTTGACACAGTGTGGACTTAGATGAGATGAATATGTTGGATGTGGACTAAAAGCTGCAGATATGTGTTTCTGTTTATGAAGCGGTGGTGACACAGCAGCTCTGACTTAAAACAAGAAAGAAGTGTGCTCCATGGATGGTTGCCGTGGCAATGCTGGAGAAAATAATGGAGGCTGAAGTGGTTGAGTCTGGTCTGGACCCCCCTTTTTTGTTAGTAAAGAGGCAGCCCCTCCATCAGACAGCTGCAGAGTTGCTACCTGCTTGCCCGGCCCCCCTGGCACGCCCGTCTTCAGTCTGAGCAGGGGAAGGGCTGGAATGTCGCTGGCGCCTCATAAAGGGAAAGACGCTAAGAGGAAGAAAGAAACTCAATCCAGGGTTTTATTTGGAAAGAGGAGAGAGATAAAATATGTGTGAGATCTCACCTTTTCTTAGTTTCTTGGGGGACAATCGCTTTGGCCAGCATGTTTTTGTACAAGTCAGACTTGAGATACCTGGGGTACGAGTCCTAAATATAAATACACACACACGTACACACACATATATTACAGTATATACATGGTACTTTATATTTCATAAGCTGAGTTATTGCAGAGATCTTAAGATGACGAAAATATTTTTTTCTGAGGTGTATTTGGGCCTAGAGATGAACAAAAATATCAGAGAGATGTGAACATAACACAGAAATAAACTCAGTTTGAGAAAATAAATTAAACTTGGTGACTTGGTTGGAAGTTTGAAGCTGGAACAAAGAATATATAGATGATAAAACCAGGATTCATCAGACTGGTGGTGAAAGAGTGGTTCAGGGAACAGGAAACATCATTCGCCCACATGGACTGTCCACCAGAGTCCTGACCTGAACCCCTGACCTGGAATGTCTGGGATTTGGTGGAGAGGGATTTGCAATGGTTGGACTCTCCCATTATCAATACAAGATCTCTGAAAAGATAATGATGTAACTGTGGAAGCTGCTGCAATCAAAGCTAACAGCGCTCCAACAAAATAGGATTGTGTGACAACACCTTGTTTTTTTTTTCAATGGTGACTGTGTTGGACAGGCAGTGCATCCAGTTTACCTTTAGTTTTAAAGGTCCCATATTATACTAAATTCACCTCACCTAACACCGTCTTAGAGGCGATCAGACAAAGCATATTTACCAACCTTATAAAACACAAGAAGAGAGAAAAGACGAAGATTAAGATCCAAAGCAGAGTTGTCATCCAAAAAAAAAATCCCAAAAAACTAAATCAGAACTTATCACATAAAATTGTGTTAGTTTATTGTAAAGTCATGAAATTTATCACACCACAATATTTTAACATTTCACAAATTTACAATAAAACTATTGCGTTATCAGAATTTTTTTTTTTATTTGAGTTACAGCGGGGAGCTGCTGTAACCCAATGAAACTAAACTGCAATGAGCAGAACGTGGTGAAATGTCGTGTCATCCATAATAATAAAAAAAACATCATGCACAGTTGATTTCCCATCATGCCTTGTGGCACCTTGTTCTGTTCTGCGCATTGAACTAAGTACAAGCTCACAACGGTGTGTTCTTCTGTTGAATTTATCCAGGATGCTTATACTTCATTACATGTTACATTAACAACAGATATCTGCTGTTATTATGTTTTTCTGTTTAACGGTCAGTTTTCAGTATCTTCTGTATGAAAATCAGCAGACTGCACAAAAGTATACAAATGGGTATTATTTATTGAAAAGTATTTTTATGAGGATATTAAGTGTGTTTAATGTTATTTACAGCGAGATTGTAACACACTGTTGTCAAATTTTGTCAGTAGTAGTAAAAATCTTCTATAAAGTTCTCTTTTGCATCCTCCCAGAGTGAAGGTCTGCAGGATGAAGCGCAGAAGTTTCCGAGCTTTTTCAGTAGCAGATCCCAGACTATGCAATACTCACCCCCTGAAAATGAAATCTGAGCAAATGCTGCAACAATTTAAATGACTTCTGAAGACTCTTTATAAACTGGCTTTTGACATAAGATAACATAAATATTTGGTTTAAGTCTTGTTTTCATCAACATCTATCTTCGTGTATCCAGTAGTTAGTTGTCACTTCTGGGCTGCCATAGCTTCTGACATCGTTCATAAAAGTGCTAGCACACAGCTGTGTTCTCGCTTTTTTTGCCTGCTGGTTCTGTGTGTGTGTGTGTGTGTATAGCATGTGAGCTTGGTAGGTAGTTGTCTCTTGTGTTTTTTTATGGAATGGATTTGTAGACTCTAGTTTTTCATATGGGTCCTACAGAGCCTGATCTGCAAAGGCTATGATGTTCATTTTATCTAATTTGTAACGTGTTTGTTTGTTGTTTTTTACATTTTTTTAAAGGGATGTTCTTGCTTTTGAAGGATGGCCCTAACCTTTCTTTTTTACTCTACATATTATTTATTAGTCGGCAATATTGATATTCTTTTTGTTTAATTTTATCCAAATTTTGTTTTGCTTTTTTCATGCCAGCTATATGCACCCTGCTGTTCTTCAGTTTTTTTGGATTGATTGGTTTTCTTCAAGCATTATTTGAACGTCACTTGTGAGTCTGTTTTAATTGCTGTTCATTTTTCTGGGCATTTTTGGTCTTTTGGTCTCAACTCTACATTATACAACATGTTTTCTCCTGATTATCAGGACGTGATTTGGCCTTTCACACTAGCTTTTCTCCAACTTACATCTGAGACATGTGTCTTCAGCACAGTACACTTCACTTGAGTAAAGCATGAGTTGTTGGAAATGTGATACAGCAATTAAAAACAAATACAATAAATCTATTTTATTAAATTCTATAAAACTGATTAGATACCAGACTTGATGAGGAAGGAATAATTTCATTATTATGTTTGCTTTTAGTAGGCTTCTAGTGCAAATTGTCATTTAATGGATCCTTAATGGTTCGATATTTATGCAGAAACTGATTTAAAAGGTCAGTTGTGTTACATCACAACCAGCCCATTAACTCTGATGTAAACTGGCCTAAAAGAAGATACACTTGTACAGATCTCCACCGATCAGACAGCCCCGAGAAGTAAAGTCTTCAGTAATCAATAGATTCTGTGTGAGAATGGATTTTAGCAGGAATAAAATATTCTGTCCATTAAGTCGGTCAGTCATTTTCTTAACTGCTTTATCCAATTAAGGCGCATGGAGAAGCTGGAGCCTATCCCAGCAATAATTGGGCAAGAGGTAGGGTATACCCTGGACAGGTCGCTAGTCTGTCCATTAAGCACAAAGAATAAGAATATCTACTTGGATAATGCCGATTGGCACATTTGGTGCCGCCTGTGGCCCATCTCTAGACTAGATGTACCAAAGGGCTGCCATATTTTGGTGTCCGGGGAGTAGTGGAGGAGGATTAAGAGCCTTGATCAAGGACCCACAGTGGGTTTCCAGTGTTGCCATCCTGGAGACTTGAACCTGGGTTCTTCAAAATGAGGCCCATAACCAGCAGGCTACAACTCCCCTTAACTGCTGCAGCAATCTGAGCTATTTGTTGGAAATCCCAGCATCAATACAACTGTGGAACGTCTGAGATGATCAGGAGCCTCTAAATGTTGTCCAATAAATGAAAAGCCATAAACCAACTGTGGCTTTTGATAAATTCATTTAAGAGTTTTTCTCTTTGCTGAATTTCTCACAACAGAAATAACAGATAGTGAAATTGTCAAAACAACTAGTACAAACTGAACAACCTGGCGGATAACCTGCAAATAGGTCATTCATATAAAAGCAAGTAACTGCAGAGCATCAAAATGAAACGTCCTGTTACCACTGAGTACAAACAAGGTGCTCGGATGCCTTCGTCCTATTTTCATTGCAACTGGAAGTGTTTCTGAATACAGAACAGTCAGATCTAAGAGACACGACCTGAAAATGTCCAATACAGCAGAACATAATGGATGTGCAACCTTTGTATAGCTTTGTATACAATTAAATCATGAGCAATAAAAATAAACTTGCTTTGCCTCTATACTTAAGTCTAAGCAAGGAAACTCAATGAACCAGCTACAGAATTATGGGCAGCCAAGGCTCACTGATGAATACAGGAAGCCCAGACGTGTTATGGGATCCAACTGAACAGCTACAGTAACTTATATTGATAAAAAAAAAAAAAACTTCAAACAAGTTTTGATGACAGTTAAGAATAAGAAACCAAGCAGAGCAGAGTCTCGGCGATTCAGGAATAGGCTCATAAATCTATGACTGATCTGTGATTATTTTTATTCTGTTAATCAGTCAGATTGAGTGAGATTCAAACCTTTTTCATAAGGAAGTAGATGTGCATCTGTGCATCATCCAAGACGAAGCGATGTGGCCTTTTGATTCCCTCTAAAGTTTTATCCATCGTCTTACTGTCGATGTTGACCCACCGGGCAGCTCCAGGAGCCAGGAAGTTCCTAAGCAACGTTAAAGAGCAGCTTGTTATATGGCGAGGCTGAACAACAGCAGGTTTAAGGATGTCAGTAAGGTTTGTGTGTGAACACTGACTTGTAAACATCCTCCACTTTCTCAGTGATCTTGGAACTCTCTCCGTGTCTAATTTCCTCGCAAGCCTGCCAGAAATACAAGTTCTCCGCTGAAATTAGAGACAAGCAACATGTTTAGGTGCAGGAAGACGTGATAGCGTGAGAACCTCTGTGGAAATCTCTGATAAAGTTTTGTACAATGTCTGAAAGAGAATCAAGGCTTCTTTCCTTCGCACCGCTAAACTCTTTCTCCAGGTAGGTCATAAACTCTTGCCTCCCCATTGAGTCATTGAGAAGCTCTATGAAGCCGAAGCTCCAGCGCTCCACTCGAAGCCGTGTAGGGATGGGTACGCTGCACACAATAAGGGAAAACCAGAAGATCCAGATACACTGATGCATTTAATGCAAATAAATAAATATATCAAAGTCTGTAGTGATCATATATTTTTTTTGGCTGAAAATAACGTCAACTCAGGAAAAAAAAGCTGGAAAGACATTGTGTTACAGCTGTTAGTGAAGGAAACCCTCTTAGTTCTACGTAGGATTGTGAGCGTAACTGGTTGACTTTCTGTTGGTTTGAGATGGACGAGCCAACAGTCCACGTTGTACCCCGCCTTTCAGCTAGTCACATCTGGAATAGCTACCACCTATTTGGGGGTTGTGGGGGCCAAAGCCCAATCCAGGGGTCTCAAACTCCAGTCCTCGAAGGCTGCAACCCCCCAGGTTTTTGTTGTTTCTCAGGTCCAACACACCTGTCTGAAGCTAATGGGTCACTGTGAACAAGTTGACAAGAAGCTGTTTGGTCCACTTGGTTTGATTCAGGTGTGTTGGAGCAGGAAAACAACAAAAACCAGCAGGATTGTGAGCAGTGAGGACAGGAGTTAGAGACCCCTGAGTAGAGGAAGTTGTGAAGCTTCTTCCCAGCCACTTCTCCATGCTTCTTTGAGGGAATCCCAGGCATCCCCTGACCAGCTGAGAGACGTATCCCATCCTGGCGTGTCCTGGGTCTTCAGTGGGATGTCCCCCAAAAAAAACCTCCCTAGAGAAGCACCTAACCAGATCCTCAGGCAACCTCATCTGACTCCTCTCAATGTGGAGGAGCAGCATGCATACACAACCCCTCCAAGGTGACTGAGCTTCTCACCTAATCTCCGACTCAGAGATAAAACGCTTTCTTGTTTTCCTATTTCATGATGTGAATATTTCTTTGAATCGGTTTGGCCACACAAAAGTTTAAAAGAGGACACCCTTTGAATGGATATCACAAAGACACATCCATATGTGTCCACAGCAAAGTTATGGTGACCTTTAAAAGCACCAACGCGTTTCAGCCTACTGGTCTTCCTCAGGGAGTCCAACAGACTTAACGAGTTCACGGTGTCTATAGTGGAATTTCACCACCAGGGATTCTCCACCTGTAATTGGACTTTCCATCAACAGCCTTCCTCCCACAGGATCCACAGAATAAAAACAACACAGAACTACAAGCATGACTGCTGTTAATATGCCAGGAGATGGGGTCATTTATGAGATAAATTAATAGATACTCTTCCAACTCAAGATAGTTTTGGTATTTCTGGGACAAGTGCTGTTGGGGGAAAGTCTGATTACAGCTGGAGAATTATTTTAGGTGGAATTTCACCATGAAGACACACTGATGAACACCAGGAGACTGAAACGTCTTGATCTTGTTAACAGTTAATATAACCATGTCATAGAATTAAAGGTATTTATTGACTTTAACAGGAGAGTGACTTCTTGCCTTCACTTGCCTGCAGCTTAATTACCTTTCTCTTAATTGATGTCTACTTGAAGGGTCTGACCATTTGGCTCCTAAACTGATGTCATTTTGACCTTGGTGGGCCATCTGCAGGGCCGGTGTCCTTCCATCTGGAAAATGTTTAGGCGAAACCTCGATTTTGTTGTCATAGCCGAAGAACAGACCCCAGATTGACGCAAGTGACCGAAATCTTTAAACAAAGGTGCCCCTAGTTGACTAGGGCAGAATAGTTCCAGACTTCTGTGTGACAACAGATCTCTGGAGAGATAGTAACCTTGTACTATGTCTTAATGTGTCTTAATGTATTGTCCCTTCTTGTTTTAATGTTTAATGTATGTTCAACTTCTTTTATTCTTCATTATTTAATGTATATTCTTCTTAATCTAAAGAAACCTGTGTCCTCGTCCTTGACAGGATTAACGGTCATCTGCAATCCAATAAGCTTTCTCTGGAACAAACTGTTCTTGGGGAATCATTGGGTTCATGTTGTCATAGCAGGAATAAAGTTTTACGTTTTCTATCCTGCCTTAAAAAACCTGAAAATGAAGGGAACTGGGATTGTTTCTTGTAAATGGGGGTCTTGCATACCAATGTCATATCCGTCTTATAAACTGTGCATAACATGAAGCAGTTACCAACTTAGCTCATCGTAGACCAAAGCGTGTGAGGCGAACATGTTTGTAGATGGCTTACATTTGCGTTTTTTTTTGTTTTGTTTTGTTTTTTTTGTTATTCTGATCCTTCAAACATAAACCTGTTCAAGGTTACCTCAGCGTTTCTCATAAAAACAGAGAGCAAGCCAGTGATTTAATGAAAAGGTTTTCTTATTGTACTTATGTTACTTATGTTAATGTTTGTTACTCAACGTGTAACTCACCCCACTAAAAGAGGCTGACCCCGCCCTCAGACTAGTTTGAAAAACTCCACGGAGATGCGCGGGGTTGACAGACACAGAGGGGAACGGCTAAGTGTGGGGGAATGGGAGCCCAGAGTATAGACATATATAAAGACTAGATCCCTCATGACGGCATTATGCTTGTTTTTAAAATAAATGCTTTCCTAAAAAGATCATGAATTGATACAAGCTAATGTTATGAATGAGTGAGATCACTGACAAAAGATGGACACCAAGTAAGTCCATCTGACTCCATAGGTCAACAGTGCGGGCAAGGTATCTAGTGTTTATATTAGATATCTATGACCCTGTGTCGCAGCCTGCGACATGGAGTTGTATCAGTGATGTGGAGTTGTACAACTTGGGAAAATAGGAAAATTCAACTGCAGTATCCACTTTTCAACCCAAAGAGGGCACTAAGACGGTTTTAGACCTAAGTATACAAAAGAATGCCAAAAAATGCAGTAAAATAGGAAGACAGCATTCTTGGAGCCCAATTTAAACAGTTTATCACCAAAAAATGGTAGTTTGGTGGTTAGTTACACTTTAAATAAGTTCTAAAGCTGACTGTACCAATTTGTATCTCAAACAGTCGAGTCCTTGTCTTTAAACGCAGCTTTCTAAGTTCATGAATCAATGTCAGTTTCCAAGTATTGCAAATTGATGGTCTTCATGTTAAGTTTTAATGAATAAATGACTCTGACATGCTTGGTCCAGAGCCAAAACCATCAATAATCTGCAGCAAAGAGTGGGCATCACAGTGATGGCAGAGCTGGCACCCTCAAAGACTTTTAGATCATTGCAAATGAGAAATGGTTCAAAATCCCAGACAACATATTAGCCACTGACTACGGAGGAAAAATACAACCCATTTTAGACAATATATGTTTGGGACAGATGGTAAAAATATAAATGAATGTGAAAATATATAATTAACTTCTGTAACACAGTGTCTTCCTGTTATTTCTCATTTGTTTAAATCATTTCCAGCCAAAGAAAAGTGACTAAAATCTTCTTTAAGCTAATATTTTTGCATGGACAGGAATTATTTGGGCCTAAACTGCATATTAACTTGAAACTAAAACAAAATAGCTAGCAATCCATGTCTCATCTCACATGTCTGCATTCATCGTCCAGTGTGCGGTGTCATCAGAGATCCAGGGGTTACTGGGAAGACAGCCCTGCATAATGGGATCGTGGTTCTGGTACTGCTCGCTGTATTTCACAAAACTGCACAGATCCATTGGCATGCGAACAGAAAAACACACGCAGTTTTATTGTATTAGTGCGGTAGATGATAACACTTAATGGCCACTAATTCCAACTTGCCTCAGGAAGCATGCATTAGAGGCTCTAAAAGCAGGAGCACTAAGCTCAACGTGCATTTGTGCGTATGTGTATGTGTTTGCGTACTGGAAGACGAAGAATTTGGTTCAGGCAGTAGCACATCCATTAGATCTTATGTTGTTATCTGTATGTGTGTGTGTGTACGTGAGCTGACACATACCTCTCTAAACAAATGGATGACTTTACACGGTTTCTTCCAAGAGCTCGCCTCGAGGTTTCAATCTGGGCACAAAGGCACGGATGCACAAATCTTAAACACACACATAGAAATGTCTACTATGCACTTAACGTGATGCTGCTGCTTACCTCTCTTTTGTAGTAGTCACTGTTCTAGTTCTGAAAAGAGAAAGACAATGTTATCATGTGTCAGCAAATAATGAAACGGGGCTTATTTGTTTCGTATTGCAACTCGCTCTGATACTTACTTTTAAATAATCCAGAAGCAAGAGGAAGAAGGAAAGTAGGAGAGTAAGACACTGTGTGTGTGTGTGTGTAAGACAGGAATTAGGGAAAAGTTACTGACCAGTGTCACTCTTAGACTGAAGTTATTTGGCCGTTCTAGACCCATATCCAACACATTGTGCACCCCAGGCTGAAAAACATGCATACACAGTTGTATTTACCATATGTGTTCACATGGAATATGTGTGCGTGTGTGTGAGGGAGCACTTAACCTTCCTTGAGTTTTCCACATCACTAGCTCTGACTTTTATTCCCAGGTTTCTTTCTTTTTCTCCAAGCCCTCGTCCCTAATACATAAGATCAAGACAGAGTCGCTCCTGCAGTCGCTCGTCCTGCTTCTTGTTTCGCTCTCGTCTCTTCCCACCGTTACTCTGTTTGCTTTCCATCATCCCTTTCTTTTCTAACCCTGCTGTACTTCTTTCCTTTTATCTGTCAGTGTGTAAACATAAAGTGGCAACAGAGGAAACGTAGGACATGGCGATTAGCTTTTTCCTCTGGATTCCACACCCCCGACTCGCAGTTTCTCTTGTTGTGCGCTGACGCTTTTACCAGATAGTTTGAATATTTCATGCAGGAGGTGGATGGAACCGAGGGAGAACATTAGCAGGCCTCCGTTTTTGAAGACTGCAGTAAAACTGACTTGTATGCTGTTCTATAATGCTGCATAATATCATATACATCATGTATTTTATATAATATTGTTTAATGTAACTGAATACTTTTATCAGGTCCGCATTGCCAGTACCAGGTTGGACCCCGTTTACCTTTTTAACTGTTTTAATTCTTTGTGCCATAGATTTAACAAAGCGTTTAAAACATTCCTCCGAGATTTTGCTCCACATTAACATGAAGCATCACATATTTGCTGCACATCCATGATGAGAATCTCCCGTTCCACCACATCCCAAAGATGCTCTCTTGGATTGAGGTGACTGTAGTGGCTCTGTGACATGATGCATCATCATGCCGGAAGTATCCATCAGAAGATGCTACGCTGTGCTCATAAAGGGATAAATGGTCACTGCCAGAGTTGTTCTGACTTGAAGCTGGTATGAACTTATGTAACATAATGTACTAGAACAAAGATTACTTTATCATGATGGAAGATCGTAGCATAACATATATCTATGGCGTCTACACACACACACACGTCTTCTTTTAGACAGACAGGAACCAGGCTGTTGATGAACTGGCATATACCACGCCCTGTTGTTTTCATATTTTGCTCACTATATAATAAAGATGTGGGTCAGTTGCTCTTGGTAGCTCACACAGATAATCAAGTTGCAAAAGTGACTCCCCTCGCGAGTAAAACTTAACTACCATGTCTGAGTCTTATTTTAATTCCTCCCTAACAGTAGGATGTGGTGGTTAAATGAGGCTTGACTGGTATAAAATGATCCAAAGTGTCAACACTGATATGAAAGTGGTCAGTGAGTATACATTGCGATACAATACAATGATGCAGCTATTTTTGGGGTGTTTTTCTTACAGATGATTGCTTAGGTTCTTTAACCTTTAACCTGACCCTTCATCTGTGACTTTTCCCACACTGAATACCTGGCTTGCCAGTTCTTCTGCTAGTGTGGTTTGGATTTTCTTCTGCCTGTGTCCTGTATGTGGATCTTCCATCCCTCAATAATCACAGGCATGAATAGTACAAACCTCATTTTAAAGTCATAACTAATTTAGAATTTAATGCCAGACACAAACTTTGATCCAGCTCTCCTCCTCGAGGACCACAATCATACAGGTTTTCTATTTATCCCTGCTCCAACACACCTGACTCAAATTAATCAGCCATGGTGCAGAACCTGATTGGCTGTTGGATTTATTTAATGGATCAACGGCCTTCGAGGACCAATTTTGGACACCCCTGGTTTTTTTGGTAACAGCTGAGGGTGCTAAAACTGGGTATAAAAGGAAGATTCCCCCAAACTCTTTGTCTTGCCAAGCAAAAATGGGTGACTTGCTTTGTGCCAATAACATTCAGAAAGTAATCAGTAACTTCCAAAACGTTATTTCTTAATGCTAGTTATGGTCCATTAGCTTTGATGGTCCAAACAGAGAAGAATTGGGCTCTGGTTCCTAAAATTCACTGGAAACTGCTGGGAAAAAAGAAACCTGCAAAACCAGCATCTGCTTCATATATTTAAGGTACCACTAAAGAAGATGCATATATGGAGAGATGTGGCGTCTGCAGCTCTGCATTAAAACTCAACCGTTATCATTCTCTGCTTTAAAATGAGTAAAATATATGAAAGAAGAAAACTGACAGAAAACAACAGTAAACATATCTCCAACTCAACTGTGTTTCCATAGCACACTAGCATATTACTCAACTTACTGACAGTAGAAATCTTTTTGTTTGTACTTGTGGTTGGTTAAATAAAAGTTCAATTCAATTACATTGTATTTATTTTTTTTAAATCTTTATGTTTATGGAAAATAGCTTTGTATTAATTACCTGATATGAAGTAGGATAATGTATAAGTATGTAGAACATGATGGTAAAATAAATAGTTTTATGGTGCAGTTCTGTTATGTACAGCATATTTATGTCATACTGGGTAGGATTATTAAACCAAATGGTTTTGATCAACTTTACATTAAAATGATCAGATTGCCTGAAAGCAGTACAGCACAGTGAGGTGGAATGCTGCTGAACGTACCGGGGGTCTGTTGATGAGCCAGTAAGCCTGCTCCTGACACTCTAAAACAATGCGGTCCGCCTTCCGCCTCTGCTTGGATGCTCTAAACATGAATCACAGTGTAAGTCTGGCTAAATACGTCGCTTATGTGTGTGTGCAGGCAAGCATGATTGTGTACCTGAGTTGCTCTCTGGCTTGCATCACCACAAAGTCCCAGGTGTGGTTGATCTTCTTGTGTAACACACTGTACCTTTCCTTAAAAAGAAAGGGTGGGGGGGGGGAGGTTATAGAGTCAAGACGCAGAGCTCTTACGACGGTCTTCTACATAATTCATCACACTGTATGCATGCATCATCTGCTTCTTAGAGATGGCCCAAAGTCCCCTCACCTTTTCATATTCCATCAGTTCCCCTTGTTTCCTTATGTTCTTTTTAGCCAAATAAATAGCTGTGAACACAAAGAGACATGATGGAGATGAGCATATTTGTCCACACGTGCATCAGTTTTACTCATCATGTTTGAAGTGGTAGCTGAAGTCATTTAAACACTGCATTTAAAAGTAAGTTTCATCCATATAATACAAATGTATTTAAGCTGCATTGTCTTTTATGTGTTTTATACTGAACTATATTGATGATGTTCTATCTGATTTTCTTCTTGTTTGCTCATTTTTACGGAGGACAAATTAGCATCATGCTAAATCAGGTGCAGCAGCTTTTCAGGAATAATCAGTGCATCGGTCCTTAAAATAAAAAGTGTATAAAAGGATATTGTTAATGGTTCTTCATATGTGACTCTTTAGACCGAAGCTGCCATGTTTTTTTTTTTTTTACACAGAAGCTTTTTTTTTTCCTTCCAAAGAAGTCACACTTGTTCAGTCTCTTTGTAATTTTACTTTCACAAACTTTAACATCTGCTGACTGAAACCCGGAGAGTCTGAGATGTATCTCTGGGGATATTTGCATCGTACTGTCTAACTTTGGGTTGAACCTGATGGGACGTCTTCTCCTGGGAAGACTGGTTGCTTTCTTGAATGTTTTCCTCTTGTGAACAAGCTTCTCCCAGTAGAATGACGAACTTAAGACAGTCTGAAAATAACTTTATAGCCCTTCTCAGACTGATAAACGACAACAATTTCTTCTCTGTCTTTCAAATTTATCAATGTCTTCATTCCTACCAGAGCTGTGAAGCTTCCACTCACTAGTTCTGCATTTTGGTTTAGTTTTTCTACCCACCCTCCAGATCCTTTCCAAAGCCTTCTCTTACCATAGTCCAGCTCTGTGGCAGGCCACCTCGTACTGGTCCAGAAGTAAGGCGTCTGCAAAGACACGGCACATTCATTTTTTTCAAAGAGGCGGATATGAAAAAGTGGCAAACAGATGGATGAGGGATTAGTGATGGAAATGGGCTAATGGAGGGTCCGAGCGTTTAATGTAAGGACAACTGGAAGAGGGCTTTCTTTTTGTGTGCAGGAAGAAGGAGCACATGCCAGGCTGATGGTCCAAACCTGGAAGCGATAAGGCGTCTCGTCCGGCCGCAGCGTGAGGGACCGTGGCTCTTTGAGCGGGTAAATGTATCCGTATTTCACCAGCATGCCACCAACATGAAGAGCCTCTGTTGAAAAACCACAAAAAACAACTTTTAGCCTGATAAAGGTCAACACATTTCACAAAGCTGCTCCCCCAGCCTGTCATGATTTATAGTGAAGAATAAACATGATCTGCAGCGTTGGGGGCTGATTCTACTGAAGGAGAAGCTCTATTTGAGCTGAGCAGAGTGATGATCTTCAGAAAGGTGCTGCATCTTTTCTATCAAATACAGACTTGCCCTCTTAAATCAAAGCTCATCAATCTTCCGTCTCTCATTTGTTAAAGAGCTTCGCTTTTCTGAATGAAGCTGTGTGCTGCATTTTAATCACCTCTTTGCTGACTAATTCAACTCCACTAGTTTCTGTTTTGCTTTTTTTTTCCAACCCCTAATTTAGCTCATGGAGATGTTCTCCCCGGAGGAGACGCTCTCCACAGGGACACTTATCAAACACACATCATCAGGTGACTTAATCAAACTTGGTCCCACGTGTCCTTAACCATATTCCTGTTTACTGGAAACAGCGTCCCCTTCCAAACACACATGTTCCCTTCCATCTCATGTTGAGAGAAAACACCATAACCATGCAACTCAGCGAGGACGTCATGCGGACAGACAGAACTTACCTTCTTCCCAGATGCTGTATTTTTGGATCAACCACGTAACGATATCATGACCTGTAAAAAAAAAAAAAAAAAAAAAAAGAAAAAAAAAGATGAATTAAAGAAAAGAAAAAGTAAAAAAACTTTCTTCATTCTTTCTGCAAAGTTAGTAAAATAATATTCTGCATGTAAGACTGCTGGTACACACACACACACACACACACACACACACACCTGTCATGGCATGTGGAATGATAGTGATAAGGAGCCTTTGGTTTCTCATCTTCATGCCCATATCAGGGTCTTGCATAGCCACGATCACTTTCTCCATCTGTCAGTGAAATGCACGCAAAAGCGCGCACACATATGATTAAAAAAACAAAAAATAAAGACGTGTTTTTATAAATAACTTCATTTGTCAAAAGGAAAAGTGCTGACATCGTGCAGAAGGCTTCGCTTAATCATGTTTAATTTAGTTGCTTTTATTTTGGGTCCCGTTCAGATGAGATGCTGTCGGATCTTCTACAGAGATGCGCGTGAGCTTACCTTCCTGAAGCAGACGAGCTGTTCTCGGTGCCAGCCTCCTTTAGCCATTGTGTTGATGGTCATCTTGAGGGTTGTGGGATCGCTCGATGGGACGGTGAAGTGCCCAACACCGAGGTGCTGTCGGGTGCGCGCAACGGCGAGAGCGCAAAACTGTCCTGTGACTGGCGGGGGCGCGCTCGTTTGTAGTTCAGGGATTAAAGCAGCAGCTTTTCAGTCTCAGTTCATGCATAACACAGCTGTAATAAAAGGAAAGGAAAGGAAAGGAAAGGAAAGGAAAGGAAAGGAAAGGAAAGGAAAGGAAAGGAAAGGAAAGGAAAG
>JBAMHX010000009.1:4568339-4586735 GCA_037177515.1 Pseudomugil tenellus | reverse complement strand
AATTTAATTTAATTTAATTTAATTTAATTTAATTTAATTTTTTGGACGTTGCCTTGATTTCTCCTCCCTACCAGGTGATGGCGGAATTACACCATGATGTTGTTCGGCAACCGTCAAAACACAGTAGAAGAAGAAAAACAGGAAGTACTTCTTTTGACGATTGTGAGATCTTCTTCTCTCTTCCTAATTATATTTTTATATTCTGGGAGAGGAATAAACCTCCTTCAATGAGGTATGAGATTTAATCCTGCTTGTTGATATTCGGGAAGATGTCTGTTAACTTTATTGTGGGGCAGAAAACAGCAGCTGTATGTCACATTGCTAACAGTAGCTGTAGCAAAGTGATCAGCGACCAGTATCATTGTAGCAGTTAACATAGTACACGTTCAAACTGGACTTTAAAATCACTCCTATTGTATTTCTGTCCGCTATTAAGTAATTTAATGATAATTCATGGTATGTCAGAACTGCGTTTGTTTACCTGATCTTATTTTCCTTTTTAGTATATTTATATACTATATACTTATATGATTTGCAGATTTTGAAGAGCAAGATCTATATATTTTTTATTAATCAAATTGCATTAACAAATTATTCATGCTTTTCTACTATGAACTAATTCGCCATTCTGGATGCAATTGAACAGTATTATACTTTATTTGATAGTCATTTTGTTTATGGCATTGTTTGTGTTGTTTTTGTTGTTGTTTTTAGCAACAACAGTTAAATGCATCATTACAAACTCAAATAGAACCACGACAAAAGGAAAAAGACATTATAGGAATAAATTTTTAAAAAGATATAAAGGAACAAACAAATAAATAATAGGATAAATGAAAAAAACAGGGGCATCCAGCCTAAGGTTTACTTTTAAGGTTTACATATTGCATTGCATTTACTAAACCATTCAAGCACATCATTTGTTCTTATTGCCTTCTTATTCTTACATCCTTTGATTAAATTACTTTTAAAAAGTATTGCAATTTTATAATAAATAAACTGAAATGTGATTTCCCTTCTCTCCATTTTTCCTTATTTATATGAATTTTCCCCAGTATCAAGATTCATTGTACCAAAAAGATTAAGTTTCTGTCCATGTCCTTTCCTAAATAAATGAAAATATATTTCTCCTGTTTTTGATTTGTTGTTCAGTTATTGTCTCAACATGTCGTTGAACATCAGTCCATAAAGTTCTCGCAAGACCACAGTGATAAAACAAATGAAGAGTGGTTTCTTCCTCTTCTCCACAGAACTTACATATTGTCTTGATGTCCTTGTTAGTAGCGTTTGTGTCGGATATGTTATGTAATATCTTAAAGGAAACTTTTTAACTTTGTTGTTGATTGCTTTGTTTCATCTCTGTCAGGCTGTGATGGGTGACATACGTCAGTCATTGCTGCCTCGGGATGTGCTGAGTGCTGCCAAGGAGCTGCTGTATCACCTTGATGTTTACATCTGTAACCTGGTTCAGTCTGGGAGGCAGCCTCCTCAGGTTGACTCGAAAACCCTGGAGCTGGTGGAGGAGTTCATTTTTCATGCACCCAAAGACAGAAATGCACCACCCAGAGTAAGACACCATCCTGGAATGTATTTTCCCAAACATAAAGATGGAAAGTCACTGATATTTCTGTTTGTCTGACAGAGGATGAGTGCTCTGCAGGAGCTCCAGCTGTTGGAGATCATGTGCAGCTGTTTTCAGGAGCAGAGTCGAGACACCGTTCGCCAACTCATGTTTTCTGCCCTCTTCAATCTCCAAGGCAACCAGGCAGACGAGAGTCGCATGGCACTGCTGGGCAAGCTTGTTTCCATGGCAGTCGCTGTGAGCAGGGTTCCCATCTTGGAATGTGCTGCGACCTGGTTGCAGGTCAGGATTCTGACACACAAACATGCAGGACAGAAGATCTTTACACACACATTAAGAAATATAACATACCGAAATGGAAGGGAGACACTCATCTAGAGGCTTTTTTCCTGGAATGACTCGGGATTCAAACCCCAAATAATTTACTAGGAACATGAGAAAAAGCATGAGAACAGCATGTCCACTTTAGAGATTCTGTGGATTTCCCCACTTTAAACAAACCACATAGACATAATATGAAAGCAGAGACTGTCGGTCTGTAAATATGTCAGTTTTATGACTGTGGCACAAAAGCTGTCAGTTAATAGCATCGTAAATCATGTATCACTTTTGCTGTTTTGTGCTCAAAGCTTTTATTCCACCTCAGAAAACTCAGCTAATGTGTCTCCTTTCACTCTGCCTTTGTTAGAAATAAACATTGAAGGTCTTAGTGGTTTCCATGGTGAGGAAAGAGGTTTGATAGTAAAGTATTCTCTCTTCTTTGGGGAGCGTCCTTCCCAACTGACCATTGACCGTGATGTTCATCGTTGACATTGGCTAATGGGTCTCTGCGAACACCTCTGTTTTATTTAAACATCTGTATAACTGGTCAGGCTCCCTTTTTTAGCTTCTACATTTGCACAGTTCCTCATAGAGCTGAGCGATATGGCCTAAAGATTTAATCTTGAATTTTTTAAAACCATTTCTGATTTTTTTTTCCCCCGTAGTGTAAAAAATCAAAAACAAATAAAATCCAAACGGCAAAAACGGTTTTTTTGCAGTCAACCTAGGAGTTTACCCGTATTAAAAGTGCAACTAAACAAGCTTGTAAAAAGAGATTACAGGCGCTGCTACTGTAAACAATGAGTACAGAACACGTTTGCACTTAGTGCTATTCCACAGTGAGCTAGTTTTTAGGTTTTGAGCTTCCATTTAAGAATAGACCTCTCTTCACTCGTGTAACTTTATTTTAACATAAAAAACCTAATAAATTAATAAATAAACGGCCTCCTATTGGAAGCAAAATAATAACTTTTTTTAAAGTATTTTGACAATAAATAAACAATTTCTCATTTTGTTGTAATAAAAATTAAAATTTCATTGAACATGTGTTTCAACAAATCAACCTCTTTTAAACAGAACACTATTTTAAGAAAACTATATTTAAAAGAAATCACGATTTTCATCAAAATAAATCTTTCTAAACAGCAAATTCGAATTAATCAATTAAATCGATTAATCGCCCAGCCCTATTAGACATTAATTTACTCATTCCTAGATTAAATCAGCTCCTATTCTCTGGTTCTCACTGGAAATAGTGTGTTTTAGAAGGCAATACCATTTTGCTTTTGTAGCCGTGTTCCATGTGAAATCTTCTGTCTCAGCTTTGTCTAGAGACCAAGATCGAAATACATGTAACGTATTTCCAGTATGTAGAAGAGAAAACAGGCCTTGTAAAGAAGTTAAAAAGGCACCAGCGTCGGTTTTTACGATCCACATCTTGTTTTTGTGCATCTCTCTTCACATTAGTGCAGCTTTTAAACCACTGCTGTACTGATTTGTGCCTCTGCTTGTTTTTAACCCTGCAGAGAACCCATCGCGCGTACTGCGTACGTCTGGCGCAGGTGCTGGTGGACGATTACTGCAGCATGGTACCCGGTTCTGTGCCCGCCTTGCAGAATATCCACAGCGCCAGCCCCCGTTTCTGCTGCCAGTTTATCACAGCTGTCACCACCCTGTATGACTTCACCTCAGGTACGCTGAAAACGCACAACTCCAACACAAAGTGAAAAACTCAGAGCTCGACAACATCTTTTGTCTTTGCAGAGGAGCTCACGCCTCCACTAGAACTCCTCCAAATGATCGTGTCATGGATCCAAGACGATCCCCGCCTAGTGCTGATCACCTTCCTGAACACGCCTCTCTCAGGCAGCCAGCCAATCAGCTCGTTAGATGTCACATCTCTGGGAGGTTTAGTACGTTGGTGCATCAAAGCGCCGCTGGCGTACAGGAGGGACAAGAAGCAGGCGCTGACCACCGGGAGTTCTCTGAGTGAGCCGGAAGCTGGCCCTCTCTTCTCTGCTCTCCATCTGAGTGTTCTACAGGTGTGTGTGTGTGTGTGTGTGTGTGTGTGAACTTTCAGGCAGGGTAAACATGTGACATTAAGAAAAAAAAACTTTGTCCATCTTCTGCCATGTGTAGGTGTTCATGCTTTTGCCCAACATCCTGAATGAGAAGGGGCTCTACGGTCGCCTAGCGCTGCTTCAGGTGGAGTACCTGGCTGCACTGACCTCTGACCTGTCCCGACTGTTGGACCAGGCTGACAAGCACACACACACGTCATCCGCTGAGATGCACGCCTCCTCCCAGCTGGCTCTGGACCGGCTGGCTCAGGCCCTGCAGGTGGCCATGGCCAGTGGGGCTCTACTCTGCTCCAGAGGTGCGAATGAGGGGAATGAAGTTGTACTTTTCTAGTTTACATCCAGCAGTTTTAGCTCATCCACTTTTCACTTTTTTGGACTCATTTGTGCTCTTAATAAGACTTAATATGTGGAGGTTAGTTCATATAATGGATTGGAAATGAAGCTTTGCTGTCTCTGTTGTGCTTTCTAACCACACGTATCACTATTTCCACTCTGACAGTTACGTTTTTCTCAGAGGGTTCTGCATTAGTTTGGGCTTCTGTTAACAGCAGAACAAAACTGGTATTTAGACCAGAAACTTTTCTGTAGCTGGTTTGTAGTGGGGAAAAAAAAAATAGTTGCATAATATCGCCACAAGGTGGCAGTGTAGGTGATTTATCTTTAAACTTATTATAAGAAATAAAAACTGCAGTGTTTATTTTTAAGATAATTTCCTATTTTAATGTCTAGAAATATATAGAATATTGTATCATATCTGAGAAGATGCCACTTTTACAAGTTTATTATTTAATGGTTAGCGTTAGTTTAGGTTTCATGTTATTCATATAATCCACATGTGAATGTTACTTGTTTTATTATTATACTAACACAGAATATTGTAATGTCTAATTTGAATCCAGCTTCTTTGCATTTTGTTTTGTTCAGTCATCCACTAATTTCCTCCCCTCAGTGAACCAGGTCAAAGCCAGTAACATATCCAGCAGTTAAAGGTGATTGTTGCTCAGGATGCAGACTAATTCCAGCATAGGAAGCTGATTTGATCCTAAACTTTGCCAGCAGACACGTCAAATGTCTTCAGGCGAGAAACTGAACAAATGATGTGTCTGTACTTTTATCTGCTTTATCTGCTCCTGTACATCCTTCACTCTGTCATCTGCATGTTTATGGTAGAAAGAGACACATTAGAAATCAGTTTTTTGTGTGTTGATGTTGAATATTTTCTCCACAACTGAAGTAAAAAAATGTTTTTCTTTATTTTCTCCAGTTTATTGCAGCTGCTGTGCTGCAGCAGTGCAGTCAAACCATTTCATGTTGTGAGACAGTGTGAATCTATGCTGGAATCATGGCTACAGAATCAGCTGTAAACCAGTTCAGAAGTTACAGATTTTTCTCATTAAACTGGAATTTCATGATATTTTCTTTGCAGAGGACCTGCGAGCCATCTGTTCCCGTCTCCCCCACAACAAGTAAGAGCTGATGGATCTAACTTGTACTTTACACGCCATCATTTTGTTCTTTTAGAATGATTTTGTGGTTTTCTAGGTTAAAACAAACGTCCCGCTAACTGAATAAAAGGGACAGATTACAGGATCTTTTCTTCTTTCCTAAAATTTCGTTAAAAATTAGAACATTTCTGTTATTATTTTGTTTCATAAAGAATTAATTAAATTCTTTTTTTAACTGATATGAATCCAGATTGTATTTAATACATTTTGGGAACAAAAATGTGGACGAATACAGAGAGAAGTTTTTAGTCTTTGATATTTTGTCATAAAAAGGCGGAATTTGTAGCATTGCAATCACATCCGTTTTAAAACATTTGACACATTTACAGAAATTAGCTTCGCTAATATACTTATGTTCATTTTTCATCTCTAACATCCTCTAAAAGAAATATTTATGTGACTTGAGCTGAGCATGGATATTGTTGTGTGTTTGTTTTCCCAGTTTGCTGCAGCTGGTGCTGTCCGGCCCAGTGATGTACTACAACAACATCCACACCCCTCCCCTGGCCTACAGCCCGCGCGCCGCTCATTCACCCATCTCCTCCCACCCCACGCTCCCCGCCCACCCTGCACACACCCCACGCACACCCCTCGCCACCCTTCCCGCCTCTCACGCTCAGTATCCCTCCCAGCCGTTCATCGCAGGGATGCCGTTCCCATTCCGGCCCAGTCACTAAGAGGACAAACGACCCAACCTGACTGGAGATGTGAAGCTGTGTGTGCATGATGAGCGGCTGTCTGTTTGATGATATGTGTGTGTTATGATGTCATTAGTACTCCGAGAAAGTTTGAGATGTTTTGTTGAATAAATATTTTTTTACTTTATCTGTGTTGTAGTTTTTCATATCATCCACTGGTGGTCGCTGTTGTCCCATTTCCAGTGGTAGGTTATGGCCAGATGTACAATATGCTTTACTGCAGGGTTTGCAAATTAAACCCTGCTGTAAGTGTAACTATTTATGCAAACTGGGGTGAAATGGTCCAATTGTTTTTGCCTGTGGAAAAGTCCGTTTCCAAGCAGCCTGTAAGCTTTTTATGTGGTCTGAAGCAACAGTTCTCCAGGATTTCTGGTCTTCAGTCATTTTGGAAATTTGCAACTTTTTTCCCACTTCTGTGTGGTACAAATGACTCAGACTGAGGTTAAATACAGATGTTAAAAAGGCACATAAGACCTGGGATGAGCACGTGTTGCATTTGCATATAACAGACACCTTTGCAAAGAAACAAAATGCCAAAGAAAACTTTTTTTTTTTTTTTTGCACCAAAGTGATTCCCAAAGAGCTATTGGCTGAAACTTGGTGTAATGCAGCATGGTGTGCATTATGTCCTGGAAAGAGCCGGAGAAATTGGATGTGAAAAGGAAAAGTTTCTTCAGCCATAAGTGGAGAAAAGACCTGACGCAACCCGAGAGATATTTCCTTCAGTTGATCCATCTGCTGTTCAATGGAGCCCCATCCGAAGTGGAACAGTATCAAACAGCTTTAATTAAGACAAACTGGACTCTTTTTTTCATGGTTCTTTATGGGTTTCATCACTTATCTGAAAGTCATTTACAGTTCAGTCAGTTTTGGTTTGTATGCATTAAAGTAACAGTTGCACATTTAATTCCCACTCACTGGCTAGAATGGAAGAGGTGAAATATCTTTAAGAATACAGAAAACGGAGTCCAATGGACTTTATTTCAGCTGGTACGATTACCATTACCTGAATGACAGTTCTTCTTAATCCCTTAAAAAGCAGGTTTTTATGGAGCAAAAACTTGTTGTGGAGCAACTTTTGTTATTTTTGCCGAACCTTTGCTCATGTAACAGCATCATCAATAAGTTTTTTCTGAATCCACACTTATAATAGGAGCCTGGAGGGATATACATCATTCACATCTCCAGAATATTAGAGTACAGTGGTGTATGATTTTGAACTATTTGAAAGGCAGACTGAGTAAAATCCATATTTATTTGTCATGTCCCACCTAAATAATGTCAACCAACAGTATAAGGAAGGGCAAAAGAGCTGAGAGATGTATAACTATTTAAATTAAGTAGCAAAAAGTATTTAGTAAAATATCTGAAGGCTCTGCTGGGTCAGCTGGACAGAAAACATCTAAACAAGAGCTTTCAAAAGTCCTTCAAGAAGCCTGGAGACAATTTAAATAAATTATAAGACAGTTTCTGTAAGATATTTCCAATTGGGATAAATAATTAAGGTGTTTATAATATATACTAGCTGAAGCTTGTCAGGATTGCACCACATCTGGTGTCACCTGGTTTACTGTATTTGTGTTTGCACATATCATCAAATCACTGCAGCTTTTCCTGTTTGCTTGTTGACACAAATGAAAAAAAAAACAGGAGTGGCCTAAGATATCCGAGCAGTAATGAGGATGTTACAAAGAAAAAATAAGAAGGAAAGGTATAAGTAGCAGCATCAGTGTGATGTGATTTGTACATGCAGGTACACACACCGTATCACCAGTTCAGTCATGCTGACTACAAACTGTCCAGCATCAAACTGGCATTTTTTCAGCTCTGTCCCAAACTCAACTCATGACATAACTAGAAGATGTCACAACCTTTTCAGCCAATCTCCGTGTGCATGAGAGGAGGACTGCGTTGGAGCAGATAAGATATCGTTCAGCTGCAGCAGTTAAAGGAGAAGAAAAAAATTCAGACCACCTTGTAAAAGACCCCTGCTGCTTTCATACACGAGGAAGATTGCATCAGACATGGTTTTACTTCCTCATTTAACACAATTCATACTATTTGGAGAAAGTTTTAATCATTGAGGTTTGGTTTAATGGCTACACATGATTGATAAATCGTTATCTTTCTGTTACAACTTCCCCATCATCAGCAGCTGCTGGTAAACCGAGGAGGAAATGCATTTTCAGAAATGCCTTTCTGTGCTTCTCTACTTCCTTTTCTGTTTCACACCTGAGCTGTGTCGACACAAGATGCAGGTATATTATCTTCTTTGGATCTGCTTCAGCGCTCTGTCGCATTGTCTCTGAAAAGTGACTGCTGCAGGCTGATTGTGGAGGCTCCAGGTTTCCTCCCTGCAGAGTGGGTGGGACAGCGATAAGGGTATCGTTTCTCAGAAAGTGATGTGCTACTGTTGGGCCGTTAAGGTGACACATAGAGATAATATTCAAGTGAAAAAGGCGGGATCAGAGAATGTATAGGAGTTACTGTTTTGGCCCAAAGATATTTTGTACTTGCAACATCAACACTTCTTTTTGACAGTTACGCTGACTTACAGATTTTCCATGGGCCTCAGAGGAAGTCTTGTGTTGGTTAAACTTAGCCTTGCAGGTGTGTGGCTGCGTGGGACTCTGTTTAAACAGCTGCAGATGCATAGTTATCCCCCCTTCCCCACACAGTTCTCCAAGTTAAATATAATTCAAGTGTGTGAACTTCAATTTTGCATCTGATTTAACTGAACCATGACTGTCATAAACCAACATGCACTTGCACTGAAAGCTCCAAACAGAGCAACTGTTTACCTCTGAAGCTGCAAGTGAGTTTGAGATCATGTTCCTCTAAAAATGAAGGAATTTACTAAAAACATGGCTCCCTTTCTTAAGTCCTAAACATTTTGGGGCTTTTGCAGTGATGCAGCTGATTTGCATGGTGGAGATGGACTGGAACATCTCAGCTGTGACAGAGTCGCAACTTGGTAAATTTAAAAAATGTTTTGTAAAGATGAAATCATTTAAAATTAGTCACATTGGGGAAAAAAATCGATAAACTGAGTTAAAATGCCCATTTTGGAGACCTTATCTGAGCTAAATAAACTAGCACTTATCTCATTTTGTTCTGCTTCCCTTTATCAGAGTGAGCGTTGCATAGATAATGCTCTACAATGATTTGGTTGCGGTTTAGAGCCACAGCTGCATCAGTACAAAGAAATATTCCTATTCATCCTGAAAGTATTTCTTTTCACCTTAAGCAAGCCTGGCTTATGCTATTTGTGCTATGTACTATTTTTATTCAGTCATCACTAGGAAGAAATATACAGAAGCGCAGAGCTGTCATCCCAATTAAAAGAACATTGGGACCATATCATGTAATATAATAATATTATTATGATAATAATATGATATATAATATAATAATATGATACATTTTATAGTGAAAAGGCGGAATATAAAGCATATTTGGCTATTAATGTGGAAACTGTGCTGCAGTGGATCAGAGAAATGTCTAAATGGGATTAAGATGGAATTCATAGGAGACTGGGATGGTGATGCTTGAAGTGACTCCTGTAAAATTACAGATATTCCCTGATTTTCTGGTTCAATAACTTATCAATGAAACATTGCTTCTATAAAACAGACACTTCACTGCAATCACATGAAGGTAGACCATGATCTACAATCACATTTTCCCCCAGACAAGCTGCCCACGCACTGGGAGACCAGCTGATGCATCAACTCGCAGGGACCGTCTGCAGATGGCAATACCAAAAAGATATGAAAGAAATAGTGCCAGTCTCACGTAGGACAAGTGTAGTGTATTCAAAATTATTCTCTCTATATATTTGGGATTTCACTTTTTTATTCTACATTTCTTGAATTACAAAATGATACTTTTGAATAATTTCAAGTGTCTTTTGAAAAGCTTTAAATAGATCAGCCTTTATTGAAAAAATGTTTGTGTTTGAATGTGAAAAACTGTGTATATTTTTTTGTATGTATGTTCTTGCATTATGTTCTTAAAATACTATAAGATGTCAAGGTATGAAGTACAAGGTCAATCAGAATCAGTAGTTACTGTACTAAAAACATGTAGTTTTTAAATGGCTTTACATCCAGTGTGTTCTGCAGACTTGGTCATTTTCAGGTTGTGTCTCTAAAAGGCTGAATATTTTGTATTAAAAATACATGTCTAGATCAAACTGACCCAATGAAAACATTGTGTGAGTACCTTGGTTGTACTCAGTGGTGACATCAGTTTTCATTTTTAATGCTCCTACAGTTTCACTGATATAAAAACATGCTTTAGACTGATGAAATATTGTACTGTTGTACAAACGTTAATTCTGCTGTGAGGAAAACACAGAAGACACAGAGAAAAACCAAAGTGTCCTCTGTTTCGCACAGCTGTGATGCAGGTCTTAAGCTAAACTAATCACTCTTTCTTTAAAATAATTACAACATTAGCTTGAAAGTTGTCAAAACATAAAACCATTACCCATTCTTTCTTCAGTGTATTAGAGTGTGGGTGAAAACAGCATAAGTTATTATTATCTGGCTTCTTTTGCCATTTCCTACAACATGAATTAAAGATCATAATTGCCATTGTGGTTCCTGTGAGGCTAACCTTCATTAGCTTTCCCCAAACACTGGATCACACTAGTGAGTTTACATCCTGCAAAGCTTGAGCTCTTAGTTGAGCTCAGATGGATTTGTGGGATTGTGGGAAACACAAGGTGTTTCTTTCTCATAGAAGTATTGAACCTCTCAGAGAATAAAATGAGTGATAGGTCATTAGGCTAACATTAGCTAAAGAGTTTAGTTTTACATTGTGATAAAAGCAGAACTGTGCTCTGAACAGTTCTGCTTATTACTTGAATAAATTTTATATCATATTTCAATATCAAACCCTATTCTGCTACATTCAGAAAGCAAACATGACCAGATTAGAGATTACTGCACATCATGCTAACATGCTAACATTTTTTTTGCTATGAATAGTTTCTATCGTAAAAACTTTTGTGATATTTAGTGTTTTGTCTCCATTTGCTGCTTTATATATCATGCTTTATTTGTACCCTATCATAATACCCTTTTTAAGTAAAATAAACTAAAATGCCACCAAAATATATGTTATTAATGTGTCTACAGACATAATTTTAAAAGATTCTCTTACTTTTAAAATGCTATTGAAAACAAAACTACGGGAGCACAGTGGTGGCAAGCCCTACATCTTTACAGCTTGAAGGTCACTGGTTTGAGTCTTGGCTGAGGAGGATGGAACAGTGGTCTTTCTGGAGGTTGCATTTTCTCCACATGTATGGGTTCCCTCCAAGTACTCTGGCTTGCTCCCACTGTCCAGAGACGTGCGTGTTAGGTTAACTGGTGAGATTGCTCTATATTCTCCCTAGCAGTGAGTGTGAAAATGAATGAAGGAGTTATTATTGTATCCAGTTTAATTAACAAAGATTGCTTTTGGGAAATGTTGGTTTTGGGAAGGAGCGGCATTGTTGACAAGCCAAGGAGATGATGGGTTTTGGTTGCGTATAGATCTTGTGGGATTTCTGTTTCTAGTCTGTTTTTATACCACAGTCTCTGAAGGTTCTTTGTGAGATTTTTTTAAGTTCAGATTGTATTTTCTGTGTTTCATATTTGCATTTTGTTTCAGTCCAATGAAACAATTCAATACAATTCAATATGACACGACGCTATGCGATACACCATCTGAAATTTGATTTGCATCACTTCAGCAAAACGTTTATACAGTTTACATTAAACACAAGTATATCATAACATTCCTCAAAGTTTAGAGTTTAGATTTAAAGCAGAAAAACATGTTTAGGTCTTACTTCATTGTTCGCTTTATTGTATTACTACTTCATATGCAGTACAATGTTATTTTGCATGTTTTTCTGGTAAGATGTTTGACAGAATTAGTATAAAAGTTGCACTTTGAGTTATTTAGCTCTATGTGAAGAGTTCGTGGCGGCTATCTGTCTGCAGCTCATTTTAACTGAAATATTTTGAACCAAAATATAAATATATTAGGTGAGAAATTATATAGTAGAAGTGTTAAAATAACATTTGTTCCCTCTGCCAAGGTGTAGATTGTGTATTTGCAGTGTTGGTTTGTGTGTTGGCAACATAACTCAAAAAGTTCAGAACAGGTTTTGATCAAATTTTCAGGAAATTTCAGGATTGGGAGAACAAGTGATCAGGTTTTAGGGGTGATCTAAAGCACTGCCTGGAATTTTTAAGGCTAGATCGGGATAAGTTTACCACAACAGCTTCAGAAATGATGTCCACAATCATTAGAAAAAAGAAAAAGGAAGTTTGCACTCTGAGTGCTTCTAGTTTGAGATTTAAATGAGTAAATGCATTAATAGTCACTAAATATTTACTTTTTCAGTTAGCTGCATGCATGATCACAAAGCTAGTTAGCTTCCTCTAGGTATCATAGTACATATTTTATTTCGGTTTACACTTGTTAAAGATACTCAGAGTTGAATGAGCCGGCTAAAAGCAGCTGTTTTTCAGTCGGAAAGTTTGTGGAAACTGGAGTTTCACAACTAAACTGGATGTAAATTAAAGTAATGGGTACACCTTCTTTAGAATAAAGTGTTCCTGTCCCAGCATGCAGCACGTTGTGACATCAGCAGACTTTGTCAACTTTATATTGCATCATTATATCCTGTTACATAATTGTTGGCTTCTCAGTCCTGCACCCTTTACAAAACACACAAAACACTGTTCAGTTCTAGAGATAAACATGGTGTGTTGCAAAAGGTTACCACCAGCAATACGATGCATTGCTGTGGGGTGGATGTTAAAGTGCAAACTTACAGTTTTTGCAATTTTAGGTCAGAAACAAAGGGCCATTATGGGCAACATGCAGTCTGGTTTGCAGATCTTTATAAGTATAAAGTAGGAACTATTAGAGGTGAACTTTGTGTTTTACGTTTTTCCTGCTTCTGCTTTGCATTGCAACTGACAATTGAATGAATATGTTAAAAATGGATTAGGATGTTAGAATGAGGATGTTTTTTAGAGGTAGGAG
Organism: Pseudomugil tenellus; assembly: GCA_037177515.1. NCBI lineage: Eukaryota > Metazoa > Chordata > Actinopteri > Atheriniformes > Pseudomugilidae > Pseudomugil > Pseudomugil tenellus. The sequence goes on along the minus strand of JBAMHX010000009.1, from coordinate 4,573,498 downwards.
GAAAGTAAAGTATTTAAAAATGAGCTTCTTTTCGAATCTTTCCATGTTGTCTTGAATAGAGACAACAAGTCTTTCTCCTGCAGCCCTTTCAAACAAGTCATTCTTCCTCAGTCTTTTTCTAACTCTACTGTCATGAACTTTAACATTTAACTCACTAACTGAGGTCTTCATTGATGTATCTCTTGTTTTTTTTGTTTGTTTGGTTTTTTTTTTTGCAATTTCACTGAGCATTGCGCTTTCTGACCTTGGGATGGACTTGCCAGGAGGTGTATTGTTGGAATGATTGGCAAAAGACTTGAATCTTAATTCATTCATTTTTTTAACTGCTTAGTCCAATTAAGGTTTGCAGGAAAGCTGGAGCCTATCCCAGCAATCATTAGGCGAAAAGCAGGGCATACCAGATCGCCAGTCCATCACAGGGCAACACAGAACAAACAACCACTAACACTTAGACTCCCTCGTCATTACCCACGCCAGATATTTGTTGTTAATGCTTTGACTTGGTTCCATTTCAGCTTTCAAGACAGTAAATCTTCCCTCCTTTCTACACGATAATTTGCCTATTTTCCCCAATAGTAATAAGCCTCTGTGCTTTTATAGTTACGGAATTAATGCCTATCGACACCCTCACTAAAAAGAAAGTCATTTACGGTGACAGCGTAGCTAACATCGGGCCATTCTGTTAGAGTAGACGGATGGGAAACTCTCTCTGTTCTGTTTTCTTTTGATAAATAATGCGGCCCATGTATCCATCTTTGAGATTTGGCCATTGTTTGAGTAATCCAAATGTAATTTTTAAGATATTTCTGAAGTAGTATTACATTTTTAAAATCCTACTAATTAATCATTATTACTAACGTAGACAGGAGGGGGAACCCGACCTCTGCTTAATTTACACAGTGGATTATGGGAACTGTTACCTGCCTAGAAAGTGGTGGATAATGAGAGGCCAATCAACTTAATGTACATGTCTTTGGATGGTGGGAGGAAGCCGGAGAGAACCCACGCTAACATGGGAAGAACATGCGGCCTTCACACAGAAAGGCCACTATTGCTGGTTGTGTGTCAGTAAGTGCGGCCATGCTGTCCTGCTTTAAACGGCTCAATCTTAAATGAATTAGTTAAAATTTAATGATACGTTCTCACAGCAGACATTCTGAAAGGAAGGATGTAAATTATTACATGAAGTGTTTCTTAATGATTTCAGAATCCTGGTTTGGTGGTTTATACTACTGAGTTTCTTGGCAAACTGTGGAAAGGTTTAGATCTAGATGCTGAACTCGTTACCTTGTAGTTTCTTTTTTTTTTTTTTTGGAAACATCTCCTTCACTACTTCTGCTCAGTTGGAGGATTGTGAAAGTGCTGTGAGCTCCCTGTGACCTTCAATCTTCTGACCCTTTTCTGTTACTCCACAACAGCCTGACCACACCTGAGTCAAGTAACGATTAAACAAGATTAAAAAAACATCATTGAATATACTCTGACTGAGTCTCTGTCGTAGCTTTACATTCTTGGCCTTAATCTGGATGAAACTACAACAACGTCTCCCTGTTGAACTGTCAGAGATGTAAATCCTGAAACGTAGGATCACTGCTTCCAAGAGTGCTCAGAACAATCATGTCCTCTCTCCTGTGGAGCGCGAGACGTAGCAATGAGAACCCATTGTCTGTATTTCATTAAGCTTTTTGTTTCTTGAGATTTTAAAAGAGTTTTGAAACTAAATGTGAGAAAACCGGTGATGTAACGTCACGAAACCTGAAACAAGCATCAACCAGTCAGTAGCTTCCATAAAGTACACCTTAGCAGCAAAGCATAAACATGTGATTACTGAAGTCATACCAAAAGAGTAATTAGGGGACAGTCACATTACCTTACTAACACTGGTAGAGTTCAATAATCAATAATTAGAATTTAGAGTAGAAAATAAATTATACAAAACTACAGATTTATGAAAAAGAAAGTAAAGCTATACCTGCACATTAAGAAAAAAAGCAATAACATAAATAACAATCTGATCAGTAGCAGCTTTAAATGAAGGTAAATAAAACTGGTGTCATTACTGATTTAAAACAGGAACGGGAAAAGCTGGTTCTTGCAGACTGCAGTCCTGAAGATTGAGACATTTCCTTGTTTAAACACACATGATTACACTTATTGGGAGATTGTGCAGAACTTGACAACAACTTCATGCATCCTATGTACTTTGAAATATGTGCATAGGAGCAAAAAGCGCCTAAAACCTGCAGCACAGTGGCCTCGTGACTTATCAATCTTACCCTGCTGAAGAGGAATCTAATGCAATGTCTTGTTTTTCCAACAACACAATGTTTCTAAAATGGACTTTTGATCATTGCAACACCTGCATTCATTCTCTTGTATATTTGCTGGTGTTTGGCATCATTATTTCAGTTGCAAGACCACTTTTTTTGGATATGGCTTAGATATCCGACAGATGGGCTCACAGTTCACGCAAAATTACTTTGGTACACAGAAGATTACAGGTTATTAGCCTCCCACCACCATGTTTGATAGTTGGTTTGGGGTGTTTGTGTTGCAGCGCTGTTCTTACTAAGATGTATTTTCACACCTTGCTGTTTTGTATCAGACAAGAAGCTTTCTCCTTTAACACTTGCAAACAAGTCAGTCTTTTAACTTTATAACTGAGACCTGGAAAATCTGAGATGTACCTCTAAGGTTTTGTTGGTTGTAGGTTTCTTTGACACTGTCGAACCATGCACCTGCTTGCTGGGACTTGTACTACAGGAAGAACTGGAAGCCGTCTCGGATATTTTACGCTTGTGAATGATCTTTCTAACTGGATATTAACTTGTAACCTTCTCCAGATGGATGGGCACCAACACTTACTTCTCTAAAATAATCGCTGATGTATTTACTCTTTGGTATTGTGTTTAAACACCTAAATGCTGCAGACCAGCAAACTGTCAAAACGTTAGCTTTGAATAGAGATGTTCACGCTAAATATGATCAATAAATAATGTTTATTTAACAAGCAAATTCAGCTGCTATTTGTCCTTTTAATGCCTACAGAAACATTCGCGTGAGCTAAATATCCCGCACACAGCTCCTGCACTGTTTTATTATTTATCTACGATAAATAATAAAAAAGCACAATATGTCGGTTGTTGTCATCCTACAAAGATAAAATAATTTTTATATGATGTCCTAACACGACCTTTAAAAGAATCAAAAGAGTTGCACTTTTTTCTAGCTATTAAAAAATAAATAAAAAGATCTGCTTGTTTACAAAGACTTACTAATAATTTACCACTAGTGGCGACTTCTTTGCCTCTGCCCACCACTAAAACCCAATCACAGGAGCTGTTGATTTGTCTGCCCTGTCTGGGGTGACATAACAGAATACTTAACAACAAAGCTGTTGACAAGTGAATTATATGGTTTTTTTATACTACTTTCTGCTAAATTTGAGACAGTTAAACTCTGATTTATTCACCGATGTTGGCTTGAGTGACAGAAAATAGATGACTGATCAACTTGTTATATATTTTTTACTTGTAAATGGATTAATGTTCATTTTAAAATATTTTTATTGTGGAGATTAGCAGCGACATAGTTGCAAAAAGGACTCCAGACAGCTTAACTGGAAAAAAATCTGTTTCTGTATTATTCAGCACATAGTCCAGACTAAATATACATGAACTTCCTTTTCTTACTTTTGTTTTCCCAGAGCTGAAATTGTTACAGCTGCAGGAAGATTTTTATTCACTGTGGGCTGTGGGGTTTAAAGAGGTCAAAGTTCTGGCAGATGGTATTATGTTTGTTCTCATTTCAAGGTGAGCAATTAGTGGAAGACGCCAATATGTCTGCAACCTACTGGGATCATTCAAGGTAGCTCCCAGCTTACAGTTTGCCCCTGCAAACTAATGTCAGACTTTTCTGTCTTTTTTTCTCTATTTTTTTATTTGAAAATATTTCAAATAACATATAAGTGTTAAAATAAATCAGTCACTGACACAGTATAAATGGGTCACTGTTAAAGTCCATAATTAAAGGTTTTGCCTTTAATTAAAGTATTAAAGTACTGTCAACAATCAGTTATTAAAGTATTAAAAAAGGCTAAAAATACTCATTATGGGAGAAGGGCTGATGTAAATATTATGTTTTTGTTATCGGATAACAGTGGATTTTTTCACCTCGTCACCATATTTCAACTAAATCAATGTGAACGGATTTTTAAATTAGCTTTAAGCCATACTACTTTAACGTGGTTTTCTGTTTACAACTTTAACTGAGCCATAAGTACTTTATATCTAATATATGTAAATATGAAAGCCACTGTAAACACTTTTTCCTATATCGGTGCGTGTAACAATTACTGTAACAGAAAAGTAAAAGAAAATTAAAAAAAATCGACGTAAGCCGTATGAACGTATAGGCTCTGTCCAATGAAGGTGGACTTGTTTAAACTTTCTCATAATAACCTCTGCAAACCGGTAACCCACTTAATTTTTTAGTAACTGTACTCATTTTCTTATCGATATCAAATAGTGTAATAAGGACTTATAATTAATTTAATTCAATGTAAGTACATATGTTGTGTAACAAAAAAACTCCCTGTATTGTACGCATTTAAAACTCTATATAAAGTAAATGATTAAAACCCTATTTATATACACTCTGTGTTTAAAACCAGTTACTTAAAATCTCATGGTCGCTAGGGAAACAGAAACCGGCTGAGCTCAGATCTCGCGGTAACATGACGTACACCGTTCGTCCAATCCTTAAGCCCCATGCTCCAATTCATGCAATAAAGCTGGATGCAGCGTGTAGCTACCACTCAAGGACACCCGGCATTAAAGCAGGGAAGCAGCAGTGAAGGTTCCCCGTGTCAAGGGCTGTCACAGAAGTCATTCAGCTTGAGTTGTAGAGAAGTGAAGGTGAGCCTTTCCTTTTTCCAGTAAATACTTTTGCAGCAGTAGTTTACCCTGAGCTACAGCAATGTTGTACGGAAGTTGACGGAATTAATTCATTTTCAAGAATAGTCCCGTAAAAAGACAAAAAAAAAAAAAAAAAAAAAAAAAAAAACACCCCCCCCCCTTCCTTTGCTTTTGTAATCATTCGTAATCCTCTACTACCATCCTTTCTCCCTTCTTCTCCCCCTCAAAACCCCTCCAGCCCCC
>JBAMHX010000009.1:4551924-4568239 GCA_037177515.1 Pseudomugil tenellus | reverse complement strand
GCGGGGGAGAAAAAATTTTCTCCCACCGGGAATTTTTTGAAATCGAGAATGCCCCAAAAAAAAAAAAAAAAAAAAAAAAAAAAAAAAAAAAAAAACACCCCTCGCGCTTCATTTGATTGTATAGTCATTAGTAATTATATAGTAATGTAATTTATCCTTTATTCTTACATTTAAAATATATATAGTACAACTTTTTAGGTATAACCAATAAAAAACGTGCCGTCCTCGTGCCCTGTTTTACTCCATAGAAGAAGAAACGACCGTAGCAAAGATTACTGCGGTGTCAGCTGTCACTTTGCTGAAAGACACGTTTCCCACTCGTTTCATGATGTACCTACAGCAAAACGATGCTGACTAAAGCTGCAAGGACGCCATGACGAGAGAAGCCGGTAGTCACGTTCAACCTATTCTTGGCTTTCGTGTAAAAAAACCGATCTTTGATCGTTCCCTTCTCATTTAAGCCATAGCCACAGCAGCCCAGTGTCCCTGACCTTGACAGAGAGACCTTAAAAAAACCTACACACATATCTGTGTGTATGTGAAGCTGCTATTTGAGTTTGGAAATGTGAACACATGCTGGAACACATGTACAGGTTGTGTCGACTAGTCTTGACTAGTTATTAGTGACACACTCAGCATTCACGTCAAAGATTAATGTGCGTCTGAAATGAAGAACCCATACTTCTACCTTTTGAGGGTAAATAGTATATATAACTTGGGAATAACTAACTAATATGCATTGAACTGAGACAAAATTAAGATGAGATCATATTTTACTGTCCATTTGCATGAATTGTACTGCAGTACTGAATCAACAGTCATTACAGACAACATGCCAGATAAGTAGAAAGACCCAATAGCTTTTTTTCCTGCATCTTTTCATCATGAATGAAAGATGCAAGAACATCTTTTATTGCTTCTAATCTTCCAAGTTTTTAAAAATAGTCGTACTGGATAAAGACATGGGATTTGCTTGTTCCAGTGCCTTACTTTCCCATGCACTAAGCCTTTTCCAGTGTGACTGTCACATGAGTTGCCACAGCACCATGACTCGTACGTACCCCTGACCCTACCCCTCATCTGTTCCTATCTTTTTATGTGTCATAATTACTCGCCAGGTTCGCCATATTCTCAATAAAAACACTGTCTCTGAAAGAGCTGTGCTGAGAGTTACCGTATAGTTTACATATTTTTGTTTTTTCAAACAGTCTCATTACCATTGCTTGCCACACTACTGGTTTAACAGGGTTTTCTCTAAATTCTGTGGTATTTTGCTCCAGCGAGAACACATGGGTGTAGTTTTATCAGTAATGATCAATTGTGCCTTTTCTTGAAATGAAGATTAATTTAGTTTAAGTGCAGCAAATGTTGCTCCTTTATGAATGCAAGCAGAAATAATGTCCATAAATGGTGATTAGTATTTTAAACAATAGTAACTTTCTTCAGTTCCCAAGTAGGTTACTGCTTTACGTCACCAGTCACAGTGATGGGCTTTATCCTCAGGGTCGAGCAGGCCTTGAGCATGAACTCTTGCATAGTTGTCGTTTGAGCATCTAGTTGAAGGAAAATATATATGATAATGGATGAGACTGGCTGGCTGCTTCACATCCTTTTATTTCAAAAACCTTGATTGGAGTCCAAACATAATCTCCTGTTAAAGCCCGGGGGGGCCACACAGACCTTTCCTCGTGCTGTTCTTCCGAGAAGGGTGTGTCTTCAGTTTGAGCGCACTATCTGTCGTGTGCACACGTGTCATAAGATTCTTGAATGGCATTACTACACAAATAGTGCCTCTTAGTGATCTGGGCCATTATTTTCTGTGTCCTGTTTTATCATTTTAATATGCAAGCTAATCTAAAAATGCTACTTAGCTAAGCTGATTAAAGAATTAGCTCTGCTAAAGTCCGGTATGTTTGGTATGTAAGATTATAGACGTGGCTCTGAGCAATTAGCTTTACTCTGCAGCTAATCCTGTCTGTTGGCACTATGTAAAAACTTAGATCAGTCAGACTTAAAGTTGTCATATCCTGCAAAAAAACTGGAGCTAATCATTTATTGGACTCTATCATTGGGAGCTAATGGGTCGCTACTTCGTGGGGGGCAGCTTCACCACCCTTGTACCCTCTCAATAGGTTGTAGAAGTCAATGCTATCCTCAGCCAGCTTCTAAAGTTAGCTGCACTTTATAACGCCTAGAATAGCAACAGCATTTACAGAAATGTTTCGTCATGGCTGCGTTTGCGTTCTCAGTAGTTTCATTTAGGTTTTCTTAAAAAACAGGATGAACTTTTTATCTATGTGCTTCGTGAGACATGTCATTTAAGTTTATCAAGGCCACAGAGAGGTGCTGCTCCACAAAAGCCTCCTGACACAGTGTCCAGATAGAAATCTGTTGGCTGGATCACTTACTTTCTGTTTTTAATCGGAAGCTCCAACATGTATCTAACAGATGGTGTACAATTAAAGCACTGCAAACTGCACTGTGGAGGTTTTGCTTGAACAAAGCAGTGTTTTATATTTGTTTATTCAGTCCAAAGTTCAGGTATTGCTGTAGAGGTTTAACCCTTGGGCATGGACTTCACGCAGGGGGTGATGGTTCAAAGCTGATGTATTGCCCTGCTGCAGGGTTTGATAAGATGAGCCGTTGTTTTAGGAGATTGAGATGTTTCTGTTCTTTTCAGAAGGTCGGCTATGATAGAGGAGGTCATGACCGTCATCAAATGATCTTGTCTGCTCTCCAGAGCCGGGAGTGAAGCCATTCGTGCTAGGTTTGACCTTCGTAAAGAAATGTTTGCAGTGCAGATCTTGGATGAAAATCAGTTAGAAATATCAAAAGCCGTTGCACTGTCATGGCTGGGGAAGAAAAAGGTAAAACGTCCTTTTGCAGGTAAAAAAAAAAAAACAGTTGTTCAAACCAGAAGAACAGAAACTACCTTTTCTGTAGAAATGTTTGTGTCTTGTGCAATTTCCCAAAATTGCTCCGAGGCAGAAATATTGCAACTTGTTTTGTAGCAAAGCTCAACTTTTAAAGCTGAATATGTGCAAATTTTACTCCACTTGTAATTGTTCATGAAAAAAAAACAATGTTTTATTTGGGTTAGGTTGATTTATGTTTAAAATTCTTGTCCACTAATGCAGAAACAACCATGAAGAGACATTCAGATAACATTAAATCATTCGAACATAAACTAATTTGCAGAAACTTTTTACTTGTTTTTCTCATTAGCTTTCTGGAGCGGATATTTTTCTGTGTCTTATTTATTAACTGTTTCCAGATGTGTAGCATCTTTTAAAAGTAATTACGCTAAGGAATTATCCCAACATAGTGGTTCTGTGCTGGAGCTGCACAGATTTGGACCCGTCTGTAGCTGAAGAACCTCAGCAGAAACCTTCTCCTGAGGACAATCGCAAGCCTGGCTCTTTTTTTCCACTTTCTGTGGATTACAGGGTTTAACAATATATACACAAGACTTACGTTTCTTCTCTTATTTCCTTATAAAAGTCAAACTTTGCTTGTTTTTGGTTTAAAGTGTTGAACAGCTTGTGGGAAGCAAGTTCTGTTTTTGTATTTGGTTAGTGGCATGAGTTCACATGGAGGTAGGGAGTCTGGGTCGACCCAGCCAGTACACTGGTGTCTTGTGCGCAGAGACAGTACTGCCTTTCAAATTAGCAGCGTAGGAAACCAGGAGATGTTTTCACAAGAGGTGGGACGTTCTCTTTGGACTGGTCTCCGAATTCCACAAGTCACATGTTGGAAACGATACAAGAGAAAAAACTTAATACAAGTACATATAAGTTTTCACCTGAATGTTTTCACTGGTAGCAGATTGATAAAAATAATATGTATTTATATTTTATGCTTTTTTTTTTTTTTTGTTTCTAGAGTCCCACACAGCAGCCATGGACCAGGCCCGGTCAACTATATCCAAAATTGTAAGTATTGTTACTGACCTTTCAACTGAAATCCCCCAAAACAAGCTGAGCTTTACGATTTCTCAGTTGACAAGAATTCATTATTACAACCTATGAAATATCTGTTGTCATACAAGATGCCTGACTCATCATTTTTCTTCAAATTTCAGCAAATACAATGGGAATTTGGAATATATTTATGTCAGGTTAAAAAAATATCTTAAATATTTTCTTATAAAAAAATAAACTAAGTTGTTGTTTATGTTGATTTTTATTGGTTCAGGTTCTCTTTCATTAATTTGTCAGATTTTTAAAGAGTAAAACCGGTAAAAATAAGTTTGATACATTCATTATACTGCTTAGTTCTGACAGGTAAAGGAGAAAAAAGTATTTGTTTTAATTATTTTCATAAAGTTCAAGTCTTTTAGACAGCTGAAATGTAACTTTTAGCCTTAAATGAAGCAAGTTACTGCTGCGTTAGTGGCAGAAAATGAAGAATAATGCAGCTAGAAGAGGAAATGAGATTTTTGTTATGCTGGTAAATAAAGAATTGGCCAAACAAATATCCTGACTGGTGAGATTTAGGATTAATAATAATAATACTGATAACAATAATGATTAATAAAAAAAATCATTTAGAAAGAAAAAACTTTTCCTTTTCTTTGTCATTGTTCTGCCTGCTGCAGTTTAACGGGGAGCCACACTCCTACACGCGATTTAACTTGACCCAGAACATGGAGGGCGACACCAGCCAGGTGGAGATGAAGCTGTCCACCGACGTAGACGAGGAGGTCGGGGGAAACGGCGTGGGAGAACACCTCAACCACAACTCCAACCGTAACTCCAACCGCAAACCTTACATGACTCAAACGTTTGGACGCACACCCAAGAACCTCTGCTTCATTGCAGTCACTGCCTTCCTCATCTTCATCATTGGTAGGTCTACACAAAAACCTACAAAGATTAGGTTAATTTTCCTTATAAAGAGATACAATTTCTTGTTCTGTTGGCAGATAATTTCTTATTTCAAGGAACATTAACCTGTCCAGAATTCCTAAAAAAAATCTTTAAAAAAAACTACTAAGTAAGAATAAAAACCTTACGTTAAAAAAAATTAAGCATATGTGTCCTTGATTTGAGATGTTTAATCTTACGTACATTTTAGTGAAAAAAAAAAACATTTCTGTGGAGAAACTAAACAGTCTCATGGACGCTCTCACTCCTGCTGACTGTGTTACTTTGCCTTCATTTGATACCTCTGTCCTCTTCCAGCTTCCCTGTTATTGCGTTTTTTCTCCTTATGGCGGCTTTTAAGCTGAATCCTCTGATAATTTCAGGGTACTTGATCGGCTACGTGGTTCATCGGAAAAAGGACTTGGCTCCGGTTTGTGCTGCCTCATTCCTCCCCTCTGAAGAAGCTGTTGTACATGAGACCGGCGCTGCCCCCCTCATGAACTGGGATGATGTCAAAACGCTCCTTTCAGAGAAACTCACTGCTAATAAGCTGGAAGCAACCCTCAGGTGATTAGAAAGCCCATTTGCACCATTTTAAACATCACATTAATAAAATACATTTCAAGCTTTAAAATGTCCTTTTTCTTTTGTTCTGTTAAAGCGAGTTCGCCAGATCCGACCACCGGGCGGGTTCTGATGGGGATGAACAGTTGGGGAACAAGGTGCTCAGCAGGTTCAGTAGCCATCGCATGAAAACTTGGACCGATGAGCATTTTGTTAAAGTTCAAGACCCCCCAGCTACGGGTGCCAACAGTATAGCTTTCAAGGATTACCCAGAGGAGCGAGCGAAGGGATTCTTGTCCTACAGCAGGACCGGATCAGTCACTGTGAGCATCAGCAGGGATAACTGAGACATGTGGGAATAATTTGGGGAAACTTCTAAGTATTTTGTTGTGTGTTCAGGGTGCGGTGCTGTATGGTCATTATGGGCTGGAGAGTGATTTCAGGGTGCTGAGGGACAAGAACATTAACATGAGTGGGAGAGTCCTGCTGCTCAGAGCTGGAAAGATCAGCTTTGCTGAGAAGGTGATAAAAACGAGTGTTTTCCCTTTTCTATGAGTCGCTGATGTTTCTGTTATAATGATTTTTCTAACACTGAAATTAATAAAAAAAATGTACTTTTCTTTGTTTCCCATCTCCCTTCAGGTGGCCAATGCAGCCAAAATGAATGCTGCCGCTGTGCTGATATACCCAGATCCCACCGACTACTCTTTAGGGGAAGACACTGATCTTTATGGACATGTGAGTGAAAGGAAATAAAAGCATAAAGTTGGATTAAACTGACCTTATAGCACCCTCTGCTGAATTGCAAGGCAAACAGCTTCTGATAATGGGAACTTGCTTGAAATGTTCTTTGTACTTTCAAATATTTTAATAAAAATAACAACAGCTTTAGTAAAAAAGGAGCAAAAACTAGATGTCCTTCTATTTTCCATGAATGATAGTGATGTAACTTTATTATTGCAATAAACAGCCAATAATGAACACACGTACAGTGTAAATTACAGGAAGCTCTCACATTGCAGTTTTATTTGGGTGTTTCAACACAGAAGTGACCTAAATAACGTTAAATGTGTTTTTTTTACTTTACTGTGTGGAAAATTAGTGCTCAAAAGCTCCTGCCTGTTAAAATAATAATGAAAGATTAAATTAAAGAAAGGTGTTGAGAAATAAATACGACATTTAAAGACATTCTGTCGATTAACGTGATTTTCCTGCACATTTCCGACTTTTGGATGAATCATATATTCCAAATATAATGTTGACAGCAATGCTCGCCTTGTAATGAATCATCCTGTGTGCGTGTCCTGCAGGTCCACTTGGGTTCTGGTGATCCCTACACCCCCGGCTTCCCCTCCTTCAACCACACGCAGTTTCCTCCTGTGCAGTCATCCAGACTGCCGCAGATTCTGGCTCAAACCATCACACAAGGCCTGGCAAAAAAAATCCTCAGGTAATCCAAGAAAGGAAAAGAACCAAAGCAGATTTTATTCGAACCTGTTTGTCACTTTACTGTGTTTGCTTCACGTAGGAGCCTGGGGGGGCAGAGTCTGCCAGAAGGATGGAACAGCTTTAACAAATTAGGAGACATGAATGACACAGTGACTGTGAAGGTCAACAATGTTCTTGCTGAGAAAAAGATCGTTAATGTGTTTGGACTCATCAAAGGCTTTGTGGATCCAGGTAGAAAGAAATTTAGACTTTCAACAAGAGATGAGCAAGTAACTGGAGTGAGCTGAAGAAATGACGTGGTGTCTGTCCTCTGTGTTCAGACCGGTACGTGGTTATCGGTGCCCAGAGGGACGCGTGGGGTCCAGGCTTTGCTGCATCAACTGTCGGCACCAGCGTCCTGGTTGAGCTGGCCCGCTCCATCTCAGACATGGTGCAAAATGGTGAGAATAAACTGGGATTTAATCTGGGCTGGTGCAAATGTTCTGAAAAGGTTGATTTATTTAGTGTTTGCATGTTTTTTATATATGTTTATTGGTAATTTTCAGCTGGTATTTGTGCACTTTCGCAGACGGATTCAAACCAAGGAGGAGCATTGTGTTTGCAAGCTGGACTGCTGGGGAATATGGGAGCGTTGGCGCCACTGAGTGGTTAGAGGTAAAACTACCATTAAAGAAACATCAATAATACTGTTAACTTTTTTAATTTCAGAACTATATTTATATATTTATCCCTAAAATATATATATGGAGGAATAAAAGTGCCACAATTAATTAATTAAATACATAATTATTAATTAAAAATTAAATTAATATTAATTTTTTATTATTATTATGACTTGATTCTTGTTTGCTGTAGTTTGATGTTTTGTTTACTTTGCAGGGATATTTAATGTCTCTGGGCATGAAAGCCTTCTCCTACATCAACCTGGATGGGATTGTAACGGGTATTTATTCACACTCTTTTGTCGATATGATCTAACAGGTCATTAAATAAAAAAGACGTGATTTTCTGTAATTAATATTTTGTTTTTAGGCCGGAACAAATTTAAAGTAGCCGCCAGTCCTTTGATGCACACCTTGATTAAAAATGCGCTAAAAGAGGTAAAAGCCACAACATGCTTCTGTGTTCATCTGTCAGATTGTTGTAAATAATTACAGAATTGTAACACGGGGCACAAAATGTTGTTTTTGTAGGTAAAAAACAAAGACGAGTCTCTCTTTGGCCAGTTTGCAAGGAACAACTGGGAGCTGGAAGTGTAAGTTGGTTGATTCATACAGTAACATAAGCTTTTATTGTGAGTAGCACTGTTTGGCGCTTCTTCATCATCTAATAATGTTTTTATGTGTTTATATTTTCCTAGACTGGAGCCTATGAACATGGATAATGCTGCCTATCCTTTCCTTGCCTTCTCTGGAATTCCCTCGATGTCATTTAGATTCACGGCTGGTGATTCCGTAAGTCATTATTATGTTTCTGCAGGTAGAATGAGCCATTGCTCCTCGACTGATCACTTCCTTTGTATGACGATGATTAATCTTCCTCCACTGCTTTTCCTCTTAGGGCTACCAGTACTTTGGCACAATGCTGGACACTCAGGAGAAACTTAACGCTGCCACGTCCATCCAGGTTCCTCAGTTAGCTGAAACGGCTGGCCGGTTCGCAGGGCACATAGCGCTGAGGCTGGTCCACGACCATCTTCTGCAGATGGACCTGAAAAAATATGACGACATTATTCGCTCTCACGTAGCAAAGATCCGAGGAAAAGTCAATAATGTTCAAACGGTGAGTGTCCGAATGGAAACTATTAAACTATGATGGCGTTAACTTGAACTCAAGTTACATCTGTGGTGTCTGTGTCTTCCAGATGCAGCCCCAGCTGTTTCCCCAAGCTCTGACTGTGAGGTGGCTGATCATGGCCTCGGGGTCCTTCGGCCGTGCCTACCGCAACCTGGCAGCAGAGATCCAGAACAGCGACCTGGAGGACATCGAGATGTGTCGCATCCTCAACGACCGCATCATGACGGTAAGACCACCAAACTGAGATCTCTTTTATATGTAACCCTAATATCTATTTTAGTCTTAATTTGTTGTTTTTATGAATGTTTTTTAATTTTTATTTATCTTTTTATTAGTAATCATTTAATGATTATGTATTGCATTTAGTCCTAATTAACTATGTGTTTATAATAATGAAGAAAATAATAGTTCTGTAATAAACCAAATGCTGTAATATACTATATTGATTTCTTTTATTTTTAAAAGTAATTTCCATGTGTATTTTACACTTAATGCTGGTTTACTATTTAATTTTTAATACAGTTAAAGTTTTTTTCAATACAACATGTTTAAACTTCTTCTCCGTGTCGAGTTCTGTAACTTTTATAAAAATGTCTGTAAATGTCCTTCTTGTGTGCTGCAGGTGGAAAGGAGCTTCCTGTCACCCTACGTTTCTCCCAGAGAGAGTCCTTTCCGCCACATCCTGCTAGGCTCCGGCCCTCACACCCTCACAGCCCTCTCCAACCACCTGGACGCTTTCAAGACCAACAACCAAGACGCTGACGCCGACCTGTTCCGCAACCAGTTTGCCCTGGCGACCTGGACCATCCAGGGCTGCGCCAACGCGCTAGCAGGAGACATCTGGTCTTTGGATAACGAAATCTAAGTAAAAAACCCCAAAACGCAGCCACTTTCCCTCGTTCACGGTGTCGCCTTCCTATCACAGGTGGCTGTATGAAAACCAGAGCAGTGTTTTAACGTGGTTTACGTTGTGAGAAAGGTTTAGGGCATCATCTTCATCATCTGCTTGATTTTTATTTAACTGATCCATGTCATTTTCTTTATCACTAAAGCCAAGTGTTAAAAATCCACGAGCCTTAAAAAAAAGCAAGATTTATTCACCTCAAAATGAGAGCAGGAAAAAGTAAAGCATCAGACATTTAAATGTTACTATCTTGAATACTTTGGTGCTATTGATGACAGAGTGCTTATACTGGTAATTCACTCTGAATGAGTTCACTATAATGAATTATTTTCTGCTTAGTATCAAGTCATATTCACAGTGACAGCTGTGCCTGCCAGCTCAGATGGGAAAAACACAAAGAAGGGCACAATCATAAGCTAACGATGTCTCATTCGTTCATCATAATGAAAACTAACAAGCTGCTGGAGCTCACCCTTTAGACCTGAGCTGGTAGCTACGTCATCATGTCGGATGTCACTTTCAGAAGGTGCTAAACAGGCTTTATTTCACTAAGATGCAACACAGAGGGCATAATACTTACGGGGTATGTAGATTTGGTGGACAATCAGCTGCATGTGCTGCGCCAGTCTTATTACGAAAAGTCCCTTTAGTAAAAAAATAACGTAGCAAAAAAAAAAAAAAAAAAAAACCTCCCGGCATTTGAGCTAATTTGTGTCGTTCTTCCAAAAAGCAAGAGGCCAAGGTCTCTAACACATGGCACTGAACCAGAAACCGTATGTCTATTTATTGTTTATTTATTTATCAGTGGCAGGGTTCACTATAAATAGTTTTTTATCGCCTTTTATAAACAATAATTATCGGGAGCAGTGCCTTCCATAATTATGACAGTTATACTGTCGAAATAACAAAAGCAGCATCTGCTTAAAGAAGCGTACACGTTGGCCAGCCGGCCGGCGCTGAACACAATCCGAAAGCTTTTTACTGAACTGACACTGGAGTGATGTCTGAGCTGCTCACACGTCACCTGACAAACACCTCTGGATTGTCTCAGCGGCGCCGGGCCGTCGGCTCGTGTACACTTCCGGTCCTGACAAACATTATCGGGAGCAGCGTCTTCCATAATGTGGGAAAGAAGAAGGTAGTTTTTGCCTACCAGTGTGTGTCTGTATCGGAGGCAGTGCCCTCCATATTTCACTGTAGGGGTGGATGTTTTTTATTATCGGGGACAGTGTTTCCCATAATGTGTATATACAGTTCATGGCTACACGCCGCTCTAAATCCGCTCTGCGTTTCTGCTGTCCACGAAGTCGAAGCGGAGGTTCATCAGTCAAGTGTGTTTTTTTTCCTTCTTCTCACCTGCGTCTTTTCTTCAATGCTCTCGGAAATGATTTGAGTGTTTTTTAAGCTTTTTTGTTGTAAAGGAAAAGGCACATTACAGCCACAGTGTTCTTGGAGTCGCTGGGGTTAAAGGGTAGTTTGGGATTTCCGTAAATCATCACGTCTGATTTATTTTTTTTCAATGTGAAAATGCTTTTTACAATGTGTTGATGTATGCATTCTCTATTTCCTTGTGCCTTTCTGGTTTAATGATCGCATTATACGCTATGTTTCTGTCTAAACTTGAAATTCTTGTCTCATATGTTTTTCTGATGTCGGCTAGAATCAGAAGTTACTGGTGAAAACAGGCAGTTTTGCATAATACTAAAAAATTAAATGATCGGTTTAATTAGGTCTAAGTTACAGTCTGACGCCATCATTCACCTTAAAAACTATACGACACAACTACCTTCAAAGCAAAATGTGATTTTTAGATTGTTTTCAGTCCTTTTTAAAATGTTTAAGTTGATATATTATGTATTACAATTGCTCAATTTATATAGTGATGTCTCTTATAGACGTTGCATTCTTAATACCAGAACCACACATCAAACCCAAAAAACTAAACTCTCAGTAACTGGTTTAAGAAAAACATTTTTATTTACATGATAAAGGATGTTTGAATTTTGTGAAAGTAACTTTGCTGTTTATTTCTTTTTCTTTTCCTAAAGATATATGCAAGTTGGCTTAGCTTTATCTCTGCTGCAATAAACAGTGACGTTTCATTTGTTTGAAGTTACTGCGTAATAATTCACTCGTGTAAATGTGCGTGGTGGTGTGATGGTGTGGCCTCACAGCAAGAAGGTTACTGGTTCCAGCCTCGGCGGTGGGGGTCCGAACTGGCCTTTCTGTGCGGAGTTTGCATGTTATCTCCGGGTACTTCGGCTTCTTCCCACTGTCTGAAGACATGCATGTTAGGTTAACTGGTCACTCTAAATTCTCCATAGGAATGAATGTGTGTGTAAATGAGTGTTTATCTCTCTGTGTTGGCCTGTGACAGACTGGCGACCTGTCCAGGGTGTACCCGGCCTTTCGGCTCCAGCTTCCCCGAGACCCTTAACTGGATTAGGCAGTTAAAAAGATAACTGACGTGTAAATGCCACACACACCTACCTATATCTATATCAACAACTAAGATCCTTAGATATCAACTCAGTGATGAAATACTCTGCTGTGATAATAAGCTAATCAAAAGAGACAATTCAGACCACATATGTTATAAAACAAAGGCTGCTCTCCATGCATGGTGGGTTCCATCCCTAAGTGTCCAGAGGCTTTAAACTAAGCACAAATGTGAAGGTACAGGACTAGTATCAGGTGTTACTTTGCAAAATGAATCATCTAAGATGTATGAATATATCAGGAAGATGGTGTTAAAGGATGAAGAATTTACTGGATGTCTTAGGAAGTGGAAAGTGGACGAGAGTTGGAGGATGCATCAATGGAGAAAAACTCTCCTGCCAGTGATTAGAGAGGGCTGGGTTAGCACAAAGACACTAACCAGGGCAGTACAGGAGCAAACTGAGTACCAGGGGGATAAAAAACCCCACAGCAGGCAGGATCCCACATGCAGACTGTGCAAACAATCCAGCTCCCGACAGCAGAGTGTCAGTTACTGGCAAGCATGGAGTTCTATAAGCACGTATGTACAGAAACATCTGCGCAGAATATGGACTGGGAACCCCTTGGTTAGAATGGGAAGCACTTCTTAAGTTGGTGGGAGAATGAGACTCCTGTTCAACCTCCTGACACAGCCTGACAAAAAGATGGAGGCCAATCAACCGGTCTGAACATTGCAATGAAGGATAAGCAGCAGAGGGAAGTCGCCAGGATCAATGAAGCCATCCCAACGATAGCAATGTCAGGAAAAAGGAACATGAGAAACTGGAGTAATTTCATCTTTCTTGAACCCTCACCACCTTAATCCTGGTCAAAAAGCCCAACAGGAAGCTCAAACAAACATGTCTCCTCCAGGACGGCTGCTGAGTTTGTATAGAATCACCAGTGAAGGCATCCTCCCAGAACATCCCAGAGTGTTACAGAAGCTGCACACTTGCTGAGTGGAGTGACCTGGAATGTGTGGTGTGCAGAAGGGTTGGGGCTCTTACACCCCCAAGATGTGTACACCAACTGCATGAGGAAGAAAGCCAGCAGCATCGTAATTTTAGACATTTATCACCATGGTTACACACTGTAGGAACTTTTACCATCCAGTATAGCGCTTGAGAACAGTCCAATCTTAACTAATAGACTGAAGAACAGTTGTTCTCTATCCTACATGTATATAAAATGGTTGCATTTTATATACAAATTATGGGGGATTTTGAAAGATAATTTTAATTTATGTGCACTTTATGACATTGAAAATCAGATTTGCTTGTCTAGCTCTTCTAAAAAGACAATAAAATAGAATGCAGAAGTAAAACTGTGATGACACGCTTTTACCAGATGATGGAGACAAAGCTTATATTATTATTATTATTAGAGATTGGATCTGTTGATGTGTTTGAATAATCTAGTTGTCATGAGAAAATATCAAACCCGAAATATATTTGAAAACTAAAATTGTGTGTAATTTTACAATAAAATATAATCTCTGTATTGTATCTAGGAAAGATTTACAATTACTTAAATTTCAAATTTACATCCAATATTTAATTTGGAATTATGCTTTTATTTCACCAGAATGAAGAGCCCTATTGTTCACTTACAAAACAAACCACAATTTTGTTCAATTATAGTAAAATCAGAAGAACTTTCAAATAAGTAAAAAAATGAATAATAATAGTAATATAAACAGAAATGATGCATTCAGCATTTCTGTCAGAAATTGTTTCTGAATTAAATGTTGGCATGTTCCTTTAAGAGTGGGCTGACGGCCCGAATGTCCACCAGAGATATGTGACGGAAAAAGGGCTTTCACTTAATTCCATATTTCTTACTCTAAGAATTACAGGAGAAACATTGAAAATGTAAACATGTTCATATTCCTAGACCTAACACTATCATCTACATAAAAACCACAACATCTTGTTATTATATCTTGGTGGTTAAGCATTTTTTAAACAGTATTTTGTTTATTGCAATTAATATGACATGCTAAATAAAGTAGTCTTTAGTGTACTACGAGAAAAGCTGAATTTTAAAAAAGATATTTTTATGCTCGATTGCAAAATCAGTATATCGCGGTAAATAAATGTCATAAAATGTGTTGTTTTTGTTGAAAAACTTCAACAATGGCAATATATTAATGCTGTGGATTCACTCTACGGAGTGGCTCATCTTTTCATGCGTGTTTAAAGACGATCTTTGTGCTGTTCAATGACAGCAAAGTACTGGCGCCTGACGCAGCAGCAGCAGCCTGACCACGCAAACTCTGTTTTCGGGCACTGCTGGTCTGCGAGTATCAACGCAGTGCAAAATAATGTTCACAATCCTTCCCGTCTTGGAAGAGAAACTTACAGTACTCAGTGATGTCCGGACTGTTGACTTTTAACTGACTTGTTGGGAGTGCAACCCCCCCAACACACCGGAACAGAAGACTGACAGCAAGTGACTGGAGCTGAGATTGACAGGTAGGAGCGCTCATTGAAACAATGTGTGTAAAAAGTTAGCGTGTGCAATTTAATGTAAACGTTTACATTTAGGTTTAAGTTTCTTTTTTGCGCCACTTGTTTGAGTTCAAACAGACACGTTTGGGTCCCGGAGGCTTCATGGCGGGAAGGTGGCAACAGGTGACCCGCTGTCTTCGCTGCGAAACACCGCAACACTTTCTTACACAACCGTTTACAACGATGGAGCTCATTTTAACGTAGCCGTGCCAAAATAGTTAGCATTGAAGCCGCACAAGTGTGTGCAGAAGAGCCATAACGACATAGTTGTGTTATATTGTTCATATTTGGCAGCCACAAATGTTGACAAGTTTCATTTAATGATGTCTCAAGCCTGTTCACTGTAGTTTAGGCTAAACTGTTAGCTTAAATGCAAATGTTATTAGTTGAGTTAGCTGCAAATGCTAAGTTACCTTTAAGAAACCTGAGCTGGTTCTCCCACTACACGGAAATATGACCAGTTTAGCTAGTTAACATTATCCAGGTTATGACTTGGATAACACTGTTTGGACAAAGCAGTAAAGAAATGATGAATCACAGTATATGAATGCATTGACTAATAACTATAGACACACAGTAAGTCCAGTCAGGAGGTCATCACGAGGAAACTTTTATACATTTGACTGAGTTATACATAAATTAGATTGCTTTAATAAGATTAGCAAACGTCCTCTGATGTATGCTTGAAGTTGTCTCCCATCCTTTCCTGTCTCCACACCCACTCATCCATCTCCGCTCCACACACATCCCAGCTTGCCTCCATAGCTGTCATTATCTCCAAATCTGTCAGCAATCTTTATGGCTTTATGTGTAGCATTATGCAATCCATTTGCACATAACTGTCTCTTTTTATTGGTACAATTGATTTAAATGGTTTGCCAGTGTTTAACGATAGAATCTCTGACCTAGTGTCATCAAATGGGACAGAGTCCAGGTCATTGTTGTACAGCACAGAGTTATAAATGATTCAAATAATTTCTCTTGATTCGTCAATGTGTAATGTTTCAGCTTTAGTTGATTATTTGATACTGATAGCGTGGCTTTCAAACAGCCAGGATGTTTGTCCTCAAACAGTCCAGTGGAAAACAAAGCGTAGTGTTTTTTCTTTCAAAAGCAAAAATTGTAGGAGATTGTTCATCTGGAGCATTTATGTGTGTTAACTAAATGCCAAGGAGGAAAGACATCATCAAGTATATTTAGCTGTTTCCACCAATGGGTTCGACTCAGGACAGGCCGGTTTGATCTTTGTTGCGTTTCCAAAACCAACTATATGCTTACCTGGTTGGTGGTTTATCAGATGGAACAGCAGTTGATGCTTTATCGGTGTAATGGCATGACATCACAACGCTGCTATGGTTTCCTTGAACTATATTAAAGAAGAACGTGACACAAAAACAAAGGAAGAGTTTCGAACATCCCATAGCTTGGGTTCTTTCTTTATGACATGTGTCTTTTAACAACAAATAAATCCACTGTTTATTACAACATGGCGCTTTTTCTGTTTTGTTGAGTTATTTTTGTTGTTATTGTTGAGTTATACAGGAAGGGACAGTTAATAAATTGCAGGGTGTCAAACTCTACCTTCAGGGTCAGATTGGTAAGACTGGGACCCCAACAGAAGGGTCCCTTAAAGGAGAACTTCGCTTTTTTTTAACCTGGGGTCTGTTGTCGTCTTTCCTTCCATACATGTGAGTGATGTAGAGATGAGATAGCAAGATAGCTCCAGTATTTAGCTGGGCTGGAAATTA